>VXAL01002037.1:280515-536593 GCA_013399475.1 Chauna torquata | reverse complement strand
CGGGAGCGGCCGGCCGGCGCCGCGGAGAAGGGGGGGGGAGCTCGCTGCCGCCACGCCGCTGCGTGCGGGACGGAGGGGTCCACGCAGGGGTGCGCGTGTCCGTGGGGATGGCGGGGTCGCTGCCCGCTCTGCGGTGGTCGCGTCCCTGTGCTCGTGGGAGCTTGCTGGAAGTTCAGCCAGGGTTTGTGCAGGAAGGTCCCCTCTGGCTCCTACTTCCCCCGCGGGCAGCTGTGTCCCCCGTGGGTCAGTTGCCCCAGTGTGGCTGCCTCCTGCCCCTGCGGCGCTGACCGTCCCCTGCTTTCCTCCCACCAGCAAGGAGAGCTCAACTCCTTCCTCTGGACCATCCGCCGTGACCCCCCCGCCTATCTCTTCGGCACCATCCACGTGCCCTACACGCGGGTGTGGGACTTCATCCCCGACAACTCCAAGGCCGCCTTCCACGCCAGCTCCAGCGTCTACTTCGAGCTGGACCTCACCGACCCCTACACCATCTCTGGGCTGGCCAGCTGCCAGATGCTGCCCCACGGGGAGAACCTGCAGGACGTGCTGCCCCGGGAGCTCTACCGCCGCCTGAAACGCCACCTGGACTACATCAAGCTGATGCTGCCCCACTGGATGACCCCGGACCAGCGGGGCAAAGGGCTCTACGCCGACTACCTCTTCAACGCCATCGCTGGCAACTGGGAGCGCAAGAGGCCCGTCTGGGTGATGCTCATGGTGAACTCCTTGACGGAGACCGACATCCGCTCCAGAGGGGTGCCGGTGCTCGATCTCTACCTCGCCCAGGAGGCCGAGAGGATGAAGAAGACGACGGGTGCGGTGGAGAGGGTGGAGGAGCAGTGTCACCCGCTGAACGGGCTCAACTTCTCCCAGGTAAGGAGGCTCCTGGGCCTCATGGCTTATCCCAGGAGCTAGGAGCCGTTCTCCCCAAATTTCGATCAGTTTACTGGGGTGAACCTGAAGCCTGTTGCAGTGGGGTTGCTCACAGGCTTCAGTGGCCTTTGCATTGGGCTGCCTGTTCTCCATCACGCTGATCCATGCTGTGTGCAAATAACCTGTGATGTGCATGGTGAGCGCTACGCATTTATCGTGTGTATTATTTATTTGAGAGGCAAATGTCCAGGGTGTGAATGTGTGCGTCCGCTGGCTTGTCACTTGCGAGGGAAACTTCCACGCCTCTCGTCAGTTCCCAGAGCTGGGTAAAAAGTGCTTTTTTGTTTGTTTGTTTTTAAATAAAGCAGCTCTGTGGTACTTGTCACGAAGAGGATAAAGCATGAACAATGAAGAAAGAAATTCAGCATTGTTCAAATAGATTTAAGTATGTGCAAACTGTTGGTTGTCTTTTTAGTAGTTGCTCCGGGTGAAAACAAACTGGCTCGTGTTGTCCTCGTGGTCTGGGGGAAATTAAATGTTCAATCTGTATGGATTTTTTTTTTCATTCTAGAACAGGTAAAGTTCAGAAAAAAGGAAAGGATGTAGATTAAGAAACAAAAGTTATTAGTGTAACTGAACTCCAGAATTCTTTCAGTGGATTTAGCTTTAAACAACCAAATACTAATCCATGAGGTCTACTTCATTTCAGTGGATTAATCAGGAGCACAGTCACAACTATTGACTTTGCTTTGTGAAACTGTTTATGCAAAATCAGATTTACTAGAAATTCAGGAAATGAACGTGTGTGGAAGAAAACAAATAATCCAGGGGAAATTTAAGACAGTGTCAGTTACTGCTATGATACTTCATTCTTAACCTTTTCAGCATTAATTTTAGATCAGTTATTTCCAGCTGTATCTTACTGTCCTAGTTTGAGCAAAAAATTCTTGGTGATGTGTGAATAAGGATTAAAGAACTGATCTTTGGTGTGATTAAAATTTGCTTAAAGTGCCTTCACCCCCTTCTCCCCTGAAGTCTAGTGGGAACTATCTTAAGAGGAAAAGTCTAGCTTTCGCTAACATTTGGTTCATCTGATGTTCTTAGCTAGAAGATTAACTCTGCCTACAGACTTTATAGGAGAAGATTGGTTGCATACGCTTTTGGGGGGATTTTTAGTTTTTCAACAAAAATAATAAAAATTACAAAAGCCCCTTGGATATTTGCGTTAGTTAACACACATGTAAAACAAGGAATTCGTTTTTCCTTGTTCTGTTCAAAATGTTTCTATCCTCGCTGTTGAACTGCATCTTTAAGGTGAGGTAAAAATAATTAAACATTGCAGACCTCCAATAGCATTTGTTTGGATTAGGTCAAAAATGGAAGTTTGAATCTAGCATATGAAAGCACTTGGTTAAAGACACACCACTTGGAAGCCTTTTAAATATGAATCATATTACATTCTTTTTCTTTTTAGAGGGAGAGAGAGAGGAGTGAGAGACACACGAAAAGGGACAGAGTACAAAACTCACTGCTGCCCTTACCATAAGTCTGCTTTTCGCTCACTCACGTTTTAAATAGAAATAAAAATTTCCCCTTCATTTGCTACAATAGCAAACTAAAAAAGAACAGCAAAAAAGTATCACTGCCATAGGCAAGTAAAGGAGAATTATTTCTGCAAAAAGTTTGAGTCGATAAAGAAAATACATTTTAATTATTGCACAGAATTGACATCACTACTTATACACATCAGTGTTCAGGAGGATTTTTCCTAGATTGAATCTTTTTGTGGGAACAAGGCCACCACAACAACACGAGACAAAATGAAGCAAAACAAACCAGATATTTATTTTCTCGCTTCCTCTAGATTTCATGTGTCCTGACACCTGGCTAGTTGTTTAACAATAGTAATTTGTAATGTTATCACACTGTCTGGCAGTCCTACTGCTTGGTGTATTACTGTGCTAATTTAGTGGAGTGGATTACTATTGCTAGGTATCGCCTCCTAATTCCAGGTCTTAGAGCCTTCCTTAAGCAACACATAATTAAAACACACTAAAATGGAAATCAGAAATTGAGCAGCTTTTGTCTTGTAGGGTGTTTGCACAGTTTGATGAAAACATCTGTGATAAATTACAGTCCCGAATCTGCTAAGGGCATCAGCAGTTTTTACCTGTTTTCAGCATTACTGTTGCAGGAACAGTGCATGTAGTTCCAGCATTTAGAGTTCAGGTTTTAAAACTGTGCCTTGCTGAATCATGTCAATGCTTTTGTTCCCCGTGTCCCCAAAGTCCAGTATTTTTGCCCTTAGCAAATTAAAAAAGAAAAAGGCTTTTTTACTTCCCCTCAAAGGCAGCTTTGTGCTACTGCAAATATTTAATCTGACTACATGCACCAAATCTGTTAATCTGATACCGTGAGGAGGAGGAAATCTAGGAGTGGTCCCGGTGTGGTACTTGGTTTTGATCTGCTCTGAAAGAAAGCGGATACACTCGCATTTTTGACCAGGAACGATCTTTGAAACGTTCTGTGCGTCTCTTTGAAATGTTGATTGTCTTAGCCGGATGAAAAGATTAAGGTGGCTCATATAATTGTCTGCTTCCTGGAGAGCTAGCTCGTGCAGGTAAGAGCACAGTGCATTGTTTTTTTTTATTGTAAGCTCAAAAACTTTGTAGTTTGAGACTGTTCGCCCTGGAATTTCTACTCAGTATTTCGTGCTGCTTTTCCAGACCTGCATCACTGCTATTGCCCTGCTTTCTCACTGACTGGCTGCATTTCTGCACAGCTCTTGGAGCATCCTTGCTCCCTCTGTGGCTCTGGCAGTCGCTGGTGACACGGAGTCTGGGGCGTGGGCCCCAGGTCTTACACAGCTGGTGGCAAGGCTTCTAAGACACAGCAAAGGGCTGGGATGGGAGCCTGACAACAGGGGAATTCGGATCAGATTTTGGTCAGACTGAAATTTCACTGCTCCTTGGTATAAGGAGTTTCAGGGTTTCACTGAAGGCAAGACAGAAAAAGCTAAAAAACACACAGAGGAGAAGAAGCAGACAGCTTTTCTATCTGACAACTTAGATGTTTATTTACAGACCGACCAGAAGAGTGTAAAATCAAGCGGCCCAGGACTGAGAACAGCTGATAGAGGGATGGATGGAGCTTAGGGCCTTGTCTTTTGGTGATCCTGGGCAGAGGCAATGCAGCTGGCACCAGGACAGGCCACGTGGGCTTGCCCACGCATCCTTCGAGGGCTAGGTTAGGAGAGGGGTAAGCTTTCCCCTCCTCTTTAGGACCCTCGTGCAGGTCTATGGTGAAAAGAATCTCTCCCATAACTGAAATATACTGCCGTTTGAGCGGGGAGGATGTGAAGGTGACTCCTGCAGCTGCTCAGGTCTGCCAGCGTCCTGTGACAGCCCCTTCCTGTTTGCAGAGGGCAGGCACTGGGCCGCGAGCGTGTGGGCTGCAGGGCACTGCTGCTCACCGCCCAGGTGGCATGTGTCCTCGGGTACCACCTCGTCCCCCCGGGAGCCACTGAGGTCAGCAGCAGCTCTAGCCACACTGCTCTGCCCTGGGGAGCTGGGGGGTAGCTGCAGCTCTTGTTTTGCAGCTCGGGCCTGCCTCTCAGTAGGATTCCCAAACTGAGAAATAGAAGGTGTAGATGTCCCTTCCTCCAAGCTAAATATAAGATCTTTCTCCCATCCCATCCCAAATTCTCTCACTGCAGGGAGAATCTGCATTCAGCTGGTACCAGATGCCTTTAATCCCAAGGTTTGTAAGGGGAATTTTGTGTAGGGATCCAACTTTATCCTGATCAATTTGTCAAGGAAGTTGTTAGGCCAAGGGGGAGCCGTGAGTAACCCCTTTTCTCTTACTCCTCTGGTCAAGGTTTTCTAAGCTGTGACTCTGAGTATTCTGTGGCCGGTATCGTTTCAAACTGCAGGGGGAGATGTTAAATATCAAACCGGTGTTGATTGGATCAGAGACTGCCTCAAAGAAAGAAACCTTAGACTGTGCCAGATTAAACTTCACACTTCACCATTCTTCCCCTTTCATTTCTTTGCCGCCTCATTCTCTTGCACAAATAAACCTTGTCTCCCTACTTTCTACCAATGAGACAGCATTCAAGGGGCAGAAATTACTTTGTTAACAAAATCACTCTTCATTTCCCAGGTCCTGCTGTTCCATCAAACCCTGGGACATGGCAGCTTTGATTACTCTAGTGATAGGATTAGAGGAGGAACAAGTGCTGTTTAATAAAAGGCCAATGGGTGGTCCATCGAGTTTGGTCACTGACAGATCTGCAGTCTTGAAGCTGGACCTTCAATGGCAAAACAGCACGACATTAATACATAGACAGGGCCGTGGTTGTGGACTTGCTGTTGCAGCTCCCCTGTCCCTTTAAAATAATTAAACATTTCTGTAATCCCAAAGCTGAGATTCTCGGAGCTGATAGGAACTGGCATAGCTGACGTCAAGGGAAATTTGCCTGTTTGTACGAATGAAAGATCCAGACTGCAAGTTTTGAGAACGAGGTTAAAGGGCTTAGTTTCAGAGCTAGTTGACTTTTGACAGTCTGTAATTTATTTGAGGGAATATTCTTGATTAAAAAAGAGGGTTTTTTTTTCATTCTTTTTGTTTGTTTTGGTTTTGTTTTGAGGAAAAGTGGTATTTGCCTCATAGAAATTGTGCTTTTTTGCGTTCAAACAATTTCAGGCTTCAGCAAAAGGTGAAGAGTCATCAAAAATAGGTTAGTATCATCTGTTTAGATTGCTGAATATTGTTGGAAGAAATGTTGTTAAAAGGTTTGATTATACATCTTCAGCTTGCTGGCTTTAATTAAACTATCACCCCCCTTCACCTCCCTCCCCAGCCCTGGAGTAAAAAAAAAATTCCCCACTAAAATTAACCTTGGGGTAGAAATTCGTACAGCAGAAATAGAAATCCTTCCATTAACTTCTTCTGAATACTAGTGGAGCTACTTTATGTCTGTGCCAGGGAACTGTTGATGGTGAAACTATGCAGGTATTAAAACTACAGTAGTTGCAGTAACACCTGAAAGGATCAGCAGCTGATATTTTATAGGTATAACTAACTGTATGTGCTGCTTTCTACAGCCAGTTAGAGTGTGCTTCTTAACTATAGCCCCCTTAAAAGGCTCACCCTGGTATTTGATACCTGTTGGGAAAATAGCCAGTCAGTTAATGATGGCTTGAGGGACAGCTGGCAATTCATCTACTGTATTTATTGTGTATATAACTACAAGAGGGGTATATGGAACAGGTGACACATGAGCCCTTCTTTTCCCTCTGATCCTTCACACCTCCTTTGGTAAGATCCAAGCCCAAGACAGTTGTAGCTGCCTCCTGTGAGCAGACTTGAAGAGATCTTTGCTGCTTGATTTGTTTGCAAAATTATGGGTGCTGCTAGGGATAGATTTTAGGCAGGAATTGCATCTTTGTAAGGTGCGCTTTGAAAGGAACAACCCCCCAGAAAACCATGGCAAGCAAGCCATGTTTGAGGCAGCTGAACATTACCAATGCGTAGAAGTCAATTAGCAGAATTTTGCCATTTTTTCTTGTGTGTGTGGTGAGAGATGAGTTAAGGTCAGAGCATGATGTCTTTGGCTCCAGCACTGCGTGGTCCTGGCACTGGGGAGCCCTGGTACTGCTGCAGCCTGAGAGGGGCAGGGGGCACCTGGGCACACGTTTTGCTCCCTGAGGGAGATTCCCTCCCCAGGCTCTGCTCAAGGAAGGGGATCAGAAGAGGATAGATGGCCCAAATCCATCCCTGTCCTCAAGCACTAATGCTGTTTTCAGATCCCTGTGGGATTTTCCCAGGAGCAGTTTGTCACCCTCAAAATGTTCCCCCAGTAAGTGCAAAATACACCTCTCTTCAGTAAATAATATTCCCATAGCAGTAATTTTCTCCATTTGTTGTCTGCTTTCGGTTTCTGATGCTCTTGCAAGAGCAGTCAGGATCCTGCCATGGGCCCAGAGTGCTTTACTTATAAACAGAACGAACCATTGACCTTAAAAACCTCAACTGGAAGTATAGTGCAACCTACAGTCCTCAGAAAGTCTTTAACAGCCTCTCCTCAGCTCCCTGGTGAGTAGCAATCCACGTTATAAAGCCAGCCCACATCATTCAGGGTAGTCAGAGGTTCCTGTAGTGAAAAGGTCAGAAACGATCTTAAGCAAGGGCACTCATTCACCTTGCACTCCTGTGCAGACGGACATCTGCAGCAGGGCTCCTCACAAAGCCTATTTGGGAACTTCAGAGGGACATACTGTAAAATAACAGGTTTCCCCTGTGCTGGGCCTTATGCTTCAAAACCATTAATCTCTTCACTGTCATTAGGGGTTGATGAGACAGGTAAAAAGCAGAAGAAATTGGAGAATTACTGCTTGAGCCACATGAAATTGGTGTGATTTCTTTCGTCTTTTGGTCCTATTAAAGGAGTTCCCTGCATGCTTGGTTGAGGGATTTTAAGATGTCTTCCCCAGAGCACACACCACTTAGGACAGTACAAAACCAGAGTTTTTCAGCAAGGACCAGTGTTTGGGAACCTCATGTTTTAACTTTCAGGAGTCAGCATTAGAAGAGCCTGATTTTGCAGGGAAACATATCTGCCTCATGCCCACACGCTTTCCCAAATTCCTGTTTCAAACCAATAAGCAATTCAGATCCTAGATGCTACTAGACTTAAAATCCACAGAAAGTGCTGCAGGGTGGCCACAAGGCTTCAATATCTTTCTGAATCTCTCGAATTATTTATGGGTGGAAGTCTCTAAGACATTTTTCTGAATATTGCAACAATTTGTGAACTTAATGTTCTTTCTATAACCCATAAAGCATTATGGGTTCCAGCTTGCTTGAGATACCAGAAATTAAACTGGTGCCTACAGAGCTTAAAATTGCAGATATCACTGTTTGAACTTAACATCCCAGTTCTTGGACTGGAAATAGAACAAGGCTGTACTCTCTGCAGACTGGGAGCAGACATGGAACTAAAACAGATGGCTGATTGTACCCACCACAACAACTAGTAATTATGGCATCTCATTCATCTCCATGGATTTGCTTTCTCTAGTGTTTAAGAGCACATTATAGCTGCCTTGTGTTACTGTTATTGTTTATTGGATCTAGTTGTCATTTAAATGCATAGACGATTAGAAGTGACATGGTTAATACCTATATCAGAAGCTCGAGCAGGAATTAGTACAGATGACTGCTACTTTTATCACCAGTTATTTCAGCAGCAGTGCTTGCCATTTGGGTTTCCAATTTTTAGAGCTTCTGCTACAAGTCATTTCAGGTCTTCTAGCACAATATAACTGAAAGTTGCTAAAAACTGTAAATTAAAACCATGTGTTCAGCATTTTGGGATGGATGTTGTGACTTGAGGAGGCTCATTAGCAAAAGTATCTTTAGTTTGAATAAGATCAAAGACCCTAGATTTTCCACTCTGAGGGTCATTTGACGTAGGCCTAGACACCCCATTTCTCATCATACATAGACTCCTGTAGGCCAGTTTTGCCTGAAGAAATCATCATCCCTGAAATACTGTAATTACATGTATTATCAATCACTGGTGATCACCTCTGTCCAGGCACTGCAACAGCACTGAGGGTTGAAGAGTCCTGAAGACGTCAAAAGGGAGTTTTATTATTGACTTCTTCAAAATCAGGATTGCAGCCCACACCTGTGAATAGCAGTGTTAGATGTGAAAGACCACTGAGTATACAGCAAATCATATATGTTGTACTCATTCCATAGTGTCCCTTGAAGCCAGGAGTAACAGTGACCCATTCCCAGAAACTCCTGTTGGCGTATAGAGATAAGATTGTACAAAAGAAAAAGAAAGCATCCTGATTTCTTCTGTCCCTAGGCTCCGTTAACATGGAAGTTACAAAGACTTTCAAATGAGTTGTGGTCCAGAGGTTCTTCATGCTTGGATATCCTTGCAAAATCACAGAGTCTACTGAGATGCTGATTCGGGCTGCTAAACACTGTTCAGAAAAGCTAGCAATTCAAACATAGCTGAAATGTTAGCTTAACAACACAATTAAGGGAACAACATTAAATGCTTTATGTTTTCCTCAGGTTCGTCAAACATGCTTCTTCTATCCTAATTCTTGTATTGAGATACCCACTGGGAGACAC
Source organism: Chauna torquata (assembly GCA_013399475.1). Classification (NCBI taxonomy): domain Eukaryota; kingdom Metazoa; phylum Chordata; class Aves; order Anseriformes; family Anhimidae; genus Chauna; species Chauna torquata. The sequence continues at coordinate 527,566 of VXAL01002037.1, read as the reverse complement.
AAATATCCCCAATGCAGAACACGGAGAAGAAGCTGCCTGTGTAGAGCAAAGCAAAATTCATCAGGCTCACCTCCTGAGCCAGGGAATGAGTAAAAGGAAACAGAAACCTTCAAGTTATTTTCAAACCTCTTTCCATTTTAATAAAAGTCAGCTTATGAGGAACAGAGGGAAAATTTTTCTTCAAAGTAGGAGATTCTATGTCTTGAAAGTACCCCCTAAATATTTTAGAGGCTGTATTAAATCCAAGGTCTCCATTAGGCTCCCTCAGTTTTGTTAACAATCACAATGAAGACTGATTATTCTCTCTACACTTTCTGCCACCACACAAATTTTGCTTTCCTTTGATTTCTTGCAGGCTTTTCCTATTACAGGTGACAGCATAATAGTGATGGGGAATATTTATTTAAATGTGAGACAAAACGCTCACAGTGTAGGAGTTTGCAGAGTCAGCAGAGGGGGAGAGGGCAAAAGGGTGATTTGAGAAACAAGCCCAGCTTTTTGAAGGTCTTTGTATTTCTGACATATGACTGATTTACAGTTTTAGAAATAATCATCGAGATTTATGTTATTCCAGCAGTGAAGTATGACGAGATGCATCCCAATGTGTCCCGTTGGCTCTATAGCACTGGTAAAATCGTCGCAGTACTGTTAATTGCAAAAGAGCGCGTGAAGATCTGTTTCTGACATAGAAAAGACCACTGATATCCAACTGGGATGCTAACTTGTAGTTTGTTTTCAAGCTCAGGTAATGTTTTATTTTTGGGATATCACAGGAAGAAGAGAGGACGACTATGCCAAAGGGTCTCAAAATTATAGTTTTTATGAGAGTTACATGAGAGTTTCTGTACAGAAAGCCTTTCTTTCTCATATTTACTTTCTTTCCTGATTAATAAAAAAAATAGGAAAAAGCTAGAATGAACATCCTCGAAAAATCTCATTGTTTGCTTGCGGAAGAAAATGACTCATTAAGACACAGAATCGAACAAAACTGTGTTTCTAGTACCAAGTTATGGCCAAACCAGTTCTAATATGGACAGGCCTTCAAACACTGGGATGCTCTATTGGTTGACAACTTCAAGCAAACTGAAGCTCAGTTCCTTCGTCATTTCCCCTTTCCATTTCCAGAACACCAGGAAGATACTTTCTTTGCTTAAGGCTCTGAACATCAGGCCATGAAACCAGGTTATACCATCATGAAATAATCCTGTTCTTTTGGTGGTGAGGTGAAGTTCAGAAGGTCAGAGCAGCAGGCATTCACAGGCATGAAACAGTATTCGACTTTTTGGATTGGCTTGTGGCTGTATGCAGACTTGTGCTGACTAGCTTTTTACCCAGCTAATTGTGTGAGGCCAGGGAGGATTTTCTTTATTAACACAAGTGGCTTGGCTGTGAAATGAGACGTACTGTACAGTATATAATTCAGCTCACTTTCAAAGGCATTTTTGTTGAAGCTGGCTGTCCAGAGAGACCTGAGCCTTCAACTTATATGCATCTGAAACACACTCTAAAAATTTAGTAATTTAAAGTCAGCTTTTACACTGGTTCATATTCCAGTAATGGAATAGTGCTTGCTTTAAAAAAAATACTCTATTTATATCTTAATGCCTAAAGATTTTTTTTTTCTGATGCACCCCCACCGCTTTGAGTACTTGCTGTGTGTTAACTATGACTGGACAAGTTTGTAAGGGACTTAATACAGAGATCCTTCAGCAAATTTTGGCCCTGAAGTTGAAAGGAAGCATAGTTGGGTGCTAAGTTCAGTGCTTGGTGTACATTCTCAAACCTCCTGAAGCATGAGTTGCTGAGAATAAATTGTATAGCCTTTTGTGTTTTGGGAAGTACAAAGAGCTATAATCTCCTAAAAGGTGTTATATTTTGGCGTATTTTGGGTGGATTTTGTCATTTCTGACAAAGAGATCCCAGTGGAAGATATCCATAGGAATGCAAAGCACAATCACCCAAACCCACACAAGATCCCTTATCATGCTCTCTCTAAAGCTGTTGCAGATTCATTTGAATTACACTGGAAAGATTTATCTCTTATTAATGGAGCACTCTTCATTTTTTAAAATTGAGTTGTTGTGCAACACATCAAGTAACAATGTCATAACACATCATAAATCAGTTTGTTCTCTGAAGGATTCTAGATGAGTTAATCTAACATCCTGGACACAGTTCATGAGCAGTTAATTTTAGCAGTTCTCTTTGATATATATCAGTTAAAGCAAAGCAACTCCAGCCATTACAGAGAGAGTCAGAACTGGTTAACGGCAAAGCAAGTACAGACAAAGATTGTTCAGAGATAAAGCCTCTGGCAGATCATTCAAGGGATCTTTGCTTTTTATAGAACAATTGTAGCTCTAATACCAGCAGTGCAGACACTCTGGGACAAAGAGAAAACACACACACACACCAAACCACAGAAGAAAACCACACACACCACTTGGTAGTCACATCTAACAAGAAAGTCAAGCTAAAGTTCACCAACCCTGACGTAGTTACCAAAGAACTCCATGGCAGGCAATGAGAGATGGGAAGAAATACCCTAAAAAAGGCATTCAAGTATTATTCCCATTGTTAGTAGCAGAAACTGAGAACGTTTGATTTGAAACACAAAGTCATCCAGCAGCCTGCCAAATACCATTTATCTCAAGGTCATACAATATAAATAACCCCAAGAGTTAGCTCTAAAGTGGAGGAGCAGGAGGTAGCTAAACAAAAATAGAGGAAGGGATTCCTCTCTCCTTCCTGTGGATGTTCAGCATGCTACTGACAAGGTTTCAAGGCCTGGCACTTGAAATAAGTCTAGCTTATTAAGAGCAATAACACACACCAGGAAGAGTGTATAGCTGAATGTGGCATTGTGGAAGGGACCACGATTTGAGACTAAGCCACTAAACTGTCACACATTTCTGCAAGAATTAGTCAGGGAGTCTAATTAAAAAGGAAAATTCAGCCATAAAAAAATTCCTCTTGGAAGTTTAAGTCTGAAAAGATTGATCCCTATTACACTGTAGGGATGAGTATGTATTTACTGTTTAGACTGGGTGATCACATGCATTTTCCCTTTCTTCCAGCACACCAAAGTATCACAGCCTTCTTAAAATTTTTAAGAGCAAAACAGGCTTAACAACCATCAGGTTTTATAATCCATCATCAGTACCAGCCAAGGAAGGAAAGGATGTGCTTTGCTGTGATCTCTTATACCTGAGAATATAGCTTTGAAGATACCAGTGGGACACTCCCCAAAAGGCTTGGCACCCATTCTTCTTTTCTCAGAGGTAAAGCTCAGCGCAGTTCCTGTTAAAATAAATAAGACAAGTACGTGGTCCTTGGCGCCCTAGAACTGAAAACTGTATCCCTATGCTCCTCAAAACTAGGCAAGGTGTCTTTAATACCAGTTTATGTAGAAAGGAGTTTTGTGTAGCTAAATAATTCATGAAGAGAATTAGGAAGAAAAAAAAATGGTTAGTCAATATTTGGCTAATTTATTTGTGGTATAGATAAGCCTAAAAAGCAGGCTGTGAGAAGTTACTTGTGGTTTCATGCTGAATTGTCGATGCAATGAAAAAAAGTGACCCAAACCTAGTAAACCATCAGAATGACGGTTTTAAACTGAAAATGTTGTGATTCAGCTATCCTTTGCCTTGTTCAGCCAGTGCTGGTAGAGATCACTATACAGAGTCCCATTCGTCTGTATGGTCTCAGCTCTAGTCATTTAGAACAGAAAGCAAGCAAGCTGGGCATCTGGATAAGACCTAGAAAAGCTAATTTCAGCAGGATCCAGGAACCCTGATCATTTATATATATATATATATATATAGGATAATTTTATATCGATAGGCCTTACATAATGAGTTGGAAACTGAGGCTTGACCTTAGAAGCTGAAACATCCCATTATTATGCCTTGGGCAAAGACTGTGATTTATCCATCTATAAGTATCTCTTATCCCTTTTGACTTATTTAATTCTGTTAGAAAAAGAAATACCTGTATGTGATGGGACTAGAGTCAATGAAACAGTGATGTGAAAGGGCCATCTACAGAAGTCCAGGCTGATTGCCATTTCCAGAGCCCCGTAGTTCTTCAGGCAAGAGACTGTGGGACACATCTACATCCCTTGGCAAATAGACCAGCTCCACCCATCTTTGCACCTCATTTTAGTTCCTACTGAAACTGATTTTCTCAAACCCAAATGCTCTTTAAAAATGGCAGACAGCATAGAATTGCATCATTAGCAACAAACCAAGAACTCTGTGTTGCAACAACTTTTGTTGAGGGATTATTGTGTTGGAAATCCACAGATTTTGGCACAGGCTGGAGAACTCAGCGGTTCCACTTTGCATGTCCTGCCATCATTCAACAAGCGGACTTTGTTGCTAGACATCGCAGTAGGGCAGCCAGTTGGCTTCTCCCAACCTCTTTAGGTTTCCAGATGTCATAACAAAATGAGAGAGAGAGACTTAGCCATCTTTCATTTGTTTACGCTGGAGCTGCTAGGCAGAGACCAAGCCACAACACTGCACAGCTTTTCAAAAAGGACTTAATAGGCCTCTCTGTAAACAGATCTAAATATTTGCTCCAGTGACATTTATCGCATCACACGTCTGGCGCGAGTGTTTCGTCCTTGTTTTGCTTACATGTTTGGATTCTCTTATAAACATTAATGAAGTGCTTGAATACAAATGAATAATCCCCCCCTTCTTCCCACCCTGGAGGGGAGGGGAATGGGAGGGCATGAAGTAATAATGGTTCAACCTTCAACCCATAATTGTTCAGTACGTTCTGGTGAGCTTTCGTTCTCACATGCTTTAAAAGACTTTATTCGGCACGTACATCCATGCAGAAGGCATCGCACCTTTCTTCAAAGGCAGCTGCAGCAGGGGTTGGGGTAGGAGGCAGTTAGCACACAGCAGTGTGTCATTTGATGTGTGATTGGTCATAAGTTGCCCTGCTGCTGGGTTGCCAACAGGCAGCATTGTGTCCCATCTGCAAGGCATTTAGGATTGCATACATTTAATATATTCTTCCCTTGGCATCTGCTTTTGGCTATTGGCTGGAGAGAATAATGGGCTCGAAACACCTCAAGGTTCATCTACCTCTTGCTGGAGAACTGAGGTCATTTAATATGTATTTTGCTATTACCTACAGCTTGAATATGACTGGAGACACCATACTTCCATATAGCCCTTTGCATTCTGTCAGTGCCTTTATGCAGGACATAGACTCTAGAAAGTGTGCAGCTTGGTCTGTCCTTTGATCTCCTTGTTAAAGGAGGAGGGGGGAGCATGGGTAAGGAAAGACTGACCAAATCTTATTTCCATAGGTAGTTACCGTGGGGCCAACCTTTAGGATAGTTTCATATAGCCTAGGGTATGAGGCTATAAAACAGATATGTTAGGTGCCTGTTTCCTGGGTGAAAGAGGGATGAAGTTGTGAAGCATATCAAGGCTTTGTCTCTCAACCTGCGTCAGACTGAGAAAACATTGAGTATCTCATTCCTGTGTGGGAGCAGTTACAATACTACCTCTTCTCCCTGTGTAGTTCAAAATGTCACAATGTCTTCCATGCACAATGAATTATCATCACCTCCTGCCAGGTCAGACAGTACTTTGCTCAGGACCTTACTAAGCATCTTTATTTTCCACATCTGGGCTTGTAGGAGTGGTGGTTTGGTTTGTTTGGAAGCCAATAGAAAAAGAAAATCTGTATTAGCCAGGGGAGTTTCTTCAGAAATTCCCTAAACCCGTGCAACTAAACTCTCAGTTCTTTGTTAAGCATGAAACTGCTATGTTGTGGGACATAAAAGAAGTCATAAATGCCTAGAAAGTAATCAAAAGTTCATTCTTGAAATGATCTTTAAGAAAACATCATGCTGTACAAGACATCTGCAGGTTAGTTGTCTGCAAGAATACTAAGTGCAGAGGATTTATTTCCCAATAACCAGGGTTTGGGAGGTCAAGATTAATACCCAAGAGAAAAAAAAAAAAAGTGTGTGTTTCCTTTATCTGAGTGATTAGGTATAAAATGGGTTAAAAATAGTACTGCCTTTGGATCAGTATGTATATGAAACCATTCAGTTTGCACATACTTGTGTAGTATTAGAAAGTGCCTGTCAACTCCATTAATTATCAAATTGCTTATTCATCCTATACATTCCTTGCATAAATCCATATCAACTTTGCCTCTTGTAACAGTATTTGTTTATATGAACTAGAACTCTCAATCCTGAGGAGTCTAAAACGCTTCTCGAAAGAATTTCTTCGTCTGTGCCTACAGGGACCCAAACTAATTGCTATTGAGAGGATGCTCCATGGGGTGCTTTTCTGGTGGGTAGTTGGGAGTAGTAAAATTGTCTGCAAAGGTGTTCCTTTGTCACCTCTGTCCATGTTGATAGTTAAAATAGAGAACTAATTTTTACAGTTTCCAGCAGCTGTGAAATGCACACCGGAAAAAGGAAAAGCTTTTCGCAAAAGGAAAGGGACAGAAAAAAGAATTTGCTGATATTTTTGTCATCCTCTGCCTGATGTGCCAACACTAATGGAGGGTTTTTTTTTTTTTGCTGATTTATAGTCCAGTGCACTCCAGGGTCCCTGTCGCTCAAGCATTCTGCCTTTTGCTCATTTGATGGAACACAAACATGGAAGTGTATTTGGAACTCGCTGGAGCTTTAAAAAAACAAAATTAAGGCAAGCTGCCAGATCAGCATCTAATACACAACATATGTTTACAGGGTTATAGTCTCTTGCCATGCTGGCTGTAGCAGCACTCCAGTATGAAATAGAGTAAATGCCTTCCAAGACCTTTTATCATCCATCGTGCTTATCAAAACAGTAAAAATATTGTTTTTATTTCAGCAAACGTGCCTTTCCTCTTGTCTGAAGCCTTTTGAATTCCCTGCTGCATTTGGGATCAATGGAAGAGCATGCCCTTGGTCTTGTTTATCTAGTTCTCTTCACAAGAGCTCATCTGCCTTGGAGCTGACCGGGTTCATCCACCAGTTTTGCAAGCGTCCCTGAACAGGACCCCTCATCTGTGAGGAGAGAGTTCTGCCTTGTGCGTTTGTAGTGTAAATCATGCCACTCTATGAAGAGTCTATGGGAAAGACAGGGTTGTGCAAGCGTAAGACACAGGGGACTGAAGCGAGGGAGGTGCTTTAAGCTAGCTTGGGTAACCTCAGCTTGTCCAAACGCAGGGGGTGCCATTGGTTAGTGCTTAGTTCAGGCCACAGGCTACAAAGAGTTAGTCAGCAGTGATTCAGTTTACCTTTCCTCACTTCTTTTATATCCGGAGTTGGCCATTATCAGATTTGACCCCCAATTTACAGACAAGAGAGAGAGTTCTTGATAAACATGTAAACACATATAAGCCATTTCCAGCCCTGGAAAATGAACCAGGCTAGTGATAGCCAACAGAAAGCCAGACCAGTCCCTTAGCCCTGTAAAGAAAAGTTGCTTGCCTCAGACTTTAGCCCTTTCTCAGTGCCTTCAGCACTGCAGAGAGGCTAGTGTTTGGGGTGGCCAGTGAGTCTTGCTAAGGCTCTGTGGTTTCCTTCTGGGCTCTGCTACCTGTGCCTTACACAGTGCTGGTATCTACTCATGCAGCAGTGCCTTCTAGGGGAAGACAGCAACATTGAGACTGAAATCTCTGCAGTGGAGGGCTGCAAGCTCAAGACAAGGACTCTTGTGACTGCCGAAGGTTTAAGAATGGGATATAATGGACAATGCTGTGATGCAAAGGGAATGGAAAACAGAGACTGTGATGCCACACTGCTGTTGCCTCGTGGCTGCTCTGTCTGGTGTGCAGTGGAGTAGCTGCAAAACTGCTATAGCAGCAGCTGGATGAGGCCTGCGCAATGGGTAATGAGTAACAGTACACAGAGTCCAGGAAATTCAGCTTGAAGTATCTAAAAAAGTTGTGGCATCAGTCAAAGTCTTTTCTTGGTGGGTATATACGGCTCTGAAAGAGCAGTAGCCAAAAGAAGCTATAAGCCCATCACTTTTTCTCCTGCTCCTTGTGTAGGATATGTCTCACATGATTCATGAAGCATGCTAGGCCACCTGGACCCATGGGATCTACACGCGCTACTCCAGGCTTATCAAGGGCTGTGTTTGCATGCTAGATGTCTCAGCAGGAGGCAAGACTTGTCTGGAACCTCAGACACAATCCCGATGTGTCCATTTTTGTGCATGCAAGATGGACAAGATATTAGAGCTATTTATTTTTGGAAAATGCTTTTTTTAAAGAGAAACAGTGCTCATGTAATTATCTGTATTTTGAGGAAAAAAATGTTTCTTCAAATGTCTCAATTTCAAACTTGAAGTGAAGCTAGAAAAAAACAAGAATCTCATGAGCAAGACGACAGTCTGCTGACTGACCCAAGTGGGCATTTTTATGCCTTTAATTCACAACAATGCAATCAAGATAGAAAAGACTAAATTCTTGACTTTTGTCTTTGGGTACAATTGTTGTTCCCTGCTGAACTGTGGAAAGCAACAGAGAGGTGAAAGTCTCTTAGCAGCTTTGAATGTGTATGTTAATAGAGGATAAAGTCATCGGGTGCTTCCTTAGTTGGAGCTCTCTAACACAACCCCGGGATACCTGACTAGCAAGTCATTGGAGATAGAGTGACTTTACCTCTGTAGCGTGTGTTCTCTACTGACATCAGTAGAGTTACAGTGCTTTACACCTTAACAGTTGTTCTTGCCCGTAGGAGATGTAATATATATTTTTCATCTGATTTCCAGCAGGTGAGATTACTCTGTCTCTGCTAACATTTAGTAGTGTCGTAGGCTGTTAGCAGTCATTGTTCTAGAAGTAGTTTTGGATCAAAATGGGAGGCAGGGCATGGCAGTTTCACCTCAACATCTTATCAGGGAGGTCTCCAGGGAGGTCTCTCCTAGGTTGTCTTAACTAAAAGTTCATTTCAGAAAAAAAAAATCACATATATGGAAGCCACATAGACAAAAGTACAAATGCAGATGTTGCATCTCTTGCAGCCCCAGGACTTCTTTCGTTGTAGTTCATATGACCCAGATCTCTTGCCTTTACCCTTTGACCACAGGCAGGCAGCTTATTGTTTTGGTTTAAGAGAGATTGAAGGGGTAGACACGTTTGGACTTTCAGTTCCTCATCTCTGTCTTTGCTCCCCAAAAGTGTCTTCTTTCCATCACTAAGGAAATCAGCTGTCTGTGTGCTTGGTTCAGCTTTTGAGTCAAAAGTTTAGCTTTCTGCTTGCAATTCTTATTTGTCTTTGCTGCTTGGTTTTAAAGAAATTTCTGTATCTGTTCCCCATTCCATTTCAGTTATGCATAGTTTTATTTGACTGGTAGATGCAGAGTAAAGTTTAAAAGACTCAGTAAGTAATAGTCCATATTGGCTAATTCCTTGAACATGGTGGCTACTGGGACAATGACGTTTCCTTGACATAGGCTCTGTTTACTATATTTCAACAGTATTCTAGCTCCTAATCGCTTGCTCTGTGCAGAAAGCATTTACTGTATGCTTTGTTGCTGCCCAAATGCAGATGTAGGTTTTGGATTATGAGATTTCAGGTTCTGTGTGTCAGCATGGATTTTAATGCGCTTGGTGACACAGCCAAGTAGTGTTGTTATGATAAAATTCAAAATTCGTCTCTGAAGCACCTCTTTCTAGCGTTGCCTCATGCATTCTCAACTAGCAATGTATTCCTTTGTCTAAGTGACTTCCAGCGTTGGAACTTTTTCCTAGCATATTTAAGGTTTTTCTTTACTACTTCCAGATGTAGTCTCTTGTTTTACCATTCTTTGACTCTGTAATTATATCTTCTCTAGTGTTAGTATTGCTTGGGTATTTGGATAGAGCCATCATGATGTACAAGATCATGGTCTGTCTCCATTAGGAGACATTTATTAAAGAGTTTTTATACAACTACAGAAAAACAAACAGATTCTCCAGAGACTGAATTTCAGTTTTCTTGTGTTTGTTTACCAACACCCTTTCTGGGACAGTTTGTAGAGACACCTCGTGGCTGTCAGGAGCTCTACAGAGCGCATCTGAATCACATCAGACTGATTTATGCTAAGCCTTCACATGCAGAGACATTTGTGGAAGAGTTACAAGAGAGACTGCCAACCTGCTAATTAAAAACTAGAAGTGTTTTAAGTTGTTTTGATGGAAACAAGTAAGCAAATCTGTTGTAGAATTATACCCCCATCACCACCCAAAACAACACAAGCATATTGTCTGCCTGAGTGTAATTAGAACTACCAAAGGAAGTTTTCTATTTAAAGCTAAAAAATTTTTGGTTAGTTCCTAAATTCCCGTACCCCGGTTTATCCTCCCACTCTACCTATTCTGTCCAAGTAATGCAGACAGCTCAGAAGGCATGGATGCAATTTGTTGGTGTGATTCTTAACTTCTTAGTGAAAAGCCACACTAGTCAGAGTCAGAAGAGCAAAAACACGAGCCCCATTCCCTTCAAACACACAAGTCAGGAGTGAATTAGACAGTACGCTTTATGCAAGAGAAACCCAGACTGACTTCTTTAGGTTTCAGGTCATCCATTAATGTAGATAATTTAAACAACTGAGTCCTGGTAAGATTGCTGACCAGGCAGTAAGTCTTTCAAATGTTAAGTGAGCAAGACTTTGTATCTGCTATCTTCCTGACTTGGCAAAGTGTGCAGCTTTTCTTCTGTTTGACAGAAACTCTTCCATGATAGTGGTACTTTCAAGAATAGAAGCCCTTAGAGGAATAAAGTATATAACCAAGTGGTTTTACTGGATGTAATTGCTCTAGATCTGGCTGAATACAGGCTTTGTGATTTTATTGGTCTTCTTTCTTTAGATGCAATTATTCAAAATCATATCATAATAAAATCACAATTATATGTATATGTAAGTTGAAAGGACAAGTAGGGAAGTGGAAATAGTCATGAACTGTTTGTCATTTCTGTTACTTCTCCTTTTCTCGTTGAAAACTGAATCATTCAAAATGCTGGAAACCATCTTTCCATAACAAAGGAGAATGAAGTCCTTCATGTTCTTTGCACAAGGCAGAAAGACACTTTTCCTGGAGATATTAGTCAAAAAGTCCAAGGATTCCCTCAAAATTCAGGGGTTAGTTCCCACTCCCAGCTTGAGTAAAGAGGCAAAACAGTAGCAAGAAGGACAGAGGTATGGAAAGTATGAATTCAGAGCATTTTGCTCTTAACAGTCAATCCCCATCTTCATGATCATAAAAACATCAGAACAAGAAAAACTGCCTGTCAGCCCTTCTGACTTCTAGAGCATCTTGGGTGAGTAGGAGAGTGCCATTACAGAAGATGACAACTCCAAATCAGTTAGGAGGACTTCATAAAGATTTTTTTGCCTTAATCAGAATTTAAGACCACCTAATTGATTAGAGACAGGTGTGTGTGTTGAGTATCAAGTTTGAGGTCAGACCATATCTGTATCTAGGGGTACTTCCACACATTTTTTTCTAAATGCCAATGCAGACTTCTCGCATTGGGCTGGAAGTACAGCTAGTACTTCTTTCTGTTCAATGAAAAGCATACACTAGGGTAACATTAAGGTCTTCCAAGCGCTAAAGCTTAAAAAAAAAAAAAGTCACCATGTTTACTTCAACTTTCCCTCTCTGAATTGCTTTGACAGCCCTGTGCTTTTCTAACTCGTTTCGGGGAATATCCAGTCTGCCATTGGAATTATTTGAATTGTACAGAAAGAAAGGAGGGCCTGTTTCACTCCGAATTCCATATATTGTGTTGCTGGAGCTTTTCATGTTCCGTAAACAATGCTCTCTTTTTCTAACCCTCTCCCCCTCCTGCTTATAGCCTGACTTTCTATAATTTTCTTGACATGGACAACTCAGCATTTTTGTGAAAAGCTATGACTGATTTTCTGCAGCTTTACAAACAGGAGCTTGCTAGTGGTTTCAAGAGGATCAGGTAGTTTGATGCAAGCGAGATTGGCTAGAGTCTTTGGAACTTCAAACACAACTCAGCAGTGCATCTGGTTGTGAATGATTGTTTTCCGATAAAACATTCACGATCTCCCATTGGCAAGTCTCCTCTCATAACTAAGGAGACATTTGGAAAAAGTTTCGTATTTTAAATGTCTTCTTAATCCCTGCAGATCTCTATCCACATACAAATTAATGGCTTCATTTTTCCACATGCCACTTTTTAGTTAATAATTCAGTTATTATCCAAATGAAATCTCAGGAGGTACTCAGAGTTGCAGGAGCTCTGGAGATTAAGTTCATTTCAAGCTTCCTATGAATCTTTTAATATTTGAATGGTGTTTCATGCTCTTTCTTTTGTGACTTATGAAGTTGGATCCCAGGAGAAAAATCACAGCCTAGATAAGTAGCCATGGTAGATATTGCAAAAGCAGTAGTGCTTCTGTAGCTCTTCAGTGGCTTGATCCTTCAATATTTTTTTTCCTTCTTTATGAAGAAGATAGATAATTTTCCATCTTACCAACCACACATGGGAAAGATGCATAAGCAGGATTTGGGGAAGGGTGTCTAATTGGTCTCACCCTTGTCTTGCTATGCTTACTGCTGCATTTTGCGTAGCATTTCTGGAATACTTGTGCGGTAGTGAAAGGGTTATTGCAGCATTTGATTTCAACCTTATAAAGGCTTTAAAAGAAGTGCCAAGCTCCTGTAGTCTGGAAGCAGCAACACTGATCGTGTGCCATGTCACAAAGAGGAAAAAAAATCCCTTTCAATGTTTGCACTGAACATGAGCGTCACTTTAAAGCTCTAAGTTGCTTTTAAAACTGCCTTGCAGCCCAACTGCTTTGCGGTGGACCTGAAAGGTCTTGGGTTAATGTCGTCTAATGCATCCTAATGAGTAGTCTAATTGTAACTGCCATTCCAGCTGTCCCTTGTGTGTTTAACTCATGTAAATGAAAAACACAGCTTTCCAATTTACTCTTCAGCTTGAAATATTATCTTCTCCTTAAGTAATGTGTTTTAATTGCAGAAGCAAGATATATTATATATGGGAAGACTGGGTGAGAGCATGAAGACTGTATATAAATAGTAGGGCTTCTTAGCTGTTTCTTTTCCTCACCATTGATCTATCTCCTCTCAGCTGACTGCCGACTAAACAGACACCAAATGGGGGTCCCAGCTGATCCAGAGAGAGGATAAGAGGGCAGGTAGAGATGTGCCATTGCTATCCCAGCTCCTCTCTGCTGCAAGATGTCCGGATAGTTAGACAGCAGCACACCAAAGCATGCACATGCCCACTCGATGTTAGTCTGGAGTGATTCTCCTGATTTACACTGGCAGAGAAGATCAAAACCTGGCTTAAAAATTAGGTGGCAGAAACAAAAAAATAGAAAAAAAAAGAGAGAAGTCAGCAGACACTTGGAGGCCGGGAAAGGCTGCCAAACAAGCATTCCTGCCCTTGCTTACGATTCTCCCCCACATATAACTGGCTGTGTGCGTCTCGGAGCAGCCAGCATAGTGATCTATTCATAAAGGGCCAAATTCAGGAACCGACCTGCAAGGCTTGAGTACACTGACTACACACAGGGAAGGTGGAGTGAAAGCTCAGAGGGGCTTCTTGGAGTTGTGCGGGACAAAAATCCCCTTCTTTCCAACTAGCTGAAAAGCAGGCACACCAGAGGGAAGAATGGTGTAGTGGGTAGGGGTTTAACCTGGGGCTTGGGATAGCAAGGACCAGTTCTCTAGTCCGTCAGAGACTAGGCCAAATTTGACTTCTGGGTTATTTTCTTTCTATATCAGGACAGGGGAAATACAGCTTAGCTCTCTCTTGGCTTAATATTGGCAGCATTAGGAGAAAACTTACGGTGTGTTGGGCTTGCAGGAGGAAAGTCATTGCCTAGGTAAGCACCTTGGGCACAGGCCCTCTCCTGCAAACAGAGGCAGCGCTGTGCCGAGCGCCAGCTCTCTTGGCCCCCCTGCACCCTCGCAGTGGCACGCAGACCAGCTCCAGGCAGGGCTTTCCCCGGTCCTCAGGAGAGGAGACATGAGGCGTGTAGGTGGAGCTTGGTAGGTCCCTAGTAGCCATTAGAGAACTGTGGTTTTCTCAGAGCATTTTGGTTTGCAGTGAGCAGGTAAAGATTAATACCCTCCTGAAGTGAGCTCCTGGCTCTCCTATCACCTGGCCAGTGTCTCAAAATTGAGACAGGATTATTCCATTTAGTCATTCAGGGAGAGGCATCTAGGCTTGGAAAGCAAAACAAAACTTAACCCCAGCTGGCATTTCACAGTGTGCACCTGGGCTGAACTTCTTGAGTCATTTAGTCCTCCAAAAACCAGAAGATACCAAACCTCCAAACAGCAGACAAGCCAGGGAATGACGTTAAAAGCTCCTGTCTGTGTTTGCATGTCCTTTGACTGGAGCTGGAGGTAGCCAACAGGCAAATCACTGGGTGGTCCTAAAATTGCGGCTGTAGACACAGTGGGACTGAAGGAGGAGTAACCCAGTGACCTGAGATGCTTTTTGATTGCCCCCTTCTGCTGAGAGGAGAGGCAGCATCCTGTCATCACATAGGGGTAAGGAGGAATCTGGGAACGAGCCATGGAAGAATTCATGCACCCCCTTCCATTTTATAAACATAAAGGAAGTTCAGAGGAGAAGGATATCAAAACACGAATCATTTCAGGTTTTGAATATACTGCTGTGGTTGAAATTGAATTAATAATGAAGACCAACTGCTGGGTTTGCATGGATGCTTGATCCGAGATAAAGAAATGAGGTGCTGGTTCCACTTCATTTATGCGAGGCAGGAACCACCATTCCTCACAGCTACCAGAGTGCTCCGTATCTGCATGGAGAACAGAAGGTGCTTGCCGACAATGGCTTGTTTGTGTAGAGGTTGTCGGAGACAGAGACAGCTTGTGCTGCCCTGGGCCAAATAGAGGAAGGGGGCAAACTCCTGTCGTTTATAGGTTGAGTAAAAGAGAGCAACACTTTCATTTTCCTGTAATCTGCAGCTGCCTGGGTTTTTGTGGCATAGGTTAGAGCTCCTGCAGAAATGCTCTAATCCAGATACTGCCCCATACTCACTACTGGCCTGAAACAGAGAAGAGCCAACACTGTAGGTCTATGATTTGGTCTTCCCTGTTTGACTGCCTGACCTGTCTGGTCCCAGCAGGGCACATCGTGGAAAAGTGTGTTTGTGCAGCATGTACTCTCATCTAATGCCAACTCTGTTTCGTTATGCCATTTTGCTGGATTGCTTTGAGACCAGTGTTGGCTTGATGTAGAGCCCCTGAGGTGGAAAGGGTGGAGGTTGTGAAGGAGAGAGGATAATTCTCCTCAAAATGGACAGCTATCTGGTTTAGCTGGCCTTTTCAAGACAAGATTTGTGTTTTCTCATTATGGGTTGTGTGTTCTTTGCCTCCCTTCGTCCATGTCACACCAAGGGGAAACAGCTTGCAGTGCTACATATTTCTGTGTTGTTTCAAGTCCTGGTATATATTCCCATGTGTAATTATATACCACTGGGTTACCCAAATAAAAATCCAAGGCAGAAAGTTATAACATGGAGAGAAAGATGTTTGGTTTAATCTTTGCTTCATATATGCAAGAACAACACATAGCTTCTGGAATGAGATTTGTCTGGGTTTTTAAACTCCTTTGTTAGACATGGAGAAGTACAGGTAATACCATTGCACTAACAGTTGCGGACAGTGGAGGAAGATTTGTGAATAGTTTGTTAATCCGAAATGTAGGCAGGAAAGCAAGAGACACTTTCCTCTTTGTATGCATTTCTTTCAAAGTGTCTGTCTGCCTTTTTTTTTTTAAAATCCCTACTGATAAATAAGAAGTGATCAGAAGTACTGTGCATCCCCTACAAACTAGTATGGTGAGGAAAAAACAGTCAAAGCCTAACCACATCCCAGAAACTGCCACACTCTACAAAAGACCCTAAGAGTGTATAGCAAGGAAACAGGTCCTTTTTTGGAGTTGTAACCTCCAAAATTCACATCCTCTGCACCCTACCAAGACTCTCTTGGGATTTTGGTTTCAGGCATGCTTAAAGAGGAGGAAAACGCACCATGTCTAGCCATGTAGTAGCTTTAATCTCTTTGGTCATACCAGTAGTTTTTAGTGGCAGCTGTATTGCAGAGGCAGGGAACGATTTCACAACCATGAGAATTTTATAGCTGTGAGTGTGAGGTTTGAGGCCATGCACTGTCCTCCCTGGGACCAGAGAAACCCCTAGGGACGTAGTGCACAAGTTCTAGGAGAGAGGCTCAGCCTGAACCAGAACACTGCTGTACTTACAAAAGTTAAGAAAACATTGCCCTGGTCTACAGCATTCAGATACTAACATTCACTGTCAGGAGGAGGGGAGTTAAGTTAGTTTCTTCGTTCTTTCAGCACTTTAAGCACAAACTGAGGTGAGTTTGTATGTGATCCGAACTGACCTGCACTTGTCCAATACTTAATATCCCTAGCAGGGCCTTCTGAGCCAACCATGGCTTGAAAAGAATATTTATTGGGAGTTTCAGCCCTGTTTTCCTGCTCTGTTCAAGACCTAAAAGAGATAAATCTGATTTCTGTGACCTGTGAGCTATGTTTAGAAGAGTTTTTACATTTGGAGCTCATTCAGGAAATGTTTAATTTCTCCTATTATTAGTGGTGTGTAATTGGTAACCGATCACAGTGGGAACACCTCTAACCTGATTTGTGAGCCATTCCTCCAAAAGGAGGGAAAAACCAGCTGTGAATGACATTTTTTGCATGCTCCTGAACAGTGCTTTCACTGTCTAAGTCCATATTTAAGCCTGGCAACATTGCTCTTCTTGTGCATCTTCTCTTTGGTAACCTCTTCAGCAAAGGGGCTGTGAATGGCACCACCTCAGGTCAGCATCTGAACATGAAAAAGCTGTTACCAGAAAAAGCAGTTACCAGTGGTAACATTCCACTAAAAATCTACTTGCTTTAGCTCAATTTACCTTGCATTTTAAAGACACCATTTGCTTGGAAAACAAAGCCAGTTATTGCACTGAGCAGCTGCTTCCTTGCATTTCAGCTGCTGGTGCTCCCCATCCTAGTGTAGATAGGAGTTGTTACGGGGTTGTATGGCTTTGCTTAGAGCAGAGGAAGCTGCCCATTTTTCCCAAGGGCTGTCACTGGTCATCCAGGGCATTGCAGATTTAATAAGGGAGATCAATTACAATGCACAAATGCTTCAGAAAGGATTTTCTTTGCTGTAAGATCTTGTGTATATGTGCCTGGGCTAAACTGGATTCTCCATATGCTATGTACAGAAATACCTTTCCTTACGCTCTGCCTGCCTGCCCATTTGTGAGCCCCCCTCTCTGCTGCTCGGAAGGATTTCAGGCAACCTGGACAATTAGGGGCTGCTCTCGGTTCTCTCATATGGTACAGCATTTCCCAGTGCTTCTCATTTTGCCCTAGCAATAAGATGAAGAGCTCTTTGTAAGAGCAAGTTTTTCCCTAGGTGACAGTCGCTATGCAAGTCCATGCAGTAACTGGACTCTGTGATACAGGCAGTGCATCATATTGCATCCACACTGGTAGGTTCTACTTAAAAGTACAGTCTTGGCTCAGGGTTTGCACATGATGTATTTAAGAAATGGCCTACAAGATAGATGGGTTGCTTCAAATGCGCTTGGTTCTTTCAATGTCCTGCTTTTCAGATCCCTAAAGCATGTCAGGCTCTGCCAGGTTTTAACTTTGGATGATATGAAATTAAGAAGTTAGTAACTAACAGCTACAGCTTGGTTACATATGTATGCACAGAAACACATGCTGAGGGGAACTGGAAAAACAGAGCTACAAAAGAAGCTATTTATCCCATTCTTTGTTTTCTCTTTCAGCATGTGAACACAGCTGGGAATTGTGCTCTGCTGGGTGCTTGCAAGGGGGCAGGCAGTTCATGTAAAGCCTTCTGCTGAAGGTGAGCAGGGAGTTTGGATCATGACTCCTCAACAGAGGTAACTCAGTGTGAGGAGCAGAGCTCGACTGACCTCACAACATGAGAAAATAAGTCTCAGTAAGCAATTCTGCTAAGAAAAATGGCAGAAGAAATGAAACTAAAGAAAGCCTCTTCTGAGAGGGGCAGAATTTCAGTGGCCTGTTTTCTACTCCTTGTTAGAAGATTAACTGCCAGTCATGTTCCCAGTTAGGCACTCTCAGAGCTTATTTGATCCTGGGCAACAGGTTTATTTGCCTAATTTATTATTGCTCTTAGACTTTTAAACTCAAATATAAATTCAAGATTTTTGTTCTGTGCAATTTAAAAGCATGTCCAGGATGGGAGGAACCCAATATTTGTCTTGGCTTCATGTTCTGAGATCTATTTCAAGAGCTTCTGGGCATTAGTAGAAGGGTTTTGGAGCTGGTGTTTGTTTTCTGAAGTATTTTGGTACTTAATGTTTCTGCATTAAGAAGAAATGTCACTGCCAGCTGTTAAGGACTGAAGAAGAGCAATTGTTGTAAGGAGGCTGCCTGGCAAGCCAGTTATTGGGGTATAGCTTATGAAACATGACAAGGTTAGAAGCTGTTTTGCTATCACAGATAATTTTTGCTAGCATTAGGGATAATACACCAATTTGGAAAGAAACATTTCCAAAGAGGTGGTGAGTGAGCAAAACCTTGTGAGTTACAGCTAAAAGATCTGCTGATTATTCCCTAAGACAACTCAGAACATTGCTGCATCCAAGAAACTGTGAATCCTTCAATAAGCTTAATAAACGTATGGGGAATGTGAACAGGCTGGTCCTCAGAATGACCTAAGATAAAGATACCTCCAGCAAAAAAAGTTAGTACAAGCCACACTGAGGGAAGAGAAACAAGAATAAAATGCTAAATCGAGGTTCAATGCAAAATGAAAGTGAGCTCCCATTTAAATTTGATTTCAGTAGCGAAACCTTACTTTTTTTTCAGAGATCCCAACATTAAAACCTTACTTTGTATGTAATACTGTCTTGGATGGCAGCATTACGGGTCTACTGGGTCAAATGCTGAATTAGGACTTAACCAGTTAGTCAGTGGTTCATCATTGTCCTTGGTGTGCTGGATGACCCTAGGGCAAGTAATTTCAACTGTCAAATTTTGTTTGCTTACTGAGGAACATTTTGAATTTTTATGGATGGTATTTATATCCCCATTATGTGGGGAGATTGTGGGCAAGGAGGTCACAGCTTCTAATCACTTCCACCCGAGTGCGTCTACCAGATTTGCTAAGCTCTTTACATTACTATGCCACTTCTGTCTTTGAAGCTTGTCAAGATAGCCTGTCCCTCAAAAAAGATACATTTGGGATGTCAGTAATTGGAATATATTGTTCTTGGCCTACAGGGAGTCTGACACAGCAGCTCTAGCTTAAATATAGTGATCAGCCTGCAAAAGCCAACAAAATCCCAGAGACCAAGTGATAACAACTGTTTCACTTTCTTAAAGCTCCCAGTAATCTGGGGAATGAACAAGCTTCATAGCTGAGAATTGTTCTTAAGTATAATTTACTGGGGTTTGTTTTTTAATAACCATATTTATTACCTTTTTTTTAAAGAAAGTCTTTTTGCAAGATTTGCCAAAGAACATAAAGGTTTGTCATAACGGATCAGATCACTTATCCCTATAATTCCAGTACCCCATATCTGCCACTGGTGACTTGGCTCAGCTTGAAAAATCAGCTTATATAGTACAGCTGGATGTAGGCATGGATTTACTACAGGGCTAAAATAAAAGCCTCTGTCCTTCCATCTCCTGCTAGACTGACCGTGGCAGCCTGGTGTCAGCATCCCTTTGAGATTGTCGAGGCTGCACTGCCTCTGGTTGGGAAAGTCTCAGGGGAGGCCAGTAATCTCCAGAGGGACACGCAGGCAGCTTTATACTGAAAAGCTGTCCTCTGGCCATCTCAGCACAACTGGCCCTTTCTCTTCTTTGATAGTGTTCAAGTCTTCAAGGGAATTTGGTGTAGACTGTTTCATAGCTCAAGTTGTTTGGAGGGTGGAGTGGTGGGAAAGAGAAAAATCTGAAATGCACTGGGCAGATCACAACTATGCATAACAACTGCCAAAAATAATAGGGAGGGTCTTGTTCTTTGGGTAATCTAAAGGAAAAACAGAGATTGACTAAGAACTTCATCAGTGATCAAAGGCTTTGAGCTCTGTTTCTCATGTGGGTTGGTGTCACAGGTGCTTCCTCCACTTCCCAGGGATGAAGCTATAGCAGCTAAAAGGAGGTATCACACAAGCTGAAGGGGCAACCTCACACTGCTGTTCCTAAGGCTGCAGAAAGCCTGAAAGGCATTTCTGCACTAGGATTTTTTTTTCCTTGCATGTTACCGTTACAGAGCTACATCATTATGGATAACTGAGATTGCTCTTGCTGTTGCAGCAGGGGACTGTCTAAATCCACCTGTCCTGGTGTAGTCAGTGCTGTGCAAGCTGGTGGGTGAAATACCATTCTGAGGACATCCAGCTGCTCTCTGCCATGAACAGGCCATATAACCTTGGGCCAGTTGTGCTCAGTTTCCCTTCTCACCTTTAACTACATTCTGCCAGACAGTTGCCCGTTGAAGGAGGGAGCTTAGCTTGCCACCCTAGGGAGATGCAGAAGAGAAAAAATTCAAATCCTTCATGTATAGGATAGGAAAAAATATCCCAGTTGTGATCTACTGTTGCATGCATAGGTCAGGGAAGAATCACCCTGCAGTTAAGGAAGAAGATTGTATCAAGGAAGAAGTCCTGTTCCCAGTTCAGCCACAGACTTCCTTTTGGACCCTAACACTTAATTCTTTGTGACTTTGTTTACTCACCTGTCTGATGGGAATAATACTGCCTACATCAGAGGCACATTGTGCTACTCTTTATGTTGATGCACATGGTGTTAGTTAGGAACACTAAAATGCTTTGAGACCCACAGATTTTTAAAAATGCAGTATTACTGGCCAGGCCTGTTGCTTGAGATTTTATTTCCAGACACTCACAAATCAAAGCATCTCCTTTCGTTTCTCATTGCGGAGGGTTATAAAGCATCCAGTGGACATAAGGCAAGGTTGCCCTACAGAGAGCAAGTGCAAATTTTGGACATCCAACTAAAATCTAATTTTATATAACCTTTATATATGTTTTAGTTTCCAGTGCTATGTTTTGTTACTTTGATATTTATTGGCAAAATGCACCTTTGAGTTTGTTAGGTGTTTGTTGTCCAGTACTATTTGCTTCCATGTTTGGTGTTTCAAGATTTACATTACATCTCCCTTGGCTTTGTAGAACTAAATTATTTCTGTGCACATTACTTAGCTGAAATTTGGAAGAAACTTCAGATTTATTTAAGAATCTATTTTTGCTACAGGCTTCATTAGCTCACGTAAAAATCCTTTAAGGAAGACACCAAACAAGAAGGTCATAGAATCATGGAATATCCCGAGTTGGAAGGGACCCACAAGGATCATTGAGTCTAACTCCTGTCAAGGATCAGCTCATTAACCCTGTCTGGTCTAAAGCTGACATTTGAGGGCACCTACAGAATATGATTTTGTTAGGGGACTTCCTATCATGTAAAAGGTGTAAGGTTTATAGTCTGTAAAAGTATATAAAAAACCTTCAGGACAGGTTGTCTGAGGTCATTAGGAAGACTGTAGCTTTAGGGCCACTGATTTAAACACCCTCCATAGGTTTATAGCAGGGAGCAAGCCCTTTGCCCCTAACAGCAGTAGGATATTAAGTTGCAGCTTCACCAGCCAAACTCTGCATCCAGCCATCCAAGTGCTTTACTACATGCGATGGGAACCACTGGGCTATCCAGCGATTAGGCCAGCCTGTCTCACAGGGCCACCAGATGGTAACCTCTCATGAGCCTGTGGTTGCTAAAGCAGCCCAAAGCTGGGGAGAAAGAGTCACAGTCTAGCTGAGGTTGCCTGGAGCCACAGCGAAGCCAGCAGCCCTGACAAAACTGAGCTGTGAGGCAAGTCAAATGATGCCTCACTAGCATGGTGGAGAAGCATCAGACAACAATTACTAGAGAAGCCAAGGGTGCTGTTGGCTCCCTGCCTACTGTGATACAGCCATAGCAACAGGCTTCCCATTCCCCACCTTCAGGTCACAGCTGTTAAGCCTGGGGCCTAGCATCCTGCCGTAAGTTGCCTTTCTTTCTGGAGAGGGAGACAGGGACCAAAACACGCTGAACACATTGGGGAAAATGAAAAGCTCTAGAGGTTTGTGTACAGAGACTCAGGACAAAGCATCAAGTCCCATTCTCATCCCCTTTTTTCCTTTCAGAAGAAAGCACACACAGAACATGCTGGAGAGCAAGAACTTACTACACACAGTGTAGGAGGCAGCCTTATACTGCAAGAACACAAAAACTAAAGCAACAAGGTCACCTGGGCCAGAAAAGCCCTAAGCATCACTGTTTATTGCACATTAAAAGAAGCTATTTGCTAGAAAACATGCCTAGTTCTCTTTGATTTGAGCTCAAGACAAGTAGCAACCTTGAAGAGCTTCATCTGCTGTAGGTTTCCACCTTGCCTTTTGTCCAAGCTTAGTCCTACAGCCCCCATAAAAAGGGATCTTTGTATCTTCCTTTCAAGCCAGGTAGGATTAAACATATGACAAGGAAGAGGGAGCCATAGGGTCAACTCTACAGAGAGCCTCTTCCAAGAGAAATTTCTTCCATGTCCTTGAGAGCATGACTAGAACTTTAGACCTCAGAAGAAAAGCATTTTGGTTCCTGCCCTAAATTTTTTTGTTCTAGCTCTACAAATTCCTATTGGGTCAGCTACACACTTAATATAGTTTAGAACTTAAAAGAATCCACAACATGAAGTGCTACCCTGGGAGCCCTAAGGCTGGTTTTCTCTCATTAGCCCTCCATGTCTTCCCTATACCATTCATCAGAGATATAGATGTATACTCATAGTAGAAAATTAAGAAATCTTTGTGCAACAGATAAAACAAAAAACACAAAGCAAAACAGCTAAAGAATAAGCTAAGTAAAGAAGAAAAAATCCGTAAAGACATAGAAGCTAACAGCAGCACTAACCCCAAAGTCTGTTCCCAGCCAGCATTCACACAGCAGGTCCAAGGTAGGAGTACTTACTCACTTTTCTCCTCAGTTGAATCTGCCTTCCAAACCAAGGAAGCAGCAGCCTTTCACTCTTATACTTCCTCTTGATGAGTCATTTGCCCCAGGTGAAGGTTTAAATACACCTTCCACACATGTAGGCTGTTCACATCTTCATTGAAGATGAACAGCTATATGGGGGTTAAGTGCTATTAGTTATCATCACTCTTGCTGTGTTAACCATAAGAGGCCTAAGAAGGAAGTAAGGAAGTGTATTTGCTTTCTTTAAAGATGGCTTGTTAATATTTGGCTTTCCATTACAGTGGTAGTATCTGTAATTTTTACTCTACTGGATAAAAAACAGGATGTACAGGTAAGTGGGGGGGGTAGGGTCAAGGATGATATACTGAAAGGGAAAACAAGTATATGTGCTTGAAATGTGTATATTGTAAGGCATGACTTAAATTATGTAAAAAGGGAGTTAGCTGTAAAAGCTGTAGCAAAAATTAGTTTGAGACTGATGGCTTTTTCACATCCTGATCTAAAACCTGGATTTCTTTTCATTACTTTACAAATCCTTAATCGTAGGCTGAGATGTTTAATTTCAATTCCTTCTTCTCATCAGATATATTTCTGGATGTGAAATCAAGATTTCTGGGGTAACATGTTGTCCCTTTCCTATTCTTCTAGCAAGCCTTGTGGTCTATAAGCAGAGCTCACTTCTTCTACATCAGCAGTCTCAGGGGTCTTTTGCCTGCACTCACCAGGATATTGCTGGAATTTCATACCAACTGTTATCTGTTGCCCATGGAAAATTAGCCAAAATTACTTGCATGCTGCCTTTGTATATAAGAGAAACTTCCTTGGGCATGGAGACAGGAAAATGGGGGAGGGATTGGGAGGGAGCAGGGGTCCATCCCTCTGGCACGCATGTCTGGATGCAGAGGAAAGTGATGAGGGAAGGGAGGGAGGCATAGTTTATTGTGCTAAAGGAAAACAGAGAGGACATTCTGCCAGTGATTATTGACACAAGCCTCAGCAGTCACTCTGGGCTTCCCCTCTGGTTGTGAGTGACGGGCAGAACAGGCCACTGCCTTATTCAGCAGTGCCTTGTGCAGACAGACTTCTTGTGGAGAGATGGATCCTCCTAGGGGAGCTGGTGGGAGGACAGAAATACAGAATCCTTTGGCTGTGACAGTCTGGCTTTCTGGACAGACCTTTTAGAAAGGCTGCAACTGTTAAATCAGGAGCATCTTCCCCAAGGAAACACCTCTGAGTTCTCCTCAAAGCCGGTCATTCTGGTGCTGAAAATTAGTTATTTCTGTCTGGGTTGACCACATGGGACACATCTGGTCTGTCGCTGTGGTTCCTTACTGAACTTCACCTCTGTGGCCAGTGCCCTCAGTGTCCAGGTTGCCTCCCTGTTGGCTGTTGCTGGTTAGGAGTGACAGAAGTGGGTTTCCAAGCAGAGCAGCTCATGCACAAGGCAGAAGATGGCCCATCCGTGATGTGCTGCTTTAGTCTGAGGCAGTCCTGTGCAGGCTGCCTGCAGAGCCACACCTTGAGGGCTGGGCCAGTTCAGGGAACCTGAACCACAGCCATGGATGTAGCACATCCTTGGTGCATGCTGTGCCCTGGAAATACAGCCAGAGAGTGCTGTTGTTCATTTAATTGCAAATAAGGATTTGGATTTCTGCTCTCAGAAAAGCCCCCAGAAGAACCTTGTGTGCCCTGGCAATTTATCTTTGCTATCATGAGCAATAAACATCCTGTTATAGATGGAGGAGGCTGTATGAAAATCTTATAGCAGTTGGCTAAGGCAGAGAAATCGAGCACTGCAAGTCAGCTCTTGCATTGTTGGAGGAATTTCTCTCGAGTGAAAATGGCTTTTGCAGAATGGTTGGAAGACCGATCTGGACTGTTTGTGTTTCAGGTGCACATACACATATAGCCTGACAGGAAAGGGAGCATTTATGTATGGATGGGCAGGCATAAAATACATAGTGAGTTAGGGAAGAATGGAGAATTAAGGAAGTCAAGATAAAGGAAGAAATGTAGGAGAAAGCATTTGCTGTGGCACTGACTAGTGTTCAGGACTGTATTAATTGGCTAGTGCTAAAAGGAAGTGATGGGGATGCAGGTAAATGAGATGTAGATCAGCTGGAACTTGCAGGAAAGATTTTGCCATTGAGTGGTACTTTGCTGGCTGGGCAGGTGTATTTGGAGGTGTGAGGAGCTCTGATTACAGGTCTTTGTGTGTGGCAAGGTTCCTACATTCACAGTTCACTGCCTGGAAGGACCATTCAATCAGCAAGATCAATCACTTATTTATTACGGGTCACTGTGAGTATCAATTCATTATTTCAGTGGAGAAGCCCATAGTGTTTGGGTGGCTGAAGCATATTTTCTGGAGAGATGGCCAGTTTTGATTTTGATGAGATGGAGATGATCCACCTTTTCTCTTGGGAACATGACTGAATGGTTAATCACACCCTTGTTTTAAAATTTGCACTTATGATGCTTGTCCAGATTTTGCAAGCTTTAGAAGCTATGGGGTGGCTTCTTAGGGGTACCTCAGACAAGAAAAGGCAGGATGAGAGCAGCTGATGGCATGGAGGACTTCCTCAAAAGTGGAAAAATACAGGCAGCTGCCTTTCAAGGAGAACTGGTCCTTTATTAGAGGTAAACTCTCTGCTGCCATTTCTGTGAACTCAGCTGTGTGAGTTGAGACCAATAAATATGTTGCTCTGCCAAGGTCTGAGCTAATTGAGGTAATGCCCAATGTTTTTAGCTGACCTTGAGGGAACACAAGTCCCTTTCGAGTAGCACAGTACTATAGGTATTTGAGATCTGGGGGTAACTGAGGTTTTGCTGTGACCAACTTGGAGCTTGCGAATGTGTTAAAATGTCACCCTGAAGCCACAGACTTGTGGAGAAAAACCCATTGTGTCAGAGTTGTGGTTAGACAGGACAGTCAGTGAAGGTCAGTGGAATACAAGGCAAATACTGTGTACAGGGAAAAACATACTTTCTTGCTGTATGAAGCCAAGACCAGGGTTTTTGTTTATGGAGAGAGCCATTTGCAAACAGGGAAAGGCTGCCAGAGATATGAGAAGCCTTTTTGATGCATAGCAGGTGCTCCTCAGACCTGAGTGAAGAAATAGCCAACTGGGAGGATGCTTTTTTCTGAACATTGTGAACTAACAGAAGATAAACAAGTTTCTAGGTCTGTAGGAAGTAACAGGAAAACAATGATTGCTGTGCTGGAATAAGCAAAAAGTTTGAGCCATGTGATGTGGGGTATTTACCTGGGGCAATCAGGGGTCGTGCAGTGGGAATGTGTGCAGGGATTTGTGTAATGGACATGGGACTGATCTTGAGCTGAAAAAAAAGCTGCAGAGCAAGGATTTTTAGAAGGGCTTTTCTGGGCGTGAGTGTTTGGGGTCATAAATTTTCCAGTGCACCATATCCTACCCACCAAACAAATTTTGGCTAGTTGAGGTTGCTTCATGCTACACTGCTTGACAAGTCGATTTTTCCTTTTACAGGGAATGTCAGGATTTCTAAACTTTCCTAATAGGAGTGGGAAATCAAAATGCTCTCCAAGAGGTGGAAGATGCAATGAAATTAAAATTTCATTGTGAGATTTGAGTTAGAAGAGCTGACATCGGAAAGTGTTCAGTGTTTCAACCTAAATAAAATGCCTAGATTTGTCAGGATAACATTACTCTTACACGGACAACAGTTCCTAATGAAACATGCCAGTGTGCTGGAACTCGTAGATTTTGAACTATTTTAGTTTCAGTGCTGCAGATAGGAAAAATAAATTAAAAGAAATGTGATTTGGAAATATGTTTTTCCTGCTTGCTTACACTAGGTGAGAATTTGGCTCAGACAGCAGGTCACCGTCTGGTCTTATTGGGGGATTTAGGACTGAATGTCTCAGAGTACTGGACATATTTGAATTGAGGCCACTTGCAGCCTAAACCTTGAATTCAGTAGTGCTTTGCAGCTGCAGATAAGGATGAGGTCATATGCCTGATAGTGGTCTCCACAATACATCATTACCAGGATAATCACATCTGCAAGAAGGACTGTTAACGTCATGCATTATTGAATGAGATCAGGTACTTGTATTTCTGAAATAAGTCCAAGACTATGTAATTTGCCTGCTTATTAGTTTCCAGGGTGAAGCTGCCAAGAGACCATTACCAGGAGTTATGTGAATTGACAGGGAAGGCTCAGAGGACAGTTTGAACACTGTGATGAACAGGCAGAGATTTTGCAGGCAATGGACTATCAGTCCAGTTTAAAAAAAATAATAATCACAGTCAACAGACATACCATATCTTTTATATTTGCTGTATCTCTCTTTAATTGCCTAATTTCCAAAGGCAGCTTTCTCTGATGCTGATGCTAAAGGTCAAATCCAACTGGTTTAATTGGATGCTGTTCATTCAAAACGAACAATTTTGGTGCTGAGAGAATTTCATGTTTTAAAATTTCTGCTACCTGTTCAGATATTTGGCGGCGCTGGGGTATGTCTAGATGTAGGCCTGCTCACTTTGTCTTTCTGCTCAACAGATGCAGGCTCTTCTGCCTGCATTCATACTGAACAGACATAGCCATATCAACTCCACTGTGAGTCTGAGATAATGTGTGATAGCTTTCAGCTTGGTACACCCAGCTATGTACTCACAGCCAGCATTTGTTTTGGATCTGGCTCATTTCTAACAAATTTGGAGTGTAAAGGAGGTGCAAGCCCACATCTGCTGGCAAAATCCATCTAGATATGCCCTGAGACAACTGTATTTCATAGACTGTGACACTGCAACCCGAAAAGTAGGGTTTGGGATTTACTCTTTGTGCCAGACGTGCAAAGGATAACAGACCAGAACAAGGAGGCTGAAAATTAGATGCCCAAGCCTAGGCAGTTAAAGCCAAGACTGCCAGAAATGGCTGCTCGTACTGGTTGTTTAAGTTGTAATGGGCAACTTGAATCCTCCTTAGGAAGGGCCTGAATTTTTTTCAGGCTGATTCCCAGCACTTTTAAGTCAGGACTTCTAAGGCATCCTAAATGGAGCACTTCAAAATGGCTAGACTCTTTTCAGGAATGTGGTCCTAAATCTATCCTGTGGGTCTTAAATGAGTGGTTGGAGCTGCACAAATTCATGGGTTTTATAATCCGTAAAGTTGTTTCTGGTTTAGCCTTCTGCATAAATGGTGAACCCTACTGAGGAATTAAGCCTGTAGCTTCTCCTCAAGCTATAGCAGAGTGGAAAGACTGACGTCTTGATTTAAAAAACTTCACTAGAAGGAGGATATGCCCTGGTTCCAGGGACAGCAGTGATGCATTTGATCTCCTCTACTTCCTTCTCCTGGCATGTCGCAGTTGACGTTTGGTGTCACCAGTGTCTCAAAGTGTAGGTTTTTGGGCGCTGTTTTGTGGCCTGGGGGAGAGGTGGCATATGGAACAAACGTTCTGCGTTCAGTTGCTGCCCTGGGCTTTGATGCAGGCTCAGCACACTAGCAGATCTAGACAAAGGAACATGGTATTTCTAAGTTTTGGGATTTGAAAAACTATTAAAGCAATTTTCCCACTATAATGTACAAGGATTCTTGAAACAAAAATAGTGCTCTTACCCAGAGCACTAAAGATGCAAGCAACCCAGCAGTCATCCCCT
Source organism: Chauna torquata (assembly GCA_013399475.1). NCBI lineage: Eukaryota > Metazoa > Chordata > Aves > Anseriformes > Anhimidae > Chauna > Chauna torquata. The sequence goes on along the minus strand of VXAL01002037.1, from coordinate 498,871 downwards.
CACCAGAAATAAAAATATCCATGATGGGGTTTTGTTTCCTTCTTCTGGAGACCTGGGATAAGCAACACATGATTTGATGCTGCTGACATCTGGCAGCATCGTTCCTATTTACTGTAAACATGAGTCATCGCCCATGGAGTATTTTATTGCTTGTGGTTTTCATCTTGTTGTATGCAGCAATTATGCACATGGCGCAATCTTTCCATCTCAATAAAACTGTTTCATTCTCAGCAAGGAATATAAGAATAAACCCAGCAATTCTTATGGGCTACTGTACTGAGTTAAATGTGATGTGATGGGGAGGGCAGGGTGGCTTTCTTCTCCAGGGTCGCTAGGCGGAACCCACGGGCTTGGGGGCAGCAGAGGAAAGCTGGCGTGAGCGATCGCTTCTCCGGCTTGCGGCTAGTGAAGGCCTCACGGCCTTGCTTTGTGTCGTTGGCAGTGTTGTGCAGCAGGATGCCTTATGAGTGCTGCTGGAGGCTTCCCTTCATGTTAACTTCTATTTTTGTCTTTATAGTTTCTTTTTCTGGTTATCCAGGAGTTTAGAGATGTTTTCAGTGAAGGATTCATGAGAGAATCTTTAAAAGGGACCACAGCCAGGGGAAAATCATGAGTGGAAAAATAGTGTTTCAGATTAGTAAGAAAGCTTGGGGGAAGTCACTTAGGCCTAAATACACAAGTTGATTTAAGCTTCTTATTGCTGCTTAGGTATCCTGCTTTCCCTTTGGAGTTAGGCATCTCAGGGTCTTTATGATCAAGCACTTACATCTTCATTCTTCCCTTGGCTTAATGGGAAACCGAGTACAACATTTGCCTGCTTTGGTGAGAGCACGAGGGTATATGTCTGGCGCTCCAGACACTGGAGCTAGTCTTAGCAAGTCATCCAGCCTCTCTACAGTCGCTGGGGAAGGACAGGCCCTTCTGGTGGGTGATTCATCTCTTGCCGAAGATAAGTGGCTGAGATACGTGGGATGAATCGCTCCCTGGAGGTGCCAGCCTCTCTCCATTGGCTGTAAATGGAGCCTAGCCAACGAGGTTAGGCTAGGCGCCTGTGTTTTAGACAGCTAATGGTATGGGAGGTGAATTTCACCCCCAGGAACTTTGGGTGGAATTTAGGCTGTCTGGAAATGACAGTTGTGCAAGCAATAATAAACAGTCTGTAGTTCCATGTCTGGAATCTCCTTATAAACAGGGGCATGCAAATCAATTAGATAAAAATCTGAATGTTTTTGAATCTCCTGCCCAAACTTGAAGAGAATCTTCTCTTGGATTTGATGAAAATCCCCTTCACTCTCCAAACTATATACATCTCTTATTCTCCCACACAATGAACCTTCTCCTTGGTTCACAGAGGGATGAGGAAACAGGAGCCTTGAGTTGCTGTCAGATCGTCTTGTCTCTGGGCATCCCTGATGTGGCCAGGATGGTGAGGCTTGGTGCTGGGAACCTTCTGGGAAGAGCCAGAAGATCACACTGTGGTGTGATTCCTGGCTCAGTGCTGTTGATCGAAGTGCTCCAGATAAGCTGACTAAGATGTAGATAAGCACCCCAACTCCTGTGTACTTATCCAAACCAAACCTTTCAACATTTACCCACCTTGACTGTACATGATTTTGCTCTTAGCAACATGGATTACACCCACTTTTTTCTCCTCCATTTCCAGCAGAGGAGCAAGAACCTACATGACGAAAAGTAAAACACCTTAGGCTTTTAGGTTCCCACACCTTTATTTTTCAGAAGCCGGTCTGGTTATGTATTCATTTCTCATTGTAGTCACTACCTGAGAAACTGCAAATTCAAGCAGAGGGCTAGGCAACTAATTGTGAAGGCAAGCGCTTCTTAACTCCACTGAAATGGGTAGGCCATTGCACATGGGTCTTGCTTTCATCAGCATCATTTACCCGCTGTTCTTGGCGACAGGCATGTAGGCTAATGCTACCTGCCCTCATGCATATCTGAAGCTCATTGGTTTTACTGGCTGTCTACAAGGGGGAGGATTTTATTATTTTTCTTCCTTCCTTCCTAACTTGGAATGTTCTGTTGCACTTGTTCCCCCCACCCCCCCCACCCTTTCCCTTGAGACCCTGGAGATAAGAGAATAGAAATGACCACAGGTCATCCGTTGTTCCTTCTGGTGTCATAAAAGGGCTCAGATGCCTTGTGGCTGTTGTGCTCTTGTGCTCAGTGTAAAGCCATCCATTTTACTTAGGAACAGGAAAAACTTTTCCCAAAGTTACTGACAGAAGCCATTCGTTTCTCTGTTTTCGTGTTTCCAAAGCAGCATGGATATAGGCCATTTTCTGTGACCACTGGGCATTACCACCTAACAAATTACCTGTTCTTGCAGGGACTTAGGGCTGCTTCTTTCTGCCTGTAGCGCATTGTATCTGTTTGTGGCTTTTGGTTTTTCAAATTAAAGATTTTAAGTTGTTATAGATTACGTGGAAGTGTTTTGTGGCTTGTGGTGTGTAGAGTTATGTGGAGTCAAGTTTGGTGGACCTTTCTGAATAAATGTTGTTATGCATTGACTGAGAGGGGCTGCATATGATGAACCAAGAGATTTCTGTGTGCAAGTCTGGGGGTTCTTTGGCTTCTCCATTCATTTGGGTACATACTAGTAAATGTTACTGCACTTTCTTTCAAAGACTGCCTTAATCTTTACATTTATGGGGGATTCAAACTGTCCAGAGGTGCTAACTCACCAGGCAGCCTTAGACATTCGTGTTCTCTCATTCGTTATTCATAGATCAAGCAACTCATTGGCAACAGTATAAGAAGCTTCAGTTCTTACCTGGAAGGTCACCTCTGAAAAGAGGCCTTTCTTTTTCTCACATATCTCTCCCCTCCTCCTTTCAGTTAAGGAGGACTGGTTCAAGAACACATTTTTTTTTCCAGAGAAAACTGAAATAGAAGTAGTTTTGTTCATAGAAAAAGATAGTTTTATTTATTAACTAGTTAAAAATATATGTTCATATAGCATATGTGGGATGTGTTATGCGTATGGGTATTCTATGATAAATAATGAAAAGTTACTGCTCTGCATCCCCTTTTTTCTTTACAATAAATGTTCTGGTTTCAGTCCCTTTTTTGACAAAGTGGACAATTCTGATGCAAATGATTTCTTTTAATCCCGCAAAGTGTTAATTTTTCTCAAAAGCCCACTTTTCATCAAACATATTTTGATTAAAAACATTTCAGCTATTTCTACTGTCAAGACTCCAGGCACAGATGCTAATTAGTATAAATTGTGGCAAGGCTGTGTATGTATAGCAGTTTATTTTCTGGAATCCTTTGAATGGGCATCAGATGGGAAAAAAACCTTTGACCACTGGTGACGTGACCTGCATTTGACCATGGTATCTAGAACCAGTGGGTCCATATCCTGTGTTACCCCAGTTTGGTTATATTTACTTTTAAAATGTTGAAACAGCTTTCTGTGTTAGTGAAACTTCTCACAGGCAGAATGTGCTGAAGTATGCATGGGTATTAGAATACTGGACATACACCTTAAAAATAATATGTTAAAGTACAGTTGAATGCTTTGTTTCCTTTTTCCCCAGAACAAGACCAGACATGTGGAGAGAGGTTAAAGAGGGGAAGGCACAAAGAATGTTTACAATGACAGTATAAAAAATGTCACAGACAAGCCATGTCACTCTGAACTTACTTCTGGCTCCTTGGTGTTAATGCTAATATTACTAGTTGTCTCCCTGCTGTCTCTTGGGTGGGAGGAGTACTCAGGAGGTCTGTGATCCCACTCCCAGCTTCAAGCAGGGCTCACTTCAGAGTCAGATGTGGTTGCTCAGGGCCTGGTCCAGCTGAGTTTTGGAAATCTCCAGGGAGAAATTCGACAAGGCCCCTGGCAGACCCCCCTGTTCCAGTGCTGGGCCAGTCTCACTGTGAACATCTTTTTTTCTGATATTCAGTTGGAATTTACCTTGTACTGTTACCACAAGCTGAATTCCATCTTCTCTGTAACCTCTTTGTAGGCAGTGTTAGCTCTCTCTCTTTGCCTTTGCTTCTGTGCGATCAGCTTAGAAATATTAAAACCTTACTGAGGTACCTTGTATTGTTTTTTTGTTTAAAAAAGAAAACACAGCTTATTAAGCAGCACTGGCAGGTATGTAAGTAATTTCCAGGAGAGTGGAGTTAAGCCAATAGTGAATCCTTTCGTGAGTCCATTCCTCTGTGTTTTTAATGCACATTCCAAACCAGAAAGCGGTTAAATGCTCCCTAATACTCATCCTAACCAAACAAGTTCTAGCTTCTTTAAGCTGTGACCTCTAAGGGCAATATTTGCAAAACAAAACTGTCTGACCAGGGATGGCGTTGGTAAATATTAGTAGTTTCTTGGCTGTGGAGACAGTGGCCAGGTCTCTCTTAGTTTTGGTTGCAGGAAACTTGCTGGAGTTGTTGTCTTAAGAATGACAGCAAAATGAGAGCATTTGAAATTAACAGTGGCCCTTCTCTGAGGGACAAGCTTGCAGAAAACAGACATGCACTTGGGTCTGTGTGTGGGAAAACATGTATGGCACTCAGGCACTTGTGAGGTGGTTTCAGCAAACTGGACCAGCCCTGCCAGACACTTGCAGAGATGTGGGGGGGATGTTCGCCCGTTTGGCACATGCGGCTGCCTAATGTCCGCATGTGTACATGCGGATCTTCTCTGTGCAGACTTCACCCTTCTGCCCAGAGTGGTCAGGAGCGGTTCCTCAGCTGGTGCACGTGCTGTGCCTGCCAGCCCCAGGGAAATTGGTTGGGAATTTGCCCTAATATTTTCCATTGTCTTTCCATGGGGTGAGAGCAACAATTCCTTAAGCATAAAATGGAGTGCTGAGGATTGTTTAGGTACTCAGAAAAGCTAAAAATGGCCTCTGCAAGTGCAGCTGGATGGCGGTCAGAAGGATCTATTTTTACTTGACTTGCATTTGCACAGAGGCATCCATGCACGACTTTCTGTTGTTCCTGAAGTCTTTCAAGCATATGGTAAATAGAGTTTCAATGGGTTGGAACCTATTGCTTCAGGAAATGTTACAAACAGTTTTTCCACTGCAGTGCATGGAGGGTTCTTCATGCCACATGCAACATATGCAGTGACATCCAAGTGGTCACCGGAAGGGAGAGGCCAAGAGTTTTAAGTGATGTGAAACCCACCAGGCTTGCAAAGAAAGTGGTAAAATCACCACAAAAATGTATCCTAGTGTGGAAAAGCGGGGGCTATTATTCAAAATGCAGTGAAGCCATATTTCTCTAACTGGATTAGCTTACATCTTGTGGTAAATAAAAATAAAAATTATTTAGATTGCAGTGAGCCATGTTTTTCTAGCTAGGTAGATGGGCTTAAATCTTGCGGCAGGAGGGAAAAAACCCTCTACCTGAAAGACTGATTTCTTTTTTTGTCCCACTTGTCAGGCTGTATTTTTTTGATGCCTGTGTTTAGTGATAATCTTTGGCTATAGCTGTCTTTGAGGCCCCTTCTTTTTTGGCTAGCTGTTTTCCTTAGATGCTTATGAATAGAAGTTGCCCATAAATACCTATGGGCAAAATATTTTTCTTTACTGATCATCTTTCATCCATTACAGCTGCTCTCCATCTCTCTTGAACCCTGGCCTCACAAGAACCTTTCTATTATGTAGGACATCTCTTGACCATGAAATCCTTTTTCCTGCACATAGTGTTCTCATCTGTTTTTCCTGGAAAAACTTTGAATCTGTTTCGAGAATCTTTCAGACAGCACACCCTTCATGATGTCAAGGTCTCATCCAGTTTTCTTCCCAAATTAAAAAAAGTTGATGTATATGGGCAGAGATCCAAGGGTTCCAATGTGTTTTCCATTTATACTAGCTGGCAGATCTCATTTGGTGAGTTGAAAATTTGAGAAATTGAGCTGATTGCCCAGCACAGCAAACTGTCATAGGTAGGACTAACGTGAAGGCTGGATGGTAAAGATGGACAGATTTGTTGCATATGGGAGACATGCAGAGAGCTTGAACAGAAATAGTTTCTTACTTCATGGAAAGCCTGAAGAGATCATGGCATCAAACTTTGATTTTAATTTTTTTGGGAAAAAAATCCCTCCCTTCTGCTAGACCAAAGTATCCTTCAGCTTTTGTGGCATCACGCTTGTGGTCTGGTTTTGGAGGAAGGCGGTCAGCGGACTGTTGAAGAATTAGTTTGGTTCAGATCATAGACTGTCTGTTAACTGAGCACTATATAAATATTTGCCTTTTCCTCTGAAACAGCTGATAATCCTTACTGCCTATGATGAGTTACTGGATGAAGCGAGACCACTGTTGTGGTATAGTCAGTCAATTCCTTTGTTTCTACAGGTTAAAAAAAACAACCAAATAAGAGGAAAAAAAAGAGTTCACTCCTGCAGTGTATGTAGACTCAGAAATAATTACCTTCTGGCAAATTGTGGTACCTCCAAATTGTTCTTTGTAGCTTGCTGAAATGCCATCTTCTGGGAATCAGCTTCTTATAGACAAGGTGTGTACCAGATTTCAACTTCTGTTGAACAGGGTAAAATGGATAGAGACTAGTCAAACTTGTGAAACCTGGGAGAGTAAGTACTCAATTTGTACCTAAAATGAAGAGCAAGCAAAGTAAACCTGGAACAGCAAGGTATCTCTGTGGGTGAAATAATTAAACAGAATAATATATCTACCTTGAAAGCCTGCTAGAGTCAAATGGAAAGCAGAAGGAAGGTGTTCAGAAGAAATTCAGACTGGCGTAATTGCATTCAGGCAGATAAGACTTTGCTAAAGAATATCTTCCACTTAACACAGAGAGGAAGCCCTACAACTCATGGGCTCCTGGTGATGACACACGGTTCAAGCATCATGGTCCTCATCTGAGAAAACGGCACAAAGGCTTGTCACCACCCCAGTGAGACAGGACTGACAGCAGGCGAACAGAGGTGATTTGCTTAAGGAAAGCAGCATGCATTTAGAGGCCTTGAACCCCTCACCCATCAGGATTTGCCCTGGTATTGCATAGATATGTGGCAGTTTTTTCCACATATTGACATCTATCTGTTGTCTGAGTTTCATCAAGGAAAAATTGACTGTGTGTGTCTTCAGATTCCTGTTTCGTGGTGTGACGCTGCCTCCTTCATACACACGCAGCAAAATAAGCCACATCTATGAGGAAATCTTTTTTATGGATTACTTTTGTGAGGCTGTGAAAGGTACATGTCCTCTTGTTACCCTTGAAGATTAACTCCTCTGAGTACGTGAACTGCTTTTGGGTTTACTATGATTACCAGCAAGTCTTTGTTAAAATAGCAAAGTTTGTGACAGTTGCAAGATGCTTATGGATAACCACTTTCAGATTTGAAGTGACACCTGTCAGTGTTGAAATTTGAGCCAAATTGTGACAATCATCTCAGTGCAGAATCACGGTCTCATAATGTACCCATTGAAAAATCTCAACTTGTGAAGATAAAATGAGCCCACAAACCTGCCTGTAAGCAAGCCTCTTCCTCATTATTTCTGGTTCTAACTACTGAGGAAGAAGTTTTAACTACACACAAAGCAGTTGAGAGTGTGTTAGTCACCCAAAAAAAAACAAACAGGGAAATTAACTAAAATAAAATGATTCATTATAAATTATTCTCCCAGCTACATTCATAATGATGTGAGAAATATTCCAAATACTATTAGAAAAGCACTCCCTCCGCCCCTAGTATTTCTGGCACCTCTAGAAACAGCAAGTGCTGAAACTCCCATGTGAGAGATGTTTCCTGTGAGCTGTACTGCCAGATTGTACCTGTATTTCTGGATAAGTATTTGAACATTTGCCTGCTTATTGAAAAAGAGCCTCAAAAAAGTTTAAGCTTCAGGGTAGCTGTTACCAGGTGGATCCCCATATTTCTGTGCTGGGGCAGACCATAAGTAGTTAATAGGAACAAATGCAGAATAATGCCTAGAAAAGGTGAAATGTGAGCTAAGGCAGTCGCTCAGGATGGGGCCCTGGAGGACCGATCAGGTAGTTGCAACCCTACTTAACTCCTGGAGATCAGAGTCCTTGCATTGATTTGACCTCTGGCTTTTTTAAAGGGCAGTGACTTCTTCCTTCCTGCTGGGCTTTCAGTGATGCAGCACAGCCTGTCACATCAAATCCTTTTACTTGCTCATTGTAAAAACAACAACAAAACAAAAAAACAAAAAACTATGCCTCCTTCGTCCCCCAAGAAACAACCCAACCCCCCCAGCCTGGTAAGTGTCAGGGTCTCCTAAGGTGCTCTGAGTGAAGTGTGTCTGTTACACATGTGTTTAATTCACATATTTTCTACTGGAAGGGATGTGAAAGTGTGAGTTTAGAATTTGAAACAGAACAGTTTGGGGTTATAAAAATTTAGCTTGGCTCAGAAAACCTGTGTGTAAGCAGAGACTTAATTGACTTCTGCTGCCTCCGATGGGTCTCTGCCAGTCATTCAGGCTAGATCGACAGGCTGTCACGTAATCTGTGCATTGGGGGAGTTAGACCAATAGTTCCACAAACTGGGTGTTTATTTTAGGCATCCCAAGGGAACCCTAGAGGACCAGCCCCCTGATCTGTAACCTCTCTTGGAACATTCTTTGCGAGAAAGACATTCACCTGCTCTGCCTTCGTGACTTTGTTGCCACTAATTGCCTTGCTCCTTTTTCATTTTGCTGTTGTCTTGCAATCTCTTCTGAAACTGCTACATAAACACTCTATAGCAATGTTAGAAGTTCCTGAAGAGCAAGCCTACCAAGTGCTCTAGAAGGAGAGGCGCGCAGTGCTGCTGGAGGTGGAAGACAGTGCTTGGTAACTTGAGATTGACTTAAGCCACAAAAAGGAATTCAATGGAGAAGCCTGATGAGTAATCACCGTTGAATTCATATGGCAAGTTTTATGATACCCCAGCACTGTTTAGCAATGCCTCTCCAGCGTCCTTTTCTGCTTAAGATGGTCTTCATGTCATCAAACTCTTCGGATTTTCTGGTACTGCATTAGTATTGTAAAACTCTTAAATCCCTCCCTGCAGGGAGAGTATGAGAAGTAATTTCAAGCCAAGCTCAAGGTCTTGTCTGGGCTGCATATCTGGAGAGGAATCACTCCAAGTTTACTGAAACAGTTTTGCCATTCACTGAAACACAGCATTCATTGAAAAACAATGTTCCACCAAAACACTGAAGGGGAAGTCTTATTCTGTTTCATTTGTTTAAGAGCAGGGATTTGGCCTGGGAGTTTTGTTTATTGAAATATCGAAGGAAAGTCTGTCTGGCCACATCTTTGTAGTATCTGAACTCTTTCCAAGTTTTTGAGGGTGGGGTTGCAAACTCTGTCTTCTCAAGCCCTTTCTAATTTCTCACCCTAACAGTAGTATGACAGTAGTTTTTTGCTGTGTCTTCACTGGCAAAATGGGGGATGTTTTTACCCAGTGGTAACTTACACATTGTAGTTATGTGCAACAAAAATACATCTGTGAATTGCAGCAGTGTAACTCAGCATGATCAGACAGGGACACGGAGCGTACAGAGCTCATTATCTCATGGGGAAAAATGGCAAACAGCCTGGTCTTAGTTTAGTGTTTTTCATAGGCGTGTATTCTATATTAACAATCTCAAAGTACCTTAATATAATATCATGATCTGTGGAAGGGTAAAACTTTTATCACTGTTACGCCATATTGTGAGGAAAAGCCTTTGTTTTTATATAGCACTAGAAAATTGCGTGTGAAAAAGAAATCGTGTGTGAAGAAGTGATCAGAGGGAAATGGAAGGATGAACTTAATCTTGAAAATTGCAAAGTCTGATGCCATTTATGACTGCTGGGAATACCGATAACCAAGAAATGCTCATTTTTTCCACTACTCATGGAAGATATTGTATAACTTTTAAATACTCTAAAATGTTGCTACTTAAATTGAGAAATTGTTTTCGTTTTCAGTTTATCTTGAAAAAGGGTCTTCTACTTGCTTTTCTTTTAAAGTTATGGGATTTATAAAGATGAAAACCCAAACCATTTTTAGAAAATTTTGTTTTCCAGTACTGATTTTAATTGTCATAGTAACATTTTCACAATGTATGAGTCTTTGGTGAAAATGACCCTTTTCATTGAAATATTTCAGTGAAAATACATTGACGGGCTCTTCCTTGGCTCTTAACTGTTTGTGCCAGATGTAATTTAATGATCACAAGATTGCTAGATAGCTAAGATAAGTGGGATGTGATCTTTTTTTAAAGATGCTAGAAGAGTTTGTTACTCAACTTTTGTGAAATTAACAAGAAAAATGTGGACTTTGAAAAGCACAAATACCAGTTGCCTTGCACTTTATTTCGGCACTTGGTGGGAGGGATGCAGCCTTGATTTACTTCAACTGGAAGGGTGCTTTGTTGCAGAAAGAGGGCCTCCTGATCCAAAATTAGACTAGATTAGCCAAAACAACTGTAGGAAAAGATCTGCTTAATCAAGAAATGAGGAGACATTCACTTCTCATTTCACTAGTTAATAAGGATTTTTAGGTGTACTACAGCAGGGAAATCCTCTCTTGTAAACATGAATCTCAGGCGAGGTTCCTTAGAGTCCCATGAACCTCTCAGCAAACCTGAGTCCATTTGGATACGCAAATGCTGGAATGAGCTTGACCTGCAATTGGCCTGGAATGAATTCTCTCTCCAGCTGGAAACTGTGCAAAATGTGATGGTTTCATATGGCTAGATATGACCCTAATCCCAGCAGGATTACTTAGGCTGAAATAAGCAACTGGAGATGTTTCCTCCAAACCACCTTCCAGTGCTTCCTGAAGCCTATCCATCATAGTTGAAGTGTAATGATTCATAATGCAGTAAATTAGTGATCTTGATGAAGAACAGAGATTGTTTGATATGAGTTGATACAATTTCAGTTTGTATAATTCAGTTTGACTAATTTGACTGAGTTTAACCAGAGTTAACCTCCTTTGGAGGTTACAGTGGTAAATCAGAGAAGCTGATGATCCCATAGGTAGAGTTCCCCAGGTGAGGAAGCTGAGAGTGGGTAAACCTGACTTGCCCATGATAGAAGTCAGTAAGTATGCATTTATACTGGGTTGCACCAGTAAATCCCTTCTGGTCCTGTGCACAATATTTGTGTGAGTATCTACATTGTGAGTGGAACAAAAGCCTGTCAGTATCTTGGCGTGGAGACAGAGCAGATGGTAAATGCAACTATATTTGAAGTGTCACACATCACTGAGATAAGCGGAGCTGCAGGTGGCAAACATGCAGTGTAATGGAGGCAGGCTAGAGCTATGTAGGAGCCAGCATAGGAACCGTGGGCTAAAAGCAACAGTTGTCAGGAAATGAATCTGGAAATTATTGTTGAAACAGCCCAGGGCAAAGCTGCAGAACAGAAATGTCTGCTGACCTCCTAGGGTAAGTTGTAAGAGCTGGAATGAGTAAGCAGAAGAAAACACCTAGTTTGGAGATCCGAAACATGTATTTGCTCTGTCACATAATTCAAGGACAAGGGGACATTTGATAAAGATAGAAAGGTAATGAAAAAACACTGATGAAAGAAAATACATCTTCACAGGGTGTAATTAAAAAGGGGAACCCATTGCTTCAAGGTGTCTTTGAGATCAGGAACTTAGCAGGAATAAAAACAAACAACAACAGCAAAAAACCACCCTGTGATATTTCCATGGATAACAAGAATATCCAGTTCTGTCAACAGTTCTGCTTCATTGCATAAATTCACCTCTGACTTGGCAGGGTTAATACTCTCTTCCTATGAAACTGATACTCAGACTCTTTACTGTTAGCTTTTTTTCTCTGGAAGTGCTGGCATCACCAAGAGTCAGGCACACAGCAGGACTAGGCTGACTACTGATTTGATGCAATATCCCTTGGTGATGCTTTTAAGGCGTCTGGCTCTGTCTGTCCTTGTAAGGAACATTGTTCCGACCGGGGGCTGCTGGACCACAGACAAACATTATAGCTTTTGGAAGCAGTTGTCTGGGATAATGAGGTGATAGACAGCCTCCTTGAGGAATGCTTAAAAGATGTTAATCTCACCTAGTAAGAAGGGACTGTGAAATTGTGGCACGTATCACGTAATTAAATAGCTCATTGCTACAGGATATTGTGGAGGCCAAGAGTACAGATGGGTTCAAGAGGGGAGTAGACATGTTCATGGAAGATAAGTCCGTGATTATCTCCTAGTCCTGATGCGACCTCCAGTTCAGGCAGTCCTTACAGTGACAATTTCCAGGCACTGGGAGGATGTACCATGGAAACCGACCATTTTCTGTGTCACTTTTTCTTTTATGCTCTTTCCATTTCAGTCAGTATGGAAGACAGAATAGTTAACTAGATGGATGCACACTTTGATTCTTTTATTTTCCTCTTTATATACTGAAGAGGACTTAAATTCCTGAAGGGCAGATGACTCGTGTTGGCAAGGGGTTCAGAAATCAGAGGATAGTCTAAAAACCCTGGGAATGAAGCAGACATGTTATGCTCAAAGAGTACTTAAGCATATGGAATAAGTTACTGAGGAATGGCAAGCAATGTAAAGACATTCTATTAAGACTTTAAGATGATACTTCAAGGCAATACTTTCTGAGTTCAAGGGATACCTCCATCTCTTTTGAGGAGGGGCTTGGGAAAAGAGCAGCCTTACGGAAAGGAGTGGGATTAAGAAGATTGCTGGGAAATGGCAGGCAGACCGTGCTGGATGCCCTTTCCCTGTTCCTAAAATTTCTACCGTCCTCATGAGAGGAAGAGAAAATAAACCGAGGAATGGTAATGCTCAGGGTTACATAATCAGGGTCGGAGGCTGCCGACCTTGCCGCTAATGGTTTATGGGCAGCCACAGGCGTCCGCCGCTGCCCTGTGTTTTTGTTACACATTATCTAGCAGTTGCCAAACGATTCTGTCCCAATATGCAAGAAATTACTTGAGAGCTATATTTAGCAAGATGAGCCCATATCTTGATTTGGCTGGAAGCTGAGGCAGATTGAATTAATCTAGGGGAAAGATGGAGCGTGTGGGGTCCCGGCAGAACATCTTCCCCCAAGTTTCCTGAGGTCCTTTGGCCTCCCTGGGGTTTCTGTTGTGGACCAGCCTGAGCACTATCTCTGTGAAGGCTGAAGAAAGGGTATTTGTGGGTTCCCTGTGCTGCACGTTGCAGCACTGCCCGAGGCAGCCGGTCCCACCTCTGCAGCGCAGTGGGGACAGCTGTGGTGTGAGCGAGTCCTCCCAAGGGACCACAGGGTGTGCTCCGTCCTTCTGCAGTGGCCCTGTGCTGCAGTCTCAGCCAACTCCTCTGTCTGAGGCTGGGCATGATCCACCCATCGAGCGCGATGCTTCCTAGCACTCTCCCACCTCCAGCTCCCTGCTCACACACTGCTCTGGTTTCTCAGTCTTTCCCACCAGACACAAGGATCAGGAGGGCAGATGAGGGTCCCTGCTCTGGGTGGTCACCATGCAGAAAAAGCCGGCTACAAGTCATGTTCTCCAGGAGCAGGCCTTGTCCCTCCTTGTCCCACCTGCAGGTCCTCTGTCACAGGAGAAGTGGTGGCACTGGCTCAGCCCCACGAGAGAAGACACCTGTGAGGCTTGAAATCTGCACACAGAAGGTTTCACCCTGGGTTCCCACCTCCCTGAAGCCATGCAGGTTATCTGCCCCTTTGTGCAGTTGTCATCTTGGTGTGTGGGGAGTTGTTTGCAATGGGCCTGATTCCACAGCCCACAAAATCAGATTGGTTTTGGATCAGACCCCGTAAGGGGTTTGTGTTGTATTTCAGCCCACAGGAACACAAAAGAGTGGAGCCTGGTTATTTGCTCAATAATTAGCAGCTTTGTGCCCTAAGGGACGATAGATCAGTGCTGGGATGGGTGTCTAACCGTACTGCCTGATGTTCCCCTGCAGCTACCGTGCAGCAGCCAGGTGTTGTGGTAAGGAGGGATTTTATCAGCGCTGTGCAACATTAACGGCATTTACTGTGCAGTGAGCTTTCAGGGTGTTACACTAGATGTAGGCTTGTGTGAGGTGAGGAATGTGATCTCTAGGCTAATGCACAGTCCTGATTTTGTTGAACATATTAAGGTGTTTAGAGTGGCCTTCCACACAGTGGAATGCATCTGGCAGGAGCAAAACAGCGCGATAAGTACTCAGTGAGACAAGTCCCAGAGAGAAATGCTAAGGGAAACCTTTTAGCTTGAGGAGTTAGTTTGAAATGTCCCCGTTTTTTTTCCCCATCCTTTTGTTTTCATTAGAGTCAGTTTTGCTGATCCCTTGGCTGAAAGCAGAAGATGCTGTCACGCAGATTGGGTGCCCCCCTGGATGGTGGGCAGCGAAGTCACTGTGCTGTGGGTATGGCTGCAGCAAAGCCCCTGAGGTCTTGCACGTCCTCTGCCATGCGGACGTGTGTTCCCGTGGCTGCAGCAGAGGCTTCAGGGTAGGAGGGCAGCGTGGGATTCCCTCATGGTCATAGTCTTCTCTCATTTTGGGCGTTAGTTTTTCTGTGCTGCAGGTCTGAGCTGTTCAGGTTGTGTGAGATTGTCTTCATTCAGGGCAGTATTTAAGCGTGTGCTGAATTCAACAGGAAACCTGAACTTGGGTGCTTTTGTGAATCAGGGATGTCCTGCCTACTTTTTTTTCTTACCAAATTAATTGGTGAGATTCTCTATAAATGTCCCATCATCTGAGCTTCTGACATCTGCCCTTTCAAGTGGGCAGTGCAGTGGCTGCGTAGAGCAGTTGGATTCATTCATTCCTTGTTGGTGGTCAGTCAGTGCCATCATGGCATTTTGAGAGCTGACACTGCTAGGAAATGGATGGCTATTGGCATGCCTCAACACCAACTCACAGGGAGCCAGTGCTGTCTCCCGCCGTCAAAAACATACTCTTCATTTCGGCATTTGTCACCATTTGTCTCTTGTAATTCCGTTTTCCTGAGCCCTAGAAATTAAATCAGCAATGACAGAATCTTTATAGCTTAGAAATATTCGGGATGATTTTTAGAGAAGCTGTTTCCAGTTTATGTTCTTTTATCATGGATTTTATAGTGGGAATGGGGAACTAAACAGCAAAAAACATATGAAACATGCTGAAAGATTTCCTTCTTAAGCCAAGTCTACATTTACGGTAGGCAAAGAGTTGCCGTCTGTGTGCACGCAGTTCAGAGCATCCAGACCGTGGCCAGCACTTCAGCTCGTACCCACAGTTTGCGGAGAAGTGCCGGCTAGATCCTTGCTGGAGCTCAGCTCTCCTGGCACGTTTTTTTCGTTTGCAGGTTGCCATCATTCACTGGGGAGAGGTGATCTTCCAGCGGCCAGGGGCTGGTCTGGGAAGAAAGATTAGGCTCTTGCAGGTGAACCGCTTTGATCTGCTTCCTGCCATTGGCCTCACTCGCTTATGGGCGTTGCAAATTAAGCCTGTCAAGGGGTCTGGCTGCTCCACTGGGAGTACTGGGGAGCCTGGCTTTTCCTTGCTAATCAGAGTGAAAACTGAAATGTCTAAATTTCCAGTGAAACAAATACTTGGGAGAAGGAGTTCAAGAAATTTAAAAGTGAACTTGTCAGGTCCATTTCCATGACTGCGAATTGTTTAAGATGGACTCATCTCTTGGTCTGTCCCACTCTCTCCTCGTCCATAAGGCAGTTGAAGTAAAGCACTTTGGCTTTGTTGAATTCAAAGATTTTGATAATTTCCTGTGCCAGAAATTCGGCCAGTATCAGCATACTTCAGAGAAACATTCTTATATCAGTATTTTATCATATAAAACTCTTCCTTATGCAAAACTGACTATCCTCAGTGATAAAATCTTTTTACGGTTCCTATCCTGGTTTCAGCTCTAGCCTCCCTCTGTTACTGTAACTTTTTATCGCGTGCTATAAATAAATAGTAATCATGTACAGAAGGAGTCTTGGTCTCGCGAGGGTGTGTCACAATCCAGCCATGATGATGATGTATTGCTGGCTGAACTGATGACCCTGTTACTGATTGCAGTTTTGCACATGGCTTGGATCAGGGTTAGAGATACGGATGGCCAGCCTTCCTGTAGGATCCCTGAATTTTCATATGGTGCTGAGCCACAGGACGTACTGTCTGCTTCGGAGAGCTGAGGGAAGGAGCGGCTGTGGGGCTGGCTTGGAAGCAGGCGGAGGCAGCGCTTCTCCGGGTACCCCCGCTGCACCCCGCGGTGGAGGGAGCTGCGGAAGGGAAGCGGTGCTCTGGCTGTAGCCACCCTGCTGCATCCTTTCCTCGCAGAGCCGCTGGTTTGCTTTTTTTAAGCAGCCCTAGTGCCAGCGTGTGCTTACGGGAGGTGTTTTAGATGCCGTCTGTGGTTCAGGAGCTCAGGCGGGCTGCGGATGCAAGGACTGGCCGTGGCATCTTTCCATTCTCATTTGTAAAGAACAAAATAAATTGGTGCATCAATGCTGACAATCCTTTTCAGGTTTTCCTCTTGATGTTTTTTCAAGTTAGAGCTGATTTTCAGGCCTGTCCTTTTCCCAAGGCCCAAATTGCTATTTCCAAGGTACTGTAAAGAAATCCTGTGCAGCAAACAGTGCAAGAGGGAGGGGGTAGAAGTAATAATAAAAAAAATAATAAATTAAAAGGAGGACCTTTGTCTGCCTTTAACAGTCCAAATGTTTCCTCAGGCATTGCAGGCAGTCTGCCCTTCCTGCCAGGATGGCTGGCTGCAGCAAAGGAGATAATGGCATATCTTTTTATAGGATGTTACAGACTGTAGGTGGAGAGCCCAGTTCAAAGTGCAGGTCACTGAGCTCCTATAAATTGTTCCTGACATCCCTGATAAAACCCGTGCTCTCCCTTCCTCGTTGCGTCGTCTTTTAGTGAGGGGAAAGGGCTGGTAGTAAAGATATTATGTTTCCACTTCAGTCAATACTTTGATGTTTAAAGCTGTTTAATATTCATTAAAACTGCTCTTCAAATGTAATTGCAAGAATTATGCTTCCCTTTTTATGATTGTCTGTAAATGTTATGGGTCGGGCAGTTAAAACCATCCCTGTGACAGAGGTGTTCTGGGGAATGGTGCATCCAGCACAGAGCTCTCCCCCTCTCCTCACCTGCAGGGAAGCAGGATCAGGCTTGAGGTCCCCTGCTCCCCTAATAGAGGTCAGATGTATGGGGGCAAATGGATTATTTCCTGGGAAAAGCCTTTTTTGAGTTAATGGAGAGTATTTGGAAATCTGTGTGAAGTGTTGTCCTCCCTGCCCTCCTCTTGCACACTCCATTCCTACCAAAAGTTTCCGTTTTAATCTGTTTGGAAAGAAACATTTTGATTTCTTGTTTCAACAGAAACTTAATTTTGGAATTTGTCAAAAACTAGTCTATACCTACTTGTCTTTAAAAGGGTTTTGTTTAGAGGATGGAAAAACTCTGAGAGATGAAGTGAGATGCTTACAATCCCAAAACAAACTTTTTCATGACTAAAACTAAAAAAAAATTGGAAGGAATTAAAAAAGTCTTTTCATGGCAACCTAATGCAATATTTCCCATTACTGCTGACTTTTTCCAAAAAAAAAAAAGTCCACTATTCCCCCACCTTGGAATGAGCTGCTGGGTGTCTTTGTCAAGCTCTTTCTTCAGCTCCTGCAATTGCAGATCTATTGCCTGAAGAACATCTCCTAGGATCCTTTCATGTCTTCTATGACAATGCATCTAAGCATTTCACGATGTTTTCATCAGAATACACTTACAGGGAAGTGCTAATATCTCTATTGTTTGGATGGAAAAATGATGAGAGACTGATTTATCCCATCCAATTTTAGTTGTCTAGAAATTAGACATCTTGTCTAAGCTGCTTGTCTAAAGGCTTGTTACAGTTGATTTTCTCCCACTGTTAGATCTTCTCATAGGGGTTGTGGAATGTGGGCAGGGAGAAAGTTTTTGCCTTTAGGAAATTTCTGAGCCATATTATCAAGGGAGGAAGAAAAGAGGAATTGATGTATTTCTTCTATGGTATCATAGTGCTCTGAGTGTCTTCTGACATGAGAATTTGGACTTCATGCTGCAGCTGTGAGAAATGCTGCTCCTCTGGCCATCTGCTTTTAGTGGATATATGGTTAATGAGGCTAGGGAGTCATGAATGCTGGAAGAGAAGCTAACCACTTGCCGTCTTCATGAATCTTAGGCCGGGAGACATTTACTAAGGTGACCAATAGGCCAGAGAGGCTCAGATGGACCTTTAACTATGACTACATCTAAGAGAAGTTTCTTTACAGATGCAAAAGCCTTGAGACATTTAAACTCTGCAATTAAAGCAGGTGGCAAGAGCTTTCAGGAGAACATTTCCACCTGTGATGTTAAGCTCCCATTGGGATTTCTTTGCAGTCCAGCCCTTTGCTTCAAGAACTGTCATTCAGCTCCAAATACTCTCCAAGAGCTACAAAAGAGCCCCTGTCCTCTGCTTAATCTGTGGATTGTATGTCTCTATTGGTGCCTGGTTGAAGTATACTACACACAGCCCTAATAGAAGCAATTAATGTCAATCAAATGATACCTCCTCCCACACACCATTTGAACTAATACAGCCATCTTAATTGCCCAAGTTTCCTTGCTTTCAAAAGTACGTTCCACTTAATGATGCCTTTTCTAACACTGAAAGTCTGTTGCAGCAGTCCTGTTTCTACCAAAAATAATTTTCAGCAACAATTCTCTCTCCCTGTGCTCCCTTTCAGTCCTTTAACTTTTGCTTCCTTCATCCCCAAGCTATGCACAGACCAGTTGGCTCCAGCCAGTACTAATTTCCTCAGTTGTTCTAGCGAAGCACTTGCATAAAGGCTCTGACGTTTGACAGGGTGGTATTGTTCTGGTTGTGTTAGCAAAGCTTCTGAGTTGTACAACAGGATTTGGAAATGCTCTTCTTAGCAAAAGGAGACAACCTTGAGAAAGGAAAAGCGAATTGGCACGCAAGGGAAGTGCAATTGCTTAGTCACATTAAAGCTGAGGCAAAATATTTCTTTTTAAAGAGCTTTAAAATAGTCCCTAATGTAAAAGCTTAGCAGCTGCAGCAACACAGAACCTGAATAATTTCCATATATTTGCTGCAGCAACACGGAGCCTGAATAATTTCCATGTATTTATATATGTGTCTGCCTACATGTGTGTTTTTTTTCCAATCCATTTGTGCCAGTGCTGTAATAAGCAGCACAGTATCACATGCTCTCAGGTCGACACTGATTTATTTGCCACTCAGGTGTGAAGAACAACCTGTTGGGTTATGTCAATCTGAAGTGGGCCATCTGATTTCAATTCCAGCTCCCAACAATTAATGCCTTACACACTGTTTCGGCACAATACCCAGCTTACAGCCTATTATGTTTATCATCAGACCATGAAGTATTAGTTACAGCAAGCCAAAATATGTCAGATACCCCTGCCTTTCTCTAGCATTCTTGAGAGAGAGTTAAAAAGAAAACGTTTCTTCTATGAGCAGAAAACTGAAGCTTTGAAACCCTTAAACGCACATGGTCAGCTAGTGAAATCTAGCTTCGATTCTCCTTGCCAAACTGGCTGTAATGGGTTTCAAAAAGAAATTAAATTCCAACACTGAATTAGAAGAAGGAGAATGATGTATTCTGTGTGATAGATGGAAACAGGTGGACATCTAGGTGTAAGATAGGAATCACAAGGGAGTTGGTTCATTCTTTTAGGCATTGGAATGCAGAATTCTGTAGGCAAGAGATAGGTTTCATTGTGTTCAGTGAAAAGGAGGTTCTTGTCTTAACCTTGCACATTAAATAAAATGTACAAGGAGTGCATGCTGGCATCATGGGCCAGTTGGAGTAGGGAGTGAGCATTGTGTCCGTGTGAGAGCTGAAAAGGATGAGGATTCCTTGTCCAACATCTCTGTGTCTTCTAAGAGCTAGGGTGGGCTGATTTATGGATCTACAAGTTCAGTGCTCTGAACTTTTTAGATAAAATGTCTAAAAGCTGCAGCACTGTAGTACTGCTTTTTCTACATTTAATTCCAGGAAATGCAGAAGTATCTTGCAAACTCTTAGCCTGAGCTTGTATTGATAGCCTACAACTGATCCTATGGCTGTAAGAGAAAGATTAAAGTATAGGTAGGTAGATGGAAATATTTGTATGATTTTAGGGGAATGGGAGGAAAGCAGGTAGGTAATGGAATTCTGCAAGCTCACAGTGCAAAAACAGTCCTCTTAAAGCAAGTACAAAGAACCAAACCTGTGTCCTTCCATTTGTTTGCTGACCTGTCAGTGTGGTGCTGCTGGCTGTTGCTGCAGGACCTGAATACTTCCACATGAAAGCAATACGAAGTGCTTCCTGCACTCGATGTGAAGTCATGACTCTTTGATGAGATACTTGTACCTGCAAGAGCTCTGCCTGAGCTTTCCTTACACATGGAGGAGACCAGTTGTGGTAACATCTCTCCACATACAGCATTTAATCTCTCTATCCTTCAAAAAAAAATTAGCTGAGAAATTGCTTTGAGGAATCTTTTTTTTTAAATGGAAGCTGAAGATGTAAGTCCTTTGATGTATCCTGTTCTGGATGGGACAAGATGCGCTTAAGATGTGCATATATTCACTTCATAAATGTGCATGTTTTAATATCTCCACATACAAGAAAGGAAAATTTTTAAAATGACTACTAGCCCATTCAATAAGGAACGAGAGTGACTTTCCAGGGCTGTTTGTCTTGTCATTTGGTAGAAGTGGAGAAAGATTTCTCAGATGCTATCATGACATAAGGGTATCAAGAGTTATTAAATAAGATATTTTAGAAATAGTGTGGGCAATCCCAGTAGTGTGCATAGAGCACAGAGCTCTCATCGCATCAAGAGGCTACTTTACAAGTGGATGACTGGTAGGAGACATAAAGAGTTTTACCACCCAGCAGTTCTCTTTGTCTTATCACATGGGTTTTTGTTCTGTCTGTATGTAAATAACCTTTGAGTAAGCTATTTCTACCTGGGAGGTCTTATGACTTAGCTTAGCTTGATGCATTCAGGCCTATAGCTATGAAAGGATCTACCAATCCCTAGTTTTTCACTCAAGGTGGAGGCTATCATCTTTTAAAGAGATTGTGTGCTATGTGTTGGGTAATAGGTCTCAAATGAGTCATTACCATGAAAAAGTGCTCTTTTGCCAATACACTGATTACTAGTACTATGCAGAAAAAATTCAAGATTCTTGTCTGGGTTTTTTAATTCCTAAAGTGCTCATCAATTCTATCATAGCAAACCTACACAAGCGGATAAGAGAAGTGTCTGTAGGACCAGAACTGAGCCCTACTATATTCAGAGCTTCTTGTGTCTGCAAAAGTGGATGGGAGAATTTTGATGAACATGTTTTTGGTCATATTCAAGCCTTTTCAAAATCAATCCGTGCTTTTGTTATATTTTGAGACTGTCTTAAAAGGTCCAAATACTCTGTGTGTGTGTGCTCTGTGCTTTCCGATGTTGGGCCCTGTTGTGCACAAGCTGGACATCAGCTCTCATTACTTTTAGTATATGTTGCTCATGAGATTTTCAGGTTTTGTTACTTCACTGAGGTAAAAAAAAAATACTTCAGCAAAAGCTATGTGGTTTTTGAAGTTTCAGTTACATGCATAATGAACATCAAGCAGGAAAGAGTGAGAAATTCGGAGTCTGGCTGTAAATCTCTGCAGCAATCCATTTATATGGCTTCTATCGTCATAAAGCACAAACTCCACTCATTGATTTCTCCTCAGCAACATTCGTGGCAGCAGGGAAGTGTAATCCTCACTGTATACCAACAGGAATAGTCTAATCATGGACTGATAGAATAGTTTAGGTTGGGAGACACCTCTGGAGGTCATCTAGCCCAGTTTTCCATTCAAATGAAGACCAACATCAAAGTTAGATGGAAGTTAAGGTTGCTCATATTACTCCTTGATAAGGAGTTCCAAGAATAACACTGAAGTTTCTTGCATCCTAGAGTGGAGCCCTTCAATTATACCTCTAGCCCATATTTTTAAGTGGTTTAAAACAGGAGTTTAAAAAACAGGCTAACCTAGTAGGCTTATGGGTTGGTAGCATCAGCTATTCACTGGTAAAGGGAGCGTTCAGGGAGAGGACGCCTAGTTGAAAGACTGAGTAATAGAGCAAATGAAAAAATAGGTGTTTCACTTGAAATGCATTGGGGAAAAAGGTTTTAGAAAAAAGCTGAAGGTTTTAGAAAGGCACCCAAATGCTTTCATTTTATGCAGCTGATTACCTAATGCAGTGCTCCAAAGTTCACGCTTTTACTAGCTGACTAATATCTAAAGACGTTTTCTGCTTGTTTTCTCTGCAAACCTCATGGCACTGACAAGAAATACATTGTCCATATGGGGTGAAGAATGGCATTTAAGTATCGTGTGTTGAAATCCCACTCACTTTTACACATTATGCTTCAAAGCCCTGCTTCCTGGATACAAAAGTAGTTGTGTTTCCAGCAGAACGTTTACATAGTTTAGCATGAAGTGAAAGCACCAGGGTATGAAGCCAGCCATGTATATAAACCATTAAACAATTTCAGCGCAAAGCTGCACAAAATGTCTATTAAATTTAACAGTACTATTAAAAATTCATATTTAAGCTTTCTTTGTTTCTAGCAAAGAGGCTTTGAAACATGGAAAAGTTGGTTAAAAAATCCACAATAATAAACAACCAAAACCCAGCTTTTGCTTGGTACTTAATGTCATAGCAAAGACGAACCATACTGGTCCCATGCTTCCCAATTGGTCTTGCTCCAATTCTGAGCTGACTTTTAAGTTTTCTGCAGCGTAAATGTTCCCTTTATGAAGTGGGCTATAACCAATGCCCATGGAAGCCTCTCCGAAGGAGGTGTTATTTTAATATATGGAGGGCAGTCATTTCATTTCATAATGATAGCTTGTTCCACGGAGGAAATAAACATCACATCTGACAGATGCAGGACGCTCAAAGATCCTCAGCTCCTGTGGGGGCAGGGAAAGGCCTATAAAGCTTTTCTGTATTCCCTGCATTATGGTGCATGGGGCTTTAGATGTCTTCTCTGAAAACCGATTCTGTGGTATTACTGTAGCCACCTAATAATTCTATTTTTGCTTTTAAATACTATGCATGAATACCATAGAATACAAGGAGAAGCATGATATAATGTGAAAGGGTGCTGATAGCAAATGGAGAAGGGTCCCTAAGTAAATACACTGCCTTCTCCACATTGAGCAGTAGGGAACTTACTGGGAACTTGCACAGGCAAGATGTGAGGCATTCAAAACCCGTTTATACACAGTCAGTTTATGGGAATAGCATCTCTGTTGGCATGACAGAGTGCAGGTTAATGGGCTTCTACAAAGCTGTTTTTTACTCTCAGCAGTTTGTCTCCCTGTCTCCCAGTCACACAGGAGTCTGAGATGGTAGATTGGGAAAAACAATTGCTACTACATATTCCCCTGTTTTGAAGATGTTGTGTCCCAGCATGTTGTGGGTGACTGCCCCATTTCAAGATGGGCATAGATCAATGTCTTTCAGCTAATTCTTTTTGCTTTTGTTCTGGGCTGATCAACAACCATTTCTGACTCAAGGTCTAGAGGCCAAAAAGCTGGCTTAGCAATTGGAGGGAAGAGTTTAGATGAAAGGGATGAGAAGCCTTCTGCCTTATCTATTAATCCAGTGCTGTACTTGTTATCCAGAAGTTATAAAAAGCTGGCTGCTGAGCAGAGCAGAGGCTTATCCACATTTATTCCAACCGCATTTCTCAACATCATGTTTGTTGTGCTTGGAAGGAGCTGGATAGCTCTGTCGTCTCTCCCTCTCACTCCCTCTTACTGAACATAGTAGCTATACTATATTCTTACCGGCGACCTGTGGCACTTAATGGTAAACCAAAGTTGCTTCATTTTTCCTTCATTTGATGAATGAAGCTTGGGGTGAGGTGGTGCGGGAGGAAGCAAGGAGAGAGGAAAATTCACCTTGAGAAAACCCAGGTTTCCTTAGTGATCAGAAGATGTTATGCTGAGGACAACATATATTGCAGGAAGTTTGACCAAAAAAGGGAAAAATACTGTCTTTTTACAGTGCTTACAACATTTCTGCTCAATGCAGGCAAGCAAAGGAGACAAGAAAACTCTGAAAGAGCGAGCTTAGGTAAAATTCCCTCTATGTCTATATGCATGCCATTCTGTCATTTCTGTCACCCGGCATCACTGCTGCTTGAATGAATACAAAAGAGCGAGGCTGTGCTGAAATCCAGTGTTTTCTAAATAAAGCTCAAGGTATAGGAAAATGTCATTTAATTCCTGGGATAAATAGCCCAGATATGGAGGCATTTGTTTTTTTGTGGACAATGTATGACTTCTCTTGTAATAGAAATAATAATTTTATCATCCACAAATGCTGTTGTTGGCACTGCTTTAGCATTGCAGTAATGGTTCTGTAATAAAACAGTTTTTCTTTCAGTTTTTTTTCATGATTCATCATATATTGTGCACAAGCAATAGCTTTTACCAGTAAAGGTTGCAGTGGAAATGACCTCTCAAAATAGTATTGTATGATGTATCCGTTGCTGTCAGGGAATTTGTTATGGAAGTGCTGCCATTTTTACCTGCTTGAGGTAGATACCACAGAATCAGTTATACAAAGTTTCAGTTAGACTTCTGCTTCCTTTTTCAATAGCTTGCAGAAATGGCAGCATCTACTGTGTATTTTTTTCCTTACAAATTTTTATTTCCTCTTTGGATTTTGTTTTTCAAAAGTTTGTATTTTTATCTAAACTAGTTCAAGCTGTCACCAATATGTATGTTTTTTTTCTCACACAGCGGTTTTCCCCAAGAAAACAAAGAAAACAATGCTTATTTCACTGCTTTGCATTTTTCATATAGATATTGCATGTATTGTATCCCATGATGTATTTCAGTAGCAGCCAGACAATACTATCACAGAAAAGTTTCTTCATGATGGAGGACTTTATTTTGAGTTTGGGAAGAATCTTGGGGGAAGCCAGCCAGTGTGATTTGGCAGTTCCAAATTGCAGGCTTTTGTTCTCCTTGGACTAGATGATGCATTTCTTACTCATTGGTTTCACTGGGGCTTCTTGTGGGGTAAAATACTCTACAACATCAGTAAAATTATGACAATCTGTCCCTTTCTGTACAAAGAGTTATTAAAAGTCCACTCCTTCAGGGATGAAGAGAATTAGAGAATCTGCTAAATAGCAGCTTTGAAATGCTTTTTCATGCTTATACGTACTCGTTTTGAATGAGGAACTGAATTTCCTAGACTGACTCTGAAGCTGATGTGAAGGAAGGAAGGTGATGGACTGGCTTTGCTTTCCCGCACTATCCAGTCTGGGAAGTCCTTTGTGCGTTAGTCTATACAACCAAAATTTGTCAGGACTCAGACATCACAGCCTGGCTCCTCGATTAGTCACTTATAACTGTGAAAAATAAGGGCAAGGTGGGTGCAGAAAGTTCTCATTTCGCACTAGTGGCGTATTTTGACCACTGTTTATTTTGCTCGGACATAAATGACAACACAAGATGTAGGGCACAGCAAAGCAATGCTTGGGAATTTTTCTACTGATGTTAATGGTGCTGGTCTCTAATCCCTTTCCAACAAAGGCGAGATGATGCATCAGCAAAATGGCCTCCCACACTGAGACAGACACCAGGACCATTCACAGTTGCCGAGACAGTGAAACAGTATTTTGAGGCGGAAAAAAAAAAAGAAAAAGCTCATTCCTTAATATATGGTCTTATAGGGTAAATATTTATCCAGCCATCTAAAGGCAGAAGTGATCGCTGCAGTTTTCCCTTCACTCAGACTGGAGTTTTTCCCTGACTGAAAAAAAAAGTCCAGTTTTGTTTGTGAAGAAATCAAAGCGTTGCCCTTGAAATGGGTTTTTCAGCTGTCTCTTGGGTATTCTGGGGTTAGTTTTCACCACGTGAGGTTCTGAAGTGCATACTCAAAGGTTCAAACACAGGAAAATTGGCTATCACTGCCAGCTCTGTTGGGTGGGGAGAAAGCAGTTCCTTTATAGAAAAAGGAGAGGAAAAAAAAAAGGAAAGATTTTTTTCTTCTTCTTCTTCCAAGGGACTATATGAGAATGAGCTGGAAGAAGTCTTGACTTTTATTATATCCTGTAATCAAATTTGAGCATCTTATTTGCTTCTTTTCTCCAAGACCACCCTGGTGGTAACAGTGCACACATACACAATTTTGGTATGCATAAACCCATAAATTTCATAATAAAATATAGGAGCTGAAGTTGTAGGAGGACTGTAAGGCAGAAGGTGCTGAAATGTAAAGTCTGTGTATGTTTGAAGGGATGTCATTTATTACATACTTCTGCCTTTAAAAAAAAAGAAAACAACCTTACTGTTACCACACAGACTGTATAAATATATATTGCCTAATACAAGATGGTGTGGTGTAAAGGTTTTATTGGCATGCAGTAGCTTAGCCTGAGCAAGCTCTGTATCACCTCAAATGTATGCCAAGAAAACATGTCCTTGGCATGGGCAGTAAGAACATCCCCAGTGACGCTGCATAGGTTTAAATCTAATGAGGATAATAACCCATATGCTTCAGGGCATCGACCCATTACTAGCTGCCTGGGATTAGGAAGGAATTTCTTTTTTGGTTGTTATTCTAAAGTCATTTGTGGTGGGGCTCCACACACTTCTCTCTGAAGCCTCTACCATTGGCCACTGCAGGAAGAGGATATTGAATTTGATTGACTAGCTGGAAGGGCCTGATCTGGCAATTCATGTGTTCTTCTGCAAATTCTGTAATGGTACCTGTTTCATGTGGTTTGGAATATGTTTTGATGGGGCACTTTGTGCACATCTCTGTGTGGTGCCAGCTCCTATAAAGCTTCTTTCATAAATGCCTGGAATAATTTAGGTTGGAAGGGAGGATCTGCAGATCTCCAGTCCAACACCCCACTCGAAGCGGGGCTGACTTCAAAGTCAGGTCAGGTTGCTCAGGGCTTTGGCCAGTCGCGCTCTTAAAATCTCCAAGGGTAAGAATTTTGCTGCTTCTCTGTCTGTTTCTCCGTGGGGACTTTCCAGCAGCTTTAGCAGGAGTGGCGCA
The DNA here is from genome assembly GCA_013399475.1 of Chauna torquata. NCBI lineage: Eukaryota > Metazoa > Chordata > Aves > Anseriformes > Anhimidae > Chauna > Chauna torquata. The sequence continues at coordinate 471,843 of VXAL01002037.1, read as the reverse complement.
GGCACTTCTGGATACATCTGTCTTAACTTGAGCTGTAGGCAGGTAGGGCCTCTCTAGTCAGTTTGTCATTTTTTCTTTCTCTTATAACCAGTGGATAGAAATACACACCTCCTGGTGGAGTTTCTTTCATCCTAAGATGAGTGTTTGAGAGCACCCTTGGCCAGAATCATGTCCGGCAAGGTTTGTCTTTCTCCAGTGACCCTGGGAGGAACACAGATGTCCCCGTTAGATTTGAGGCCTATGTAGTTGGCAGCATTAGGTGCCTGAAAGGAGTCTCAGCCTGTATGTCTGAATTCAAAGTTGTCCAAGGTGAAGGAAATAGTGACAGCTTGTGATAGTGATCTCTTATAATGTAGTGTTCTGTGCTGAATGAAAAAAAGCCCCAAGATACCAGAGAAGGTAGTTTCCTGGATTTCTAGTGTTATAAAACTGCTATTCCTGTCATTTGTCTGAGCAACAAGACCTTGAAGGCAACATGTTCTAGATATGACTTCAAATCTGAATTACTGTTGTCCATGTCAAATCAATAAAGATTTATCCTGTTAAAAAATGGCCCTGGATTTCAACCATGTCAGCTGATATTTGAAGCTTGAAGGTTTGATGTGGGCAGTCTTTATTACAGCTGGTAGAAAAATGCAGACTATTATTATTTCTTGGGGGTAGAGAAACACATTTCAAATGAAAAGTTGGGAAAAAGCACATCTGTCTTTTAGGTGACAAGGGAAGAAAAAAGAGGGAGGAAATATTAGGAAATTCCATCTGATAGAAAAAAAGCAAGCAAAAAAATATGCCAAAATCTTCTAAAAGATTCTGGCAAGAAATCATTGGCAGCTGCTAAAATACCACTGAATTCTAGACTTCACTGATGAAATCTGCGTCCCTGGAACTGCACTTGGAAAATCCCTAGCCATGGTGTTCTCCAAACAGAAAACAAAAATTGGGTTGGTACCACTTGGGGAAAAGAGACCCCAAGATTTTTGGATGAAATTATTCCAAGTACATTTTTCCACAAACTGCTGTTTCTTTCTTTCTGTGCTTTATGAACAGAGGCCTAATGGTTATATGCTTCTTTCAGCCATACAGTTTTCTGTATCTCAACACGTCCCAGAGAATTTCTTGAGAATGAGTAAGCTCTTCCTATTCCAACCTAAAGAGAATTAAAAAATAAAGTCAAGGACAATTGAAAAAATCACTTTTTTTTTTCCCCATCTATGAAACTTCTCTAGATTTTATTAGGAAATCTAGTTGAAGTTGTTCCTGCAGAGTAAACCCTCTGCGCTGTCTTATTTTCAGGATGCCACTGGAATAAATTGAGTGATGGAATCTGGAAAGATCTCGCTGCAGTTCAAAAAGCATCTTCCTCCTTCCTCCCCCACCCCACCTACCACTACAGCAGGGGAAAATTATACGAGTAAGAAAAATAAAGCTTCTATGATGTTAAAACTCGCTGCTCTGTCAAATAAAATTTTCTCTATTTTTCTTTAAACTATTAAAAAAGGAAAAAAGGGGGGAAAAACAAGATTCCTGTACGAGTATGCTGCCTAAATGCTGTGCCAAACTAGTGCGGGCAACCCACACTGAGAGCGCACAGAGCTGCTGCATTCCTCGCCCCGTGCACGCAGAGCAGCAGCTTTGGCTTCCCTGGCCTGGGCGCGGGCCAGCGTAGCTGCGGCTGGTGCTCCGCGGGCAGCACGGGGTGCTTCCCTCCCAGCCGGGCGAGCTAGAGGTGGGGGCAGAGTTGCCTCAAAAATGGTGAAATTAAACAGGGTTTTGGTTGCTTTTTTGTTTGGGAAAGGGTCTGTTTCTTGAAAGAGGGGGGAAAGAAAATTGTTCGTCTTAGAAAGCCTGAAAATGAGGATGTTTCAGGAAAAAAGGAAAGAAAAAAAAGGGTAATGTTTCAATTTGGGTACATTTATATAATATCCCCTTTGGAGCTGTAGCTTGGTTAACCTCTGTGGGTCAAGCTCCCAGCTACAGAAACCTCTCCTCAGGCACACTGGCCAGAGAGCTTCATGAAACAACCACCAACCACCCTGGTGCTTTGTGGAAGGTTTAAGCAGGGAATTTGGTGTGTGGAGAAAAAAGGGAACACAGCACGCCCAAACAATAATTGCAGTGAGAATTTTTCTTTTTTTCTTTCTTTCTTTCTTTTTTTTTTATTATTTTGTTTTCTCTCTTTTATTTTTATTTTTTTCAGGAAGACTACTTTTCTTTTCCAATTACCTGTACGGGATTAACATTCTCTTCCTCTGTTTGATCCCCAGCCCAGTGCCACTGTGTTTTGCCTCTTGTTTGGAGGGACATGAAATACAGGATTAAGGTGAATGGGCTCATGTTGGTTTCTAAATGGAAGGATATTCAGTTCTGTGCTTGGAAACTATCCTAGTTAGAAGGATGTTGCCTGAAGTCTCCAGTTGGTCCTGCAGAGCCTCTCTCGATGCTGCTGGTGATCTCTGTGATGCGTAACGTGTGTGTGTCTACAAGCCATGTACTCATGGTCTTGTTTAAGGAGGTAGCTGGCTGGTGAATCTCCTTCACAGTATGTGAGATGTCCCATGTCACTCTTAATAACTTGAGCGCCTCAGGAGATCTGGGTTGTGTGTGCAGTTGTGCCACGGACATTCTTTGGTGGCCCTGGGAAAATCACCTGTCCTCTGCTATGGGGAAAAACACACCGATTTTCCTTGTAAAAGTGCTTTGAGATCTACTGGTGGAAAGTACAATTTGAGAGCTAGGAAATGATGATGATAATTGCAATAGGAGTTCAGGTTAGAGAGGTCATTGAGGAGTTTTACGGATAGGTCAGTCAGGGAGCAAATTTTAACACTTTGGTTTAAATGAGTTTTCAAGCTATTAATGAGTGGTATATCTTTTCAGCCCCTTTTCTCTGCCCTCTCTGTCGGTTACCTGGAACCTCTTGTACAGCAGCAGACTAAGGTAATCTCTTTCAGATGCTCCCAGTATCTGTCTATGCCTTGGCCAGATCACAAGTGAAAAGGGGATTATCAAAACCAGAATAAAACAACACAGCAGCCTTCCAGTGTGAAGCAATGGAAATTTGTAGGTGAGAGAAGCTGAGTTTCTACTGTTGCTGTCGTGTTTTGTTTTTAAATGCAGAGGGCATGTTGCTGCTTCTCAGTTGTCATTTGCTAGGCCACAGCAATCTGTGGTTCTAGAAAGCTGTGATGTAAGTAGAATAGAAAAGGGAATATTTTGTCAATTGCTGAAACTGGCCATATGTTGCAATCAGATGTTCAGGAATTAGAAAAACAAGAACGAGGAAACTTTGTGTATAGCATCAAAGGCAGAGTTGGCTCACGCTTTGAAGAGCAGAAGCATGGCCCTTATTGTTTGTTGACTTTCTCCCAGTTTGCATGCTTGAAGCACTTGAGCTCGTGGGCATGTTAAGGGTGTGTTGACACTGAAAGGCAAAATCCACGTCTCATGGGTGCAGTGAGCCTGTTGGGCAGCTGAGCTATCAGAAATGGGTTTATAGGGACATCCTGAGTGCCTGGAGTCATGGCAAGGATACAGCTGCAAAAAAAGATGTAGTTTCTGTGTGATCCATTGAATCAGGCCTGATATTTGGAGCCATATGGCTATTACAGCTTGTTAAGATCTCTCCCCTGGGCATGGCCTATCTGTACACAGCCATGCAGGACTAAGTTTGTAGATGCTGAACAGACTCCTTATCACCTTTTTGGTCTGTATCAAGCTGTTGTCATTCTTTCAAGGTTTGACCCACAGTGGCCACATTTCTACTGGAAGTTATTTTTGCCTGGATTATCATTGTCTAGTAAGGCTTGATTTTGTGCTGCAGCCAGGCTGTTTCTTCAGTGATTTTTAGCAGATTTTTCCTTCCTCATTTGGTTATTTCTCTTCATGAAAGATGTACAAATTAGTGGCCTTACTCTCCCATTACTGTGATGGAAACTGGACTAGGGGCTTAAAAGTTATTGGAAAGCTACTGAGACAGGTAAACCCAAAGGGAGCACAGTTAGATAGGACAAAGGCAATTAGGCTATAAAGAGCACTGAGTGAGAAGTTCAAGTTGTCTGAGAAAAAAATCTAATACGATTAAAAGTTGGCAAAGCATTTCCAAAAGACAATCAAGGTCTTATGCTGGGACGTGTCTGACAATGTTGACTGTTGACAGTAGGCTGATGCAACATCTGTGGGCACGTTAGGAATTCAGGTCCTAGAATATGCACTTCACCTCTCTTTCTACCTATATACTGTATGTGCTTTTTCAAACTTCCCTGTTTTTCAAAAAGAGTCTGTTACAAAGTGCTCCTTCTTTGTCCCCTTACAGAATTTCTCCCCCTAACCCCATGTCCTAGTAACCCATAATGGGTGAGATATGCTGCCCATCTTCCCATTCATCCAAATGTCAAACATCCTCCAAGGGACGTTTAGTTCTGAACTATCCTTTTTTACAGCAGGAACAAGGCAACCTTACCTTGTTGCAACCTTACCAGAGCACTCCAGACTCTATGTTACCAGTCTCCAAATGCTTGCATAGATTGCAAACGTCTCCCAGAGTCAATCTGAAATGACCCTGTGAGTAATGGCGGTAGGGAAGGAATGCAACATGCATGTGCTGGATTCCCACTCTTGAAGCTGCTTGAAGTGGTCAAGATATAGCTGTTAGGTCTCCCAAACTGTGCTCATCAGTGATCTCAAATTGACGGCCATGACTGAAAGCATTGATTGTCTGTATTTTCTGGAGTTAAAACAGAGGAAAAAATGGATAAGGTGGGGAAAAGGAAGGAAGGGGCACTCATTGCTTTCAATATTTTTTAGAGAATCATCAGTTTTAAGACTAAAAACAGAGATTTGTATCTATCAAAAGTCACATTACTGCACAGTTAGATAATTAACATAATCATGTACAACTTCAGTATAATTAGTATACTGTAATTAGAAAAGTAATTAGTATAATGAGAACAAGTATAAAATTAGTACAAAGCTATTTTAAGTATAGGATCTGTTGCATTGTTGGTTAATCTGACCTGGTCAGTAAAACCATTGGTGTTATTTTGTGTTTCAAGTGACTTTTGGTGGATAGCTTGTGTGCTTGCATGGCAGAGGAACTGGAGGGTGGCAGTGGATGTATTATAGCTCCAGTTCTCTGCTTTGGAGTCTTTGCTGGCAGAAGGTGTGCTGTCCAGGCTAATAATTTTCGTAGGAGGATGCTCAAGCGTATAAATTAGCCCTATGTGGATTAGCAAGATTTTCCAGCCTGCATCCATCAGAGAGTACATTTTGGCGCTGGGTGTATTGTACTTCTCTGGATAAAGATTGTCCTGGATCCTGTAATCCTTGGCGGGGATGTGTCAATTTTCACCAGCCAAAGGTGCTGTGGCCTTTTGAAATGAGGCTGGACATTCGTTATTGGAGAGGTTAAGCTGCATGAGAGCTATTTAATTACAGTCCTATGATGGCTTCTGCGTGCTTTCCCTGGAATTGATTGTACATTCAAGAAGGTGTGTAAATCAAACAACCAGCACATCAGGTGGGGGGGCTGAGCAGGAGGAATTATTGGATACCCTCATAAAACTTTAAAAGGCTTGAATGTCAAGTTTAAACTCTTGGGGCCTTAAAACTTGAGTCTCAAGGCACTTCTACCTGCTGTTTCATCACATAAGCTTTTCGCTGTTCATGAGCTGCAAACCCAAGATGATTATGACTTCTATTTCCCTGCAGTGTATTTAATTTCCCTTTACTGTTGTCATCATACCCATGTCTGAACCACCTTTCATCTCCTCCTACCACTCATCATCCTTTCAGTTGTAGCCAGTGATGCATAGGCTTTTTAAATAGAGTGTTCCTTGTAGGCTCTTATATCAAAATCTGTTTAACCTCTGGTGCTTTCAAGCTTAAGGCAAAATCACTGCGTATTAGCAGTTCTAATGCGTAACTGCACTCAACAGGAGAGTTAGCAAATCTGCAGAGTGATACCGCAGCACAGAGGGGATAAGTGTGCTGCCAGCTACGGCTGGCTGTTCGGCTTTACTCTGCCTGCAGAAGTGATGGGTGCCCTCTCGCTGGCCTGCTGCACCGCCAGACACCTTGTGCCATGTGGCTGTGGGTACCCATTGTGGTTGACCAGTCCTTATGGTGGCAGGGATGGAGATGGTCCTAAACCCATTGGGCAGAGAAGGAAGGCTGTGGGCTCCTCCACCCTGCCACCGAGGACAGGCTTTCTGGACATTTCCTTGCAATGTTTTTTTCGGGGGAAACACCAAGTTTCTCATCCTCTGTTGTCCCTGCATTCCAGGGAGCTCCCCTGCATCCTCCCTGCTCATTCTTTGTGTCTGTGAGTGCTGTCCCCAGGGTAATCTTAGATGCTGTGGCCTCGGCTGTAGTCTTTAATAGCAAGTGCTCTGCACATACCATCAGAAATGTTTTACATGATACCCTAAGTGACATGGAGATTTGCAATCAGATAAAAATAGTGGCATCCACAGTGAAGCAATTAAACTGACAACATAGAGGCACAAATTTGAATTTAGACGAAGGTTAGGGTCACATGCAGTTGAATCTCCCCTTTGATTGGAGTTGGCTGGAGCAAAGCAACAGCATGTTCCTAATACCTCTGCCAGGAGCTAGCTCAGGAAGCTGGGTTGTACAGCTGTTTCTGTGGCATTTGCAATTTCTTCGTATTGTTTCCTTCCTCACCCCACAAACCAAACCCCATAGTAGCAGTCTGTAGCGCAAAAATGATAGAAAGTGCATCTGGGGAGGGGACCCGGAATCCAGCTTTTGGCCCCCCAGTTAGCTCAGACATTTGTTGTGTCAAAGTAACAACAACTGCAACAACAGAAGAACTTGCAGGTAATGGCTCAGTTTATTAAGTGCCCCATAAAATGCTCACTCAATGCATGATTCTTCAGTTAACACTGAAGTCCAGGAAGAATCCTATCATTTGATGATCATCATGCAAGAGAGAGAAAAATTCTATGCTAGACCTATATAATGCTCATTTCCTACAGTAAGTGAGCCTCTTGGCTCAGTTCAAGGTTTCTTGCCTATTTCCAGCCCACATATTTATTCTATCAGCCCAGTTTTATAACATCGTAGAAATAACTCACTCAATTTTTGTTCAAAGTCAGAAACCATTGCTAGGCATTCGATTGCAGAGTATCAAAATGCTTTGCTAATGAGAAATGGGCAAATGAATCTAAGGAAATAACTCCACTTTCCCTGAATATTTCCTCATGCCTGGGACCAAACCCAAAGCCAAACTGAGCCTTACTACTAGGATGGATTTGTGTTTTTCCGATGTTGTTTTTGATTGCTTCTCACATCCCATCCCTGCTTTGGAGTTTGGGTTTGGATAGAAGCAGCAGTGCTGAAAGCTTATGAAATGGTTGTTTCCGTCCTGCCTCTGGCCCAGTCAGCCACAGAAATAGTTAGAAGTTTTGGTGGAGCCTCTGAAAATTCATTTTCAGTCATGAACTTTGGGGAAGTCTATGGATGACCTGGGAGAGGCTTTCAAAGCTGACTAGCAAGGTTATTGCTTTGGCAATGCAAACTCTAAATTGGAGATAATGGGCATACATCTTCATTTGGTTCTATTGCAGGACCACTGCTAAGGTGCAAGGAGTAAAAGGTTGAATAAAGGTTCCTCTTTTTAGCCAATCTTTGTGAGGAGAAAACAGGGAGTGCTTTGATTTAGCAAAACCTCATCAATTGTTATGATTTGGTTTTGCAGACCTCAAGCCTGGGAGGATGGGGTCTGGCTTCCGTTATATTCCAGCCAGAAAGTTCATGGAGAAGAGGTATTCTGCTCAAACTGTCTTGAATTTGTCCTAACTTCAGTTTAATCCCAGTAAAACCTAAACTCTCACCAGTTAAAGGTCTGTTTGTCACTGTTGTTAATGTGTTTCACAGTGCTGTGTAGGGTTTGATAGACAAAGGAACTCTTAGAGGATATTTATCACACACACACACACAAATGTATATATATTGCAGTATTATGAGGCTCTCTTTCATTTGACCACAGTGGTTTCTACTTAGCCACAGAAATCTCGTGCATATACTGGGCAGCTCCTGTTTTCTTTTGTGCTGGGATGAAATCAAAGTCTGCTCTACATGCATCAAATGAAGGCAGACAGTGTGCCAGCACTATGCCACCAGGGGAGAACTCTGTGCTGAATTTTGTCATCTCTGTTTTTATAGTTCTTAGTGAGCTGCAGTCTAACGTGGACCAGAATGAGCAAAATGAACATGGTGATTATGTGCTGGATGTACTGAATGTGAGCAATATTGGGAAATTTAAGCTGAATCCTTATAAATACACTTACAGTTTAAGCACAACTAAATTAATAGCAGGCATAACTCTTTTAAAAGTCACTTGACTTTAATTGACATATCAATATAATTGGCAATTATCTTAATTGATATACATGGCATAAATATTGTGCTCTGGAAAGCTGCCAGTCCATCTTTATTAGAGTATTAACCCACAACATATGCAGATTACATGGAAATACCGCTGAGGCATTTGTTAAAAGAAATTCCTTTCTTATGTCTCTTTCTTATATTGTGTATGTATATATATATACGTATATATGCAGAAAACAGTCATAAGGACATACTGAGTATTGTCAATACAGTCTTTTAAACAATTTCAAATGATTCCACTAAAGGGTTTCTACAAGTTTCACACTCTGCTTTTGTAGAAATCAGCTTTCAAGTCAGTCAGGCTAGAGATTAGATCCAAAGATTTAAAACCCCTATAGATCAAAAGCAGATGCTCTTAGAAGACATTTCAGCCAAGACAAGCCGTCTGGGGACATTGTTACAGCGGGAGAAGACAATTTATCATTAAAACATGAAAGCCTCTGTTCAATAATAACCAGATGTATTAAAAAAAAAAAAAGAAGGAAAGAAAAAGAAAAAAGAGAGAAAGAAAAAAATAGGGGTGTCAAGGTCTTGATTCATTTGTCTCCCACTAGAAATCATCTTTATCCCATACTTAGGAAACGAGTGCAGATTCTTTGATGCCAAGACATAATATAAGAAAAATTGAAAGATTTCACGTTGTAAATCCTTGGCAATTGTCATGGAAATTTTAATTATTTAAAAATCTGTGATGCCCTAGGTAAAGATAAGGAGCAATCAAGTTAAAGAGCAGTTTCCGTGACACATAATAAAAAGGGTGGAAGATCTGATAGGAACTTTTCAGACTCTTCTCTCTTTCTTTGTACCAGTTTTCACCTTTTCCCATCAACTGCTCTTTCACTCTGCGCTAATGCAACGCAGAGATAGTGCCTAGCTTTAACCTAAAACCTCCCCTTCAAATATTTAGCAAATTTTGTTTAAGCCATCCCTATGTAGAAGAGGGATAACTGCAAGCCATGGACACGTGGGGAAACCGAGGCACAGAGAAATGGGATGACTTGCCTCCTAATATGCAGCATACTGATAGGAGAGACAGGAAGTGAAATTTTTAAGATTTCATTTTTCCAGCCTCATTCTCTAACCACTAGAGAGCATCCCTTCCCAGTGAAAAGTATAGCTCTGCAACACAGGAAATGCATTTGCTGCCAGTATATGGGATGTAGGAAGTCCTCTTCTCTCTCTGTTCTTGTTTTACAGGCCATACTATAAAAGAGTGGATGTGATTAACAACATTTGTTATAATATATTTAAAATCATTTCCAGGTCTGTGGTTAGACATGTCAGGCTGAAGTTCTCTAGAGAACAAGTACATCTAAGGACTCGGAGCGAGCGATGTGGAGTCAGGACATGAGTTCTTTGGCATTGCCACCAAGCAGGTCACACAGCAGTCTGCCTGAGCTCCCTGATCCACCTGCAAAGTGAGATGCAAACCTTATTGCTTTTCTCATTGGAATACAGTAAAACTTTCTGAAAAGTGTGCGAAATACACATAATGTCAGATAGGTGGGAGGGAACTTGTTGAAAAATGTTTACATTGATGTTGTTGGAAAATGCTCATTCTTTGAAATGGAAGCTTATAGGAGAAACATATTGTTTTTGATAAAGTTCTGGGAAAGCTTCTCAGGTTCAGGATGAAATTTTTGATCAGTCAGAAGGAGAGACCTCTCCATCCTCCACAAATCCAGAGGGGAACACAAAACTTCAAGGGTTTTTTAATACCTGCTTTGAGCCAGGCAGATTTGAACTGAAGTATCTGATTCCCTAGGTATCCTGAAGGCTGGGTTTCCCCATCTGTGTGAATAAAACCTTTGTCCCGGACTTGAGGAGTCTTTCCAATAAAGCTGTTGACAAAACCAATAAAGAGAGAGATTGCCATGTTGAATAAAAATATGTGAACCTCTTTTGCCTATCACATTGAGTATCTTGCATGTGAGGCTATATAATCATCTGCTTTCTGTCTAGCATCTGTTCTTGGTGTCTTGATAGGGGTTTGGAAGAGAGAACTGATCAGATAGGAAAATGTGGTGATTTTCCGTTATAGGCAAAAAGCAGTAATCAAGAGGGGACGGAAGACGATTTAGAGAACAGCACCTTGACTCTGTGATCAGAAACTCAGCAGATGTAGGATGTGGTATGTGGATTTCTGCTACTCTTGGAGCACAGAGCACAAATCAGAAGTCTCTTGCCTGTAGGTGGCTTATGGGTTCTGATGAAGCCCTGCTGGTAGGGTTCAAAACCAGGAGATTTTGTCAGGGTGAAAACATTTTCCAGGGAAAGTATAAGGAGACTGTGCCAAGATCTGGAAAGCATATCAGCATGCTTGCCCTCTAGGAACTGGAAGCCTTTAACAAACTAATTGCATTCCTTTTTCTTGAATGAGAAAAGAAAAGACATTACCATCCTCTAGTCCAACAAGAACAACTCTGGTATAAAGTCCTTAGCTTTCCAAAAAACTCAGATTGGGTTAGCTGAAGAACTGTCACCATGGAAAAAAATAAATTCATTGTATTTTGATTTCTTCTCTGTGTGCCAAGCACCATTCATTTCAAGCAAATCTGCTAAGCACAGTAATGTTGATGTAAAGTATCAGGAAAGCATGAGATGGATGCTAGCTTTTGACTATTGTGTTGATGTCTCTGGAGCCACATGTGGTAGTTCAGAGAGCAGTGCAGACCTACAGACCCGCTGGGAATGACAGCACTTCAGTGACACATTTGCAAGTTACAACATGCAGCTATTGGCTGAACGTATAGGGTCTGGTATTGGGATTTTTGCTATTTCAGGTGGGGCTCATCTCCTTCTCTTCATTCAGGAAAAAAAACTCCTGTGCATCTGCCTTGGAAGGCAAATGTTCATAAGCAGAGTGGGCTAAAGCAGAGAAGTCAGGGCCAGGGCCAGATTTACAGCACTGCTGTCATCAGAAAGCTGAGCACTGACTTTCTTGTTCTGACTCACAAGATCTGACTTAATTGGATCTATACTGGATCTTTACATGGATTTGGAAACCCCAAAAGTCTGGGAGTTCACATCTGGGGGGTTCCTGACACAGGCTTAAAGGCAGGAAAAATTGGAGAGAAGGAGTTCTTCAGCAATGAGGGGAAGACAAGATCAAGGAAAATAGGACTTACAAAGGGAATGACAAGTACAAATGTTTATCACTTCATGGCCAGATGTTGTTTCCGTTGTACCTGTATGTTCTGCACACGTACAGCCTTGCCTGTGCTGCTGGATCCCTGGCAGGCAGGCTCGTGCCGGTGCCCTGCGCATCCCATGGTGTTCCCAGCACCTGTTCTTCAGAAGGCAGAGATCTGCTAGCGTGTGGTTGTTGATGGCACTGACACTGTGGTTGTTGTAGCTGTGCCTAAACAGAAGTTGTTTTGGGCACACCAAGTGGTTCCTGTGGCCACATACACCATTTACACGGTGTGGGAGATCACACGCATAAAAGTTTAGTGCAGAAGTGCACAAGCACAGACTCACACAACCCTCGGGCCTTTTCTGTTAACAATCAGACCCATAAAGTGCATTAAAATAAACCTATTTTTACAGCTCTGCACTGCTGTTCAACCAAGCATTTCAAGAAGCAAACAAAAGCACCTACTACTCTGGAAATATGAGACTTCATTCCTATCCAGGAGCACAAATTGTACTCAGGAGGGAGTTATGAAACCCTGTTTAAGTTCAGATTTGTATTCAGTTTTACATACCTTTGATTCACCCTTCTGTAGGAGGTGTTTTTGTCACTGATAGCTCTATACTTTTGTTGACAAACCATTTCCAAGCAGTTTTTCCTCAGGCTTATGAGAACATGCAGCAGAAATGAGTGAGTGTTTTTTTTCCCTTCTGCAAACGTAAATAGATACAAGAGGACAGCATGTTCAAGCGCAGAGGCCCTTCTTGCCAGCTGTTTTGTGGCTGCCTACACACTGACTTAAGGAGGGCATGAGACGCATGCTCCCTGTCCACTGCGGTGCCGGTGCCCCAGCCCGCAGCACCTGCAGCACTCCTAGGCAGAGCTGAGTTGAGGGTCCCCACTGATGGGTTGTGCTGCGGAGTGGCTGAACCCCTCTACATCTGATCCATCCCGGTCACACAGCCGGGGACTGGGTTTCTCTTCAGGCACGCAAACACTTTCTGGCTAGAGAGCTCCCGTTTGCCGCTAGGGCAGCCTCGTAGTGTAGGCTTCAGGATTCAGAGCGTAGCTGGAGGTGACTCTGGGATGGAGAAGCAGCTCTGGTCAGAGAGACATCCTCTGAGCCTCAGTTCCTAGCTCTAAAACAAAAAAACAATAATACTCTTTGTCTTTAAAACTGCATGTTACAGCATCCAGAACGAAAGGGTCTTGATTTTATTTGGAGATCCAAACACAAAACAAATGAGCATTTGTAATAATAGATTGTAAATGTAGAATTGTTTGTTCTCCTTCTACTTTTCTTTGATTTCCCTGCAATCCTTTCAAATAACATCCCAAATCCTTTTGCGTCTGTTGATCTAAGTGAGCCATTTATTTTTTCCCAAACTTTGCTTGGCTGTAAGAGCTTTGAATATTGCAACACTTGACATAAAACAAAGATTTTTGCTGATAAGCATGTGTAATGGTTCAAATCTGTTCCAGCGAGCAAATCTGGTTTCTCAAAGGTAAATGATACAAAAAACTGGCCTTTGATTAAATATTCCAATCATTGCACGCTAATGGTGCATGAAGCTGTGATTTATCAGCCAAAACAATGTGCTGGAAAATGAACATAATTCATTAAGCTTGAACCAAACTCCACTTGAGCTTTCCACTCACAATAATTCTTAGCAGGGAGAGACTGGTGTCATGCAGCAGAGGCCTGTTTGTGGGAGACTTTCTCGTTTTTTGTTCTGCTCTGCCACTGAGATGAGAGCTTTGCCACCCGAGCTGTACTCAGCAGAAAGCAAACGCCTGAGCATCCCTTGATAGCGGTGGCCTGAACTGCTCGTAAAGGAACAGGGGGCAAAGGAAGTTATTTTAATTGCATACCTAATGTTTTGGGTGCTGTTGGCTGGTCTCCAAGTGCCCCGGAAGGCGCGTAGCTCGGGATGAACAGCGACAGAGCCTCACCGGAGTGCAGTTCAGAGGCTGGCCTGGCCTTAGCACAACACTGCTCTTCCAACAGTGAACGAAGATGACAACGAGTTGTTTTAACTCATGCTGTGTGCAAGCAGAGAGCTAAGCATTACTGCACAGCTTCGGTGGAGCTTGGCGTACCCCTCCTGTGACTGCTGCCTTCTCTCTGCTGGGAGCCTGCGGGAGGAGGCACCGGTAGCAGATCCCCTTGCCTTGGCCTCCTGCCTCTGCCTTGCGAGAGCAGCGCTGCGCGCGAATGAGATAATTACTTGTCAGGCCACAACATGTTTATTTCTAGGCACGCCAATGTGAGCTGGGGACACGGGTTGATCAGAAGCGGTTTCATGCTCTCTGCTACCTCCGAAGAAGGGCGTTTGACGGGGCTGGAGCTGGTGTGCCTGCTCTTAACAACACGTGTTGCTCTGTTTTGGTAACATCCTGGGGCTGGTTATCATGTACTAACAAGGGGTTAGGTCTGTTTATTAAAAAAATATGTCTGTTTTGTTACTGTGTCTTTACTATAAAAGCAGTTGGGGGAAGGAGAAGAGATGATGCCAGACTTATTGTTGGTGTAGCTACACAGAAGGTTTGGGTATTTGTACCATTAGATTCAACTATGGAAATCAGGGTCAGGAAGCAGTTTAGTCTGTTCCCCATAGTCTCAAAACCTCAAAACCACTGTGATTAAGTTCCTTCTCACCCACTTTGCACATCCAGCCGAACACCGAAGATGTAAACCAGAAGAATTTCCTGCCCTTCACATCACTTTATTTCTGTGTTCACATACACGGAAGAGAAAATAACAAAATGATTTATAAAGTTTAACCAAAACCAACTTGTCAAGTCCGCGAAGCTTTAAAAGGAGACAAGGGTAGAGGGAGGAAGATATTTTTGGCAAGAGAGGTGTATACAAACGTGTGGAATTCGCACCCCGGCTGATAGGTGGTCACAGGGTTGGAACAGCGGCAGCCGTGTCAGAGCTCGCTGGCTGCAGTGCCCCAGATGGCAGCCTGGTTGTTTTCGCTCCTAATGAAGCCAGAAGTCCAGATATGATGGGAAGAGGGGCAGGGGTGCCAAGCACTGTTCAGGAACATTGCCCAGCACAGCGTATGTGTGCTAACATCAAGCTGCGTGATTGCTGTGCTTTTTGCCTGTGTTGCTGCAGCACAGGGTATCCGAACCCAGCTGGGCACCCACCAGCGACTGCAGTGGCTCCAGCCTGCCCTCCGTGGCCCATCCAGGGCTGAGGAAACAAATGTGGTATTGGGGCATCTACTGTGGCTTTTCTGCTCCAGAGACTGCAGAACTGGCTCTTTGTCCAAGCTTGATGGTTTACATCAGGGATGATGGATTGCTGTGCCTGTAGAAGTAGGTTACACCTGTGGTTAGCTGGCAGCATGCACATAGCTGTTCTGGGAAGCTGGCGTGCCACTGCTGCGTTAGCTCAATCAGACGGTGGTGTGATTGACTAATTTGCTTCTCCTTTGATCTAGCAGAAAGCACTTGACAATTTTGGAAGAGGGAAGAAGGGAAAATCCCTCTCACCTCTGCGGCGTTGTGTAAGCAGAGTGCTGTGGGCTATGCTGATGGTGTGCTTCTGGGGGGGGCAAAGAGAGCTAAGAACATGACCGAGTCCTGCCTCTTGGGAATGGATCAAAGCTTGGCCTCTGCAGCTGGAAAACAAAGTGCAGTGCTAGTCAGAGAGTGGGATGGATGAGCTCTTTATTGCAGCTTGGTTCTGGGAAATCAGAGGATACTGCGAGCAGTGGAGGCATGCTAACAAATCGTTGGGCGATTGAGGAGTTCATGGCACTGTAGACTTGAGAAGCATAGGAGATGGGGAGTGGGTTGTGCTCATGGAAAGCTGAAGGTGTGGTGGATGGCCTGGTAGCTCTGTTGTGTGGACACCAGTGTTCCTCTGCCTGCTGTGTTCCCTCTGCCACTGGCCCTCTTTGAGACTTGAATTAGATGTCAGGATAAGAGCTATGATCATAAGATAAGCCTACTGTTTTTAGGGACAAGACCTTTATAAGTGGACACAGTGCTAGAGAGAGGAATGAGTGCAGGGAAAATGATGATTAAACACCCGTGAGATCTAGGAGTTTTTCCAAGCTCTGGAAAAACTCACACTCTCCGTACGACCTTTGGAAATTCCTGCATCATCTTGGCCCACCTTGAGCAGACTGAGCGCAGCCCCAAGGAAGTGCAAACACTTCCTTTCACGCACTCTTTATTTACATTTTCAGATCTTCTGAGCAGACATCATTTTCTATCAGGGTTTGTACAGTACCTGCCAACAGATGCAATACTGTGGTGAGTTGCAAGCAGAGGCCCAGATCTTCCAAGATACTTAGGTGCCTAATTCCTGTTTAGTTAGATCAGCTGCTGTTCACTTTGGAGACCTGGGCCTGAAGCTCAATGGACCACAAATAATCCTCCTGGCACGCTTCAGATTTTGCAAAAGAATAAAATTGTTTTTACATTTAAAATCCATGTGCCTGTGTTGCTAACCTCTCAGACACATTTGATTTATTGGAGGACACAAATTTTAACCTTCAGCTTCCTTCTCAATATCCATTCATTACTTTTTCCATTGTAGTTTACATTCCCTGTTGCTAAAACTAACAAAATGTTCATGTTAACAGAATGCCTTCTCCCTGCTGGGCCCCAAATTAAACATTCCTGGAAAGGCAGGAGGCAGTTGCTTTATTCTGTGTTGCGAATTAACATGTTTGCATAACTTAACGGTCAGTGCATCAGACAGGAATTCCAGAACAGATCAATCTTCAGCGCTGTGTTTGACTTCATGGGCCAAGCATCCTTCTCTCTGTACGGCAGCACTGCATGGACTGCTGAAATGGCCCTCTGGTATGGGGCTATCCATCACTGGCTTTGTGTCTGGTTTCTGTGAGGAAACCACAGAGAATGAAAATACGTCAAGTAGCCTACTGAAAAGCAGACTTATCACTTCTCAAAGCAGAGTGCAAGCAGTAGCACATCCCATTGAGAAAAGCAGCTCCAACTTATGAAGAAGAGTACTGAATTCGTCCACCTTCAGTGGACGGACCTTGAAAACCCATCTTTACTTTCAGCCTGCAGCGCTCAGTGCTATGAAACCCCAGCTGAGGGACCTGGGAAACTCCACTCCAATGCTGCCATCTCAGCTGCTGTTGTCTCAGCTGCAGCATGTGAGCTGCTTTGGAGGAGGAAACCGCCCATGAGCACATTATTTCCTGTCCTGTGCTCTGAAGCATTTTCTTCTTTAAGAAAACGTGTCGGAATTCTTCCTAAATGTACTTTTTTTTTCTATTTCCCTTGCCAAGTTGAGGCCTGATCCACTCTCAGTCAGATAAATGGAAAATACTCCCCTGGACATCCAAAAGGGCAAAGGTCTAAAGGATGATTTGTATTTGAAAGAAGAGAGGGGAGGTTACTGTGCTTACCCTTTTGACTGATGTAGAAATTACATTGAGTAGCAAGTAGCATCACCAATATTTCTAAAATCTTGGGTGGTGCTACCAAGATTACAAGGTGCTGATTGAAATCATTACTACATACCTCACTATCACTATTTATTTGTGTTAACAAATTGCTGAGGCAATCATGGGCCGAGATCCAAATATCCTAGCTGCTGTACAAGCAAAAACTTAAAAAATAAACCCTGCCTAAGGAGTGCATGGTCTCTGAGCTAGGCTTACCCACATTTATTGCTCATAAGCATTGTCTTATGCTAGCTGTTATTTCACTAAAGTCTCTATGAGGGTGGGACAACTTTGTGAATAATATGCGCAAGGAACGTTTGGGTTAGTAATTAAAATATGAACACTCTTAGGATCTTAAGCATGTATTCCCATTGATGGAGTCCACACTTCATGTTACCACATAGATCCACCCAAAAATTCACAACACAATTTTTCATAAGTTTTTGTAGCAGTCTGGGAATGGAGAAGGATGACTCCCTGAAGAACTGATAGGGCAGAGTTACTAAATGGCCTCTTTCCTGCCTTGCTATCAGATTTTCTTCAAAAGTTTATGATTTAAATATTCCTAGAACTCACTAAACACACATTTTTTGCCCCAGAAATATTTACCCTCATTTCTTAGAACTGATAATACCTGCTGTAGAAAAAAATGCAACAATGTGCTGGCTGTTAAGATTCAAAACATTTTTACTAGTTCTGCTTCTTAGACAATCTGCAGATTTTTTGCATATTTATCTTATACACCATGCATTATTTCTCACATCAAGCTATTTCTGTTCTATCTATCTCATTCAATTTCATTTTAGTGTCATTGCAATATTTATTTCCAGCTGGACCTCTCTCACTTTATCTCTGCGTTCAGTCACCTCTCACAGCCAATCAAGTTAAAATACCAGGCATCTATCACTCTCTGGTAGTATTTTCTTACTGCTTTTTGCTCAACGTCTTGTGTTTTTCCTGTTTAAGGAACAATGGTAGGCTTCCCAGGCAGGCAGTAAACATTCTTCATTTATTGTTCAAATCCATTTAAAATCATCACAATATGCTTAAAGATTTTTTTATGTACATCAAAAAAGAATTAAAGAATATATTGAAATTTACAGGTAGGCAATGATCCTGTAAAACTTGCCTTGTCCATAATCAAGCATTGGAGTTGACAGTTTAAGTTAACAAAATCCTCAAATATCCGGGATGTGTCTTTAAAAACCAGATACCTCATCTTCTGAAATTTACTGCAGAGGACTGAATTTTTTTAGTATATGATCATATATTTTCTCTTTGTGTATTTAGGAAATATGAAACGAATACATGTTATCAATGCATAAGAGCTCTCCAAGTTCTCCTTTTTACTAAATTCTCTATTTTCCTACAAGAAATTGTTTTGTTTGGATGGATAACCACTAACTCCTCTCTACCATATTGCAAGTTATGAAGTGGTTTTGGATGTCTGCTTTCTAAATGAGTGTATTTGATGGAATAAATGCCCAGATGTAACTGTTGTCTTAAGCTGGTCAGATTATTCATTACAAAAAATATTGTTTCATAACAACATTAATTCTGCTTGTAATTGTTCAGTGGACAATTTATGGGAATGCGGGCCATGCCACAGGTTAATTTATAAACTGTTAGCACATGCTTTTCATTATTTATTAATTTGTGATTAGTTGCTTAAATTATCTGAGGTAGACTCTGCTTTTTGATTGGACAACAGAAATGTGATTAATAGGATAAGAATGAATTGTAAATTCAGATTTGTAATGCAGTAGCGTCAATCACAAATGCATAGAAAAGGCAGGCTTTGCCCCAGAGGTCTTCTGTCTGCCAAGAAGATGGGTGCATGCAGAAAAAGAACAGGAAAGTGGACTTTGCCACTGCAGTGATTTTGGTGTGCTGGCAGCCAAGCCTCTTGCAAGTTTTATTTTAGGTGAAGACAAGTTCTAAGACAGGATCACAGATGACAATGACATGTAAGAGAGACAGAAGAGACAAATGAATTAGTTTCTTTGAAAATGTAGCTGAAAGGTATCATGGGACAACTGAAAATGTAAATTAACCCTTTGATACCAAATGAGAGATTATGAGTAGAAAGAGGATGTCCTTGAAGAGTCCTGGAGGTGAAGAAAATCAACAGCCAAAGGTAAACAGATAGCAAAATAGAGGCATGGGCAAGATCATCAAAACGATGGGATTCATAGCAACAGTCTGGAGAGGTATGTGCCCAGGATCATTGTGCTAACTCAAGCTCAGAAAAAAAGATGTTGTAATGACTCCAACATGAGATGAAGAGAGACAGGATTTTTAAGCGTCTGGATGGAAAGGAAGGCTATGTCTTACAGATGCTTTGCTGGAAAAATCTGGAAGACTTTGACTTAAGTTGAATGTGAAGACCTACAGAGTGGTCCAATAGATGAGGACACCCACCCATGCTGTGAGCCCAAGGGATGGGCAGGGGGAATGTTGCTTACAGTGATAAAAGGAGAAATGGAGAGAGCCTGGGAGAAAAAGACAGCAAGCCTTGTCTAACCATAGTGAGTCTGAAGCTGGTGACTGGACATCCTTAAGGAAATGCAGGAGAGTTGGGCCAGAACTTCTAGTAGCGTAGGAAGGAATTACTCTCACTAGAGAAGCCGTGATTTCCCCCTGAAGGGGGGTGGTGGAACTGGTGTCTGTAGGTTGAATAACATCGATTACAGTCATTTTACTGACTAAGGGAGAGTGGAGACTGTTTTTTAAGGATTTGGTGAGTCTGGTGGTATAAGGTCAATTTTGTCTTAAAGAGCAGAAAACTAAAGCTGGTCATGTCCTCGGCAGCAGTCTGCTTGAAGCTGATTTGTAGTGTGTGCATAACGCAGAGGTGTATGAAGTTACAAGTTGAAGGCTTTCTCTCTCTGTTAACTTTCATCCTATATATAAGTATAGGATGAAATATATGTATTCATATATAAGGATGATGATAAGTTAGATTTTAGATGTACACCTTGTAGTGCATGCATTGAAAATACAGATATTTGTCCTAGGAAACAGCACTTGATTTGGTAGTGGCAATTGGGTTCTTCAGTTCGGAGATGCACATCCAAAGCAGTACAGACAGCAAAATATTCATAGTATCTGCTGGTTGGCCAGCAATGCAGGGGAAGGTTCAAGCCATTCAACAATGTCTGTCATGAAGCTGCTATTTATTCATCTTTATTATTCTAAAGCTCCATGTGTTTTTGCTATTCTATGAATATGCTGGTCTGGCAAAGTTCTTACAGAGCCCTAAAAAGGTGACTGTTTTTAGAATTATGTGTTGTTTCTGGTTTCTTTTTTTTTTAATTTTATTTTATTTTTCAATGGCTAAAAATCAATTGATCTTTTTGTAACTGGCAAGCAGGGGTAAAGCATACTTAGAAAAAGCTATATCCCATGGAATTCTTGGCTTGCTTTCTTAAACTGTGGCAGGACATCCTGATGCTATGAAATTACATGGAAAAAAAGTCTTGGAAGAAAAGGTTGGGATTAGTAGCTTTGTTACTGAATGGATTTGATGAGTTCCTGCTTTGATAGGAACATTATGATGTAGAAAAGTAACAACATCTTTGAAGAGCTCTGGCAGATTTTGAAATGAAAATTGAATGCAAAACTCTGGAACGTTTTAAAGAATAGGCACTTCATGTTTGTTAAGCCCCCTCCATGACTTACAGGTACTGAGCTTGTCTTTACAACAGGAACATCTGGCTTCTTTGCGGTCTTTATTAAATTATTCCAGTGATTCAGGGGAAAAAAAATAGCACAGAGAGAAAGGGGAAGTAAAGCAAAAAAGATGCATTTACAGAGAGGGACAGTGAATAATGCCATAATTTCCCTCTAGTTGCACCCCAAATATTGCATGGAATGAGCCTGACACAAGGGGGAGGGAGAGAGAAAGAGGGAGAGAGTGGACATCTGGACCAGCAGTTTTTCAGATTACCAGAAATTAGTGACATGTTACTTGGAAAAGATGTAATTAAGATTTATTTATTTTTTTGAATGCTCTGCTCTTTTGTATTGTTTTAGCACACATGGCATTCATATAAATCAATTATAATAATAATAGCCTATGAATATAGCGTCTCATCCACAGCCCACTGAAGTCTATGTGAGGCTTTCCATTGACTTCACTCGGCACTGAGTCAGGCTCAGAGCCTTTGATCAACCAGCAACAGCCATTAAATTCCCCCACGTCCCTCTGTGTGGGAGAGGTGGCAGTTTTCATTGCACATTTTGCTGTTGGACACGGCGAGGAAGTGTGGGTGTGGGTGACTGGTGGTGCAGAAGTTCAGCTTTTCGGTCGCCTCTCCTTCACCACCGACCTCGCCTGGTTCCCGGTGGTCAGGGGGATTATGGCAGGTTTATGTTGCTGGACTTGACAGGTTCACTTGACTGCTGGAAAGCTAAGAGAAGTGTGTCATGAAAGCCTTCATACATGGGTCATGCTGACACAGAGGAGTGGGAGATATTGAAATATCTGATGAATCTTTCCTGAGGAAAACACTGCATCCTTACACTTAAATCCAATCCCAACTCCCAGCTTTGGCATGGCCTAAGGCCCACACCGATCCTGAGGGCCTGCAGCTTTGGAGGAGCCCAGCAGAACATACAGGCAGTTAAAAAGGATCCGGTAACCACCAGTAAGCTGAGTTGAGTTAGCACCAGAAAGGCTTGACCACCAGAAACAGTTTTGAACCAACGCACCTGGCTTCCCAGTTGTGCTCAGAGCACTCATGCAGCCTGCTATGGCAGCTTAGCTCACAGCCCATAATTACTTTAGTTATGAAGGCACAGTTGTTTCTAAATGTGGGACCATGTGTAAGATAAACATGGGGACTGGGAAAGCAATGTAACAAAAGTGACGTTATATGCTTGGTTTTAGCCAATTGGAAAAGCAATCAACTCATCTTCAGCTCAGCTATGACTTCTATAAGCTCATTCATTTAGCTACTGTCATTTCCCCAATAAATGTTTTCTGAATGTAGAACTAGAAAAAAAAATCTGTTGGTTAAAGCAAACAATTCCATGCCACATTAAACACAGTGGTTTTCTCTTTATCATCTGTTGATGAAAAGGAAAAGATGTCTTCCTAAGAAAAATACTATTACATTAAAATAAGAATTGATGGTAAAGGAATAAGTCATATTTCCTATGTAACAGTATAGCAGAAAAGAGTCTTCATTTCTCAGTGCCCTTCCATCATTAGTGAAATACAAACTGCTTGGAATTACTTTTAAGCGTATGCATTCATAAGTAAAGAGAATAGGAATAATTCATTTGGTTTTGAGCAATTGTGTTCCAAATAAATTCCATTCCACAGAGCTAGTAGTGGCTATTTGGTAAAAGAAGAAAGACAAAAAAGAGACAGGCCTTGCTCAGGCATGAGACTTTGGATTCATTTCTGAAGGGTAAAGTTATTTTGTGCTCTGTATCTTGAGCCTGGAACAAACAAACCCAGACATGTTTAATGGAAAAGATATTACACTTGTAATTTTTACGCTATTGATATGCCAGCAAAGCCGTAATCCAGTGTCGGATTATGCTCCAAAGCTCTTTATGAGACTTGGTCGACTCCAGTGGTCTTTGGAGTAGACCCAGAGACAGTTTCGTGTACTTGTTAATAATCCTACTGCAGGATAGAACCTGATACCCAGAATTCAACAGGAATTTCTTCATTTATTTCTTTAAACTTTGAGTCAGACCGATGTGGCGATACTCACCTCATCCTATGTTAACAATCTCAGGATTTGGTATCTCATCGTTTAGGCTTACTTTATTATAAACAGACAACATAGACATATTCAGAGGGCAATTCAGCTCAGCTGTCTCAGACTGCCAGCCCTGGCTGGCTGGGTGCTCCCAGGCCACTTGACTCACTGGCATGGAAAGAGTCTAACTGGTGAGATGAGGCAGCTAGTTATCAGATAATTGAAATCAGATAAAATCAACCGCGCCTCTGCTGATCACCATGCAGCTAACTTAGGGTGTTCTTAGTGCATAAAAGACTGAGCCAAATTACTTGGCACTTGAATGTCATTGGGAATATCATACAGAATCAAAACCAGAACTTTAATTTGAATAATCACGTGCATAATAGAAAAAAAGTAATGAATGCAGTACTTTCTATTTTCATCTAAAATAGCAATTAGACCCAATCATGTAAGAAGGAGGACAGAACATGAACAAATCTTCAACATTTACAAGTAGTGTGAAAATACTAACATCCTGAGAATTACTTTGATTAGTAGCAGTATCAATTTCTGAAATGAGATCAGGGCTCACTGTAGGCGGCACAATATAAGTGCATGGTAAGGGATGTCCTCTAAAGAGCATGGAGAATAGTGAATAGAGAGCTAGTATTAGGAGAAAGCAAAATTAAGTGACTTGCAAAAGCTTTCTCTGCAGTTACCCAGTAAGAGAGCCCAGACCAGGATCCAGCACTCTCTCCTTTTTTTACTGCTCTGTTCTCCCATTTTTGGACAAAGTTGAAGAACAGAGATTTCAATCCTAAATGAAATTATTACCTGAAATTGTTACGCAGCTTTAAAGAGGATCCTTGACTCATGTTTGCAGTAGACACTTATTTGTGTTAGTCTTTAGGATTAATGCGTTCTGCTACTCTTTCTTTTCCCTTGAAATCATTTGTGTTGGTTTTGCAAGCACGTATAACTTCTCACTGGCCTAGAGCCAGCACCGCTTGGGCTGTGTGCTCGCCTTATCTCCCCAGCTAATCAAGCTCAGACATGATCAGTCTTTGTATGGGGGATTGCCAAGGAGAATCCAGGGTGCCAGAGGAACTGCTGGTGAGGTTTGCGAGGTGGATTTTCTCCCTCTGAGTCAGCACAGAAGCAGTGAGTCAGCCCAGTGTTCGGGGGTGGCACGTTCCCTTTGCAGTTGTGAGTAATCCACTGGCTCTGCTTAATATCAAAAGGATGCCGTAAATTAAAAACAAAACCAAAACAAAACAAAAAAGCCAAAGTGTTTTAGTCTTTGCCTTAAACAAATACTCATTTTACTGATACTTATCTTAGATGAGCAAGCGAAGCCATGATGAAACAGTGAAATATTTACACTGGAGTGAACATTGGTGAAGGTTTGCTCAGTCTCCTTGCTCAGGGCCCTAGGAATATTCAGGGAAAGCAAGACTGGTTTGAAAAATAATGAAGAGAATTGCCCTTTCCATGTAAGATGTCATTCAGTGAGCAGTGGAGCTCACTGCAGTAGGAAGGTACCTGGGACATGACATTTAAAGGGGGCTGAAGAGATGATCAGTGTGGCCATACCAAGCTCCACCAAAGGGCTGTCACACTGGGGTGCTGCTCGGAGCCATCTGTGTTTGCAGCCAACATATTCAAGAGCCTTGAGCATGTGTCTTTTGGTGAGAGAAACGGGGTTGCAGGCTATTTTAGACTGAAGAGGAGGTGCAGGGATGATCAAATAGCCTCCTACAGCTATTTGAAAAATAGTTACAAAGATGTCAGCAACAAACTGTAAGGAATGCCAGATGATAAACCAGTGAGCAGTGAGAAATAACAAATTACAGCTTGGGAGGTTGAAGTTACACATAAGGAAAAATTTTTCACTAGGAGGGTGGAGCAGCACTGGAAGCACTCCTGGTTACCCAAGCCATCATGGTATCTCTCTCCTTGGAGGCTTTCAAGGCTTGGCTAGACAAAGCGTTGGCTGACCTGACCTAGTGTCAGCATTAGTCTTGCTATGAGTGGGAGGTTGGACTGAAGACGTGTAGAGATCACTTCCAACCAGCTTTTCTGTGATCTTATTATATCCAGTGTGGAATTTCTTTTAAATTATGTCATTAAAGATCAACTCTGTGGGACTTGCCAGTCTCCATTACAAATCCCTTGTCCTGATTTCCCTTCTGCTGGTGTCTTTGTTCATCTACACTGCCAAATCACATCATGCCACCTTGCAGCATATGTCAGGCAGTGCACCTACATGAAGAGTATTCTCTGAGCTTGCCGAAAAAATATTTGCAAAACAGAAAGCGTGATTGGGATTTATGTGGTGCATGCACCACCTTGTGCAAGTCCATTTGTCTGGCCTATAGCCTGAAAAATCTTTGTTGGCCCACGGTTGGCATTGCTTATGCCAGCTTTATTTCTAGAGAAGTTATGAAGTACTTGCTGGATATTTATTTGGCTCCCTGGTTACCAGCTTAATCCGAAGAAAAGACAGCTCCAGCTTTAACCAACTCTTGACCACACCATGGGTCACCTAATACCACTCAGTTATCAAGTCTTGTGGCAGGAAAAACCTACGCTTGTTCAGTGAAATTATGAGAAAAGAAGGAAGATTTGAGGCTGTACAGTTCTGCCTGCCGTCTCTCATTGCTATTGCCATAGAGACACAGCCGTAGTAGGCCCCCATCTGAAGCTTAGCCAGACATGTTTTATATAATAAGAAGATATTTTGAAATGCTTAGGCAGATAAGTGAAAAGCAAGTGGCAATCTACTCCTTTTATTTTTTTTGTCAGTGGCTATTTGCTTTCTGGGTTGGAATAATTTACTGTTCATTTTCTGTCCAATAGGAAAGATAAATGAGGGTGAATTCTTCAATGAGCAAAACATACATTTGGAAAGATCATTTTAGTATCAAAATGAGATTTCCATAAGACCTTGCTGAATGAAGCTGTAGCAGTATGTCTTGATCCCTCACTAGGAAAGGAAAAGCAGCCAGAAATTTCAGGACTAAATCGTCGTATAGTTCATCATCTTCTTTCTTTGTTATTTTTTTGTTTATAGAAAAAGTGAATTTATTGAGCATGGAAAAATACCAGATTGACAGCTCTGGAAAATAAAAGCCTCTCATAATCCAGAGTGCAGATGTGGCACAGTCAGGATTAATGCAAAATACCTCTCTGAGATCCAAAGAAATAATTGCAAGTTGTTTGGCAGAGGATGGATGCTTTACCCTGGTACTTATCCAAGCGTGTTTTGGAGGGCACAAAGTGGCAGGCAGTGCTGAGCAGCTTAACAGTCTGTTGTGCTGTGAGTTTCTCTGTGCCGCTCCTATTCCTGAGCCACTCTGCCAAGAGGGGTGTGGAGTAGAGGAGAGTGGAAGAAGACCAAGTAGGGGAGGTTTCCGCTTGCTAAGAAGTCACTGAAGTCACCAAACAGGCTGTCAGCAACTCACTGCAACAGAAATAGTGGGGATCCAGACTGAAGCTATCTTAAGAGGGCTGGCATCATTTGTGGTTTCTGTAGAGACAGTCCTACAGTGGGCAGGAAGAAGCTGAATTTGTCCTAAGGCTAGGGGCTTGGAAATCTCAACTTCCAGCTCTGGGCCTCAACACCTCTCTAGTTATGAGCTGGTTAGCACTGGTTACACAGGTATGGAGGTTTCACTCTCCGTCAGCAAGGCCACCTGGCCTAACGCATGGGGCTGGGACGGAGGAGGCCTTGCTCTTCTCCTTGTTTGTTGCATTGCCTTCTGCCTGGCCCTGGGCAAGTCTTTTCACTTGTGCCTCAGCGTTTTTGTCTTTAAAATAAGGGCATTGCCAGAAACATCCT
This sequence comes from Chauna torquata, assembly GCA_013399475.1. Lineage (NCBI taxonomy): Eukaryota > Metazoa > Chordata > Aves > Anseriformes > Anhimidae > Chauna > Chauna torquata. The sequence continues at coordinate 445,320 of VXAL01002037.1, read as the reverse complement.
CTTGTAACACAAACGTTAAAGTCCACCTGCTGGTGTCTGTGTGGTAATACCACGCTGTCAGTCAAAACGAATGATGGATTGTTCCACCAATACTTTTCACCATATAGCATGAGTATACAAGATGAGACTTGGCATGCACCCACAAAGCACCTAAGTCTATGCCTGACTTGAAGAGTAGGAATTAATGCATTCTGCAGATGCCACCAGCCCTTGGTATTACCTTTAAGCTGGAGTGTGCTATGGCTTTGGGTCCAGCATGAACCAGGGGATGTCTTTGCACCTGTATGAGCAAGGCTGTAGTGCATGGACAGCACTGCAAAACACCTCACCTCCAGGAGTCAGGGAATTAATGCTTTTAAGACAGCATCCATGCTTCTGTCCAGTTTTTCATCTTCACCTAACAAGCCTGTAGCCTGGGGAAAGCTGAGGTGGTTGTCAGTTGGCTTTGGTGTAGCCAGTCTTTATTTTGCATGCTTCAGGGACACTCTGTTGTGTGGAGGGAAGGTTGTTTGTTTTTATTTTGCATTTTTTCTCTGAAGTATATGACTTTTTCATCAGGGTGAAAATCTGTCAAATGGCCATTTCAGACTGCCTAGAAATTATGAGACTCTGGAATCTATTAAAGCATAAATGTCAAAAGAAAAATACTGCAGTTTCTCTGGCCTTTCTTGTTTTACTCCTTGATGTTAACTTTCCTTGTTTGCTGATGTGTGCTTTTTATGCAAGGATTAAAGAAAAAAAGAATCTGAAAAAAGATGCTACCATTATTAACTATTTATCTGTGTCTGCAATGTGCATGCTCTGTATGTGTGTATATGTATGTAGGGTTTTCCATCAAGATAAACCTGCTTAGAAAAATGTTGTGGTTAGAAAAAAAAAAAGAGGGGGGGAGAGAGACCGGATGCCAGAATACCAGAACTAAATCTTTCTCTTTTTTCCCTGTGAATATTTCTGAATTATACTGTAATGCACCATAACAACAAACAACATGTTTTCTTAAGTGTAAGTAGATTTGCTATTGAGGAAGTCTGTGCCAAAGCTATTTTTATGCAAGCAGATGTCAGGGGCCTGAACAAAACCTGAAGTGTGTATAGCCATCATGAATTACACTTGCATTCGAGGCGGACTGAAGACAGAGAGCTTGTTAAATTTTACTAGATTGTCTGCGAGAAGATGCCATTTAGATGACTATGTGGTATGAGATTGATTATGGCATACGTGTGAGCCCCTTCCAAAGCTCAACCTATAATCCTTAATTTTCTTTTAAAGCACTTTATACTTCCAATATACAGTTAAAATAAAATTCAAAGAAGGGTTAGATCCTCAGCTGCTGTTGGTTGGCATAACTCAGTAGGCTTGTTTCTGCTAGCCCTGACAACACTGGAGGGAGACTTGGTCCAGAGTACCTGTCATCAGGGGCTGTGGGATGTCCCAAGTAGAGAAGGACAAGTGGTACCAGGAGCAAGTGCAGAGAGAGAGTGTGTATCCCTTCTACTGAAATGCTGGAAATAATTTCCATGCCTATAGCAGTCATCAGGAGTCACTGATATACACAATATTGGGAAAGCAATCTGTACAGGCGAAATAAAAGAGATCCTAGAGTTTGACTACATTGTGGACTTTACTTTCTTCAGTTTCTTTTGGGGTAGATGTGTTTAGTGTATTACATATTTGAATATAGCACTGGGAAAAGGTGTGGGACAGTCTGGAGGTTCCAGGGATTTAAGAACTGGAAACCTACAATTAATTTTAGTTGAGGAATTACAATGGATTTAGGTGTTTTAAGCAGCAAAGAATGAGCTCAGGGTCCTGTGCTGTTCTGCAGGACTGGAGTAAGTCCAGGCACAGTTTGCTGATGTGAGGGAAGTTATGACAATACCGTGCCTGGAAGGACAGGATGGCTTCTCAATTCAGTTCAGCAAAGCCTGGGGGCCTGATGCACTCCTACGTGAGTGCTCCCCTGCACTGCAGCGGAGGTGTTGATTATTGTCAGCAGACTGCTATGCTGTAAGTGAAAATCAGACGTGTTTTACAGGGAACACTAGGAAGGTTGGCAGGAGACCCTTTTTCCATGTTTGCAAATAACATGATGTGAAATTCAGCAGCTTTGTGGCTGTTGAACAGGGCCACAGAGAGTCTATTAGGGCACATGTGTTTCCAAACTTTACCAGTGCCGAAATACCTCCCAGTAGCTGTGTATCAAAGAATAAGGCATTAATTTTCCTGAGCACATGGTGTAGCACTGAGCTGCACCAGAAGGGAAGTTTGCAGAGTTCAGTTTGATCGGAGCAAGTCAGTGCAAGGGATCACTAAAACCCAGTAAGATAATGTTGCAGTCCTTAGAAATGAGCTTGGTCAGGCTGCAGTGAGACCACATCCCAGTGATGCCCTCGATCGTGGTCCCTGTTAGGGCATCCATCACTAGAAAATGTGGTATTTTGTCTAAAAGTGTGCAGAACATGTCACATGTTTTATTATTGCATCATCAGTTATGTTATAGGATAAGCTATACAAAATACTCTTGGGAGAAGATTTAGCAATTTTAATATATGTACCACACCTTATTGTATGTACTATGTCTCTTGTTATTTTGTGATCCACCAGCATTTGGTGTGATTACTAATAGCAATAAAAATCTTCAAGGTCATGAAGCAGATCCCAGAGCCTGGCTACAGATATGCACAAGAGAGTAAAAAAAAAGTTACCTTTTTTTTTTTTCTTTTTGCTTTAGCTTTATGACTGTTAAATGAATGCTGAGATTCTCTGAGCTACTGCCTGTCTAGCTGCACAAACTGGGGTGATGGCAGATACAGTGCCAGATTTCAAAAATGGTGTTTTTCTTCCTTGGAAGCTCTGTATATTTACAGTATATAACAGTTGATACACTGGGATCTTTGAAGTTTTGGAGGAAGTTAGTATTAGTCCTGAATCTAGAACTGGAGTTAGATCTCTGCAGTACTGCTTCCCGTGAGTTGAGTTAGATGGAACTACGGCAAATAACTTCTTGCTTGATTGCTACTGGTGTTGAAAATCAAATAAATAGTTTGGGGGTGAACTCAAAAGGAAAAGTTTTTTTATCATATTCTGGGTGAAATTAACCAATAATAGCTTTATCTCGAACACAAGATTTTCCTTGACTTCAGACAAAAACAATTGTAGAGTATTTTGAAAAATCTACGTATTAAGATGTGTCCGTCTAAGAAATCAGATTTTATAATAATGTCTTGTGAAACCCTTGTAGCAAAATGTTTTAAATTATTTTCCTTCTTGCATTGAAACTCTTTGGTGAATATTTAAAGTTTATTTATTTTTTTAGTGTTAATAATTTAAATGATTATAATTTAAGTTGATCCTAGAACATATGCCATGTTCACAACTTCTCAGATTTTAGAAAGCAGACACAAAAACATGAAATTGTTTCTTATTTGCTAGAAACTATATAAAAGCTTAGCTCAAGAGAATGCATTTGTGAAAATGCCTTGTGACACATTACTTTTAATTTTTCCTTAGAATGACAAAATCCTTTGAGTAGATTTGTGCAGGAGAGTTCATCAACTAGGCTTTCATAGAATCCATGTACCGCTGAATAGCCCAGAGACTATAAAGTGGAAGCCAGCTGTATTATTCTGGAAAAATGCACTGTATACCCTCATCATAGCTCAAATGGTGCAAGCTGGGGTCATTCCACTTTTACAAGTGATCAAAGGGAAGACACAGATAAGCTGAAGATCTCTGCTGCATCTCCTGATGCAGAAGGGAACATTCCTGAGATATTCCACTGGCTGAAGTTGGGTGGTAAGGGACCTGAATTTCTTCTCACAAGCTCTCAACAGGAGTTAACAAAAAGAAGGCAAGACCATGCATGGTAAGGTCAGAAGGGACATCTTCAGCTTCTGGGAGTCCAAACAATGCAGAAGGTGAGGGGTGTGCAGGCCACCACCAGGTCCAGGGTCTCTTAATGAAGGGGGATGATACACTGGAGAAGGCAGTCTGGGAGAGTGTAATGATAATAGCAGCGCTAGACCTAGGTTTGTGAGAGGAAACAAGAAGATTACCTCACAAAATAAATATTACTTACGCTATTCACTTAAGAAAGGAAAGTTAATGCCTAGGCATCATGCCTAAATATAAGAGATTTATCCTCCTCTTAGAACTGTGCTCCTTCTGCCAGAAGTTCTGCATTATTGCATTATGTTCTCCTGTGGGACTACACCGCCATCTGGTTCAACCTATTGTTCTAAGGTCTTCTAAGACTATGTTTAAGTATCAAACATACATTCTGTATACAGTTATGCACACAATTATTTATATGGTTACACATGCACACACTGTTTATTGAGAAGAGCTGAGGTTTATGATATGTAAGCAATGCCCTACAGGCTGTAGTAAGTGTTCACAAGACTTCCAACCCAAGGCACAATTGTTCCACTTATAAATGAAATCCCTAGTCAATGTATGTTTTATTACACTGCTGAAGAATGCATTTTCCTTTCCAAATCTGATTCACTTTCACTTACTGTCTATTGAAACATCTCTTTTTTGTAATTCAGAAGGACTCGCAAGACCCTTTGCCAGTAGAAAGACTCTAATGAAAGCCATCTTGGGTAAAGAGGGAGAGGCTGCTGCTACAGTCTTTATCGCAGTGCACAATGATATGGGCAAGAGTGGGCATGACTGGAGGTCCGTACCCAAAACAAGGCACTGTGGGAGTTGCGTGTTGGATGAATGGACTTGATAGAGTTGTACTTGGCTGGAGCACTGAAAGGTGCTGAGAGGGTCTCTTGCACGGTCGTAGGAATTTCAGTGAGTCTCAAGATGAACCTCATCACTCTGGCAGGATCAGTGGTTTGCTGTCCTTGATAATAAGTTTTAAGGTCAGGGAAGTTTTCAGTACAGAAATCTCCTCAGGAGAACAGTAGATGCTCATAGGTAACAGAAATAGTGCAAAAACTCATGAAACTCAAGTGAAATGGAGAAATAGGCAGTGCCAGGAAGGAGTTGTGCAGGTGGCATGGCAGCTGATGGAGCCAGATTTTCTCCTCGTGCTCATCAGTGACCCTTCTGTAAAGCCCCATCCTGTCTTCCAACTGAGACACCCTGGCCGTACATATAAATGCACAACCCCTCAAATTCTATCTGATTAACTTTCTCTGGGCCTCATTCTGTGGGCTGTACTCCTCATGGGTAGGATTTAGTTGCGCAGTGAGTCTGCAGGAGGTTGGGATGTTCGGCACATCCCTGAGCTGAGACTTTACCTGGAAATCCAAGTGACTTTCCTGTACTGATATCTGAGTGCTTTCAGCCACCCATAATTGCACTTTAATTGTTTGTAATTTAACTGGAATTGAGGAGTTGCTAGTCCACAAGACAAGGAGCTTGTGTTTTGATCCTGGCTGGGGACGTAGTTGTTTATAGTGGATTTAACTCTCCAGGTGTTGAGTCACTGGGGTGGCCCTTGGAGGTCTGAAAAATGCATGTCCATGCCCAGTGCTTCCTTCCTGCGTTCAGACAGATTTTCCTTTCTGCTTGGAACTGGTGGTATACAAACATCATCTAGAGCCAGGGTACATGAACGTTGTCTGCGGCCAAGATGGGAGCGCGCTAACAATCTGCTTGTGCCTGTGTGCAAATGCAGGCTGGAAAAGCATTGCTCCATTCACAGATGGCCATAAGAGGAGTAACCACAACACTGCAGAGAACCTCTTAACACTGTGGGCAAGAACTTTACAAGCAACAGAAAACCCCAATGAAAACAAACATCTCCCAGGCTAATGATCTGCTGCTCATGTTGTGTGAATTGGAGTGTGAGGCAAAGATGCTGGAGAAGGGCAGGGTGGATATGGAGCTGTTTAGCATGCTCTGTAGCTGGGGGTCTTTTTCCTATCATGGCTCAGTCAAGCACAACCTCAGGTTTCAACAGCTGGTTAGCCACATCCATTCCAGTTTTTTTTTTAATTTTATTTTATTTTTATTGTTATTTTTTAACCAGGGGTGCTGCAGTAGCTTCCAGCATGCTACATCTCTGCAAAGTCTGTGAACTTCTCTTGTGTGAAGTGGGAAGGAAGGAAAAAGATGTATTTGAAATGAAGACAAAATAGAAAAAAAAAAGAGCACTGGTATTGCTGAGGAATGCTCCCCACAATGCTGAAGTTGCATAAGTGCCGTCTTTGTTTCAATCAAAAATTGGCTTTTTGGGTTGAAACAAGGCCACCACTAACAAGGCCAGGAAAAAAATTTCCTAATGGTTCGAAGTGAATTCAGGATTTTGATGGAGCATTTGATTTTGGGTATGGTTCATATAGCTGAAGAAACAGGAATACAGTCCCTCCACAACAGCCAATATATACAAAAATGCCACAGTGCAGACACAGCCCAGGCACCCTCGCCACATGGCTAATGGATTTGAAGGGGAACCATATTCCTCTGTGAGCAGGGGAAATGATAAAGTGACAGATAAGGGAACTCAAAGGGAACGACATAAGGTATTTTGCAGCATTTGGGATAAATTTTATGGTGAGGTGGATTGATTACAGGCGCTGGTTTTTGGCCATACAAGTTCTTGATGGCAGTGAACCAACCCAGGCTGAAATTGGCTTAGATGGTGCATTATATAATCCTCTGAAGTTTGCACGGAGCATGTTTTCCCATTTGAGGTTTTTTCCTTCATTTCCTTGGTCAGTTCCTGAAACATTCCCTTCTCCCTCTTTTAACATTCATCACTAGTTAGAGAGAAATGGACAGTCTGTATCCAATGAATGTGATGTTTTTTCTGCTATCGTACTGCATATCAAAGTACTATTCAGTAGTTGCAGAGGAGAAGCAGATGAAGCTATTTGCCACAAAATACAAGTGCTATGTTGTGAACCTTCATTATTCAGCCTAACATCTTCTCTAGCTGTGGACCCATCCTGTAGCCACCCTGCAGGTAGTCCTTTACCCCCTTGAGTGAGCGATGTCACCTGTTAATCTGAAGCTGTTTCTCAGAAATGGGTATGTTGACCCTATCATGTTGTTAGTCCCTAAGAACAGGGTCAGATCCCACCCAGCCATCAGACAGAGGCTGGTGCGAAATGCTCAACATGTAAGTGTAGCGATCTTTTCTCATGTGTTTCTGGCCAGTTTGGGTCAGACAGGCATTTTGAGAACTTCCTGAGTTGTAGGCTACATCTGCAACAAAGAGTTCAGACCATTCCCAACAGTAAAAAATATTAGACAGCTTCATCGTGAAGTGTCTCTGAGTAGCCAGAGTTGGCTTTCCCAGCAGCTGCTAGTCAAATTACACCACCTGAAAACAGTGAAACCCAAACAGAACAAATGGAGAGACAGCAGAAAACCACTATCTATCCCTTTCATAAGCAACTCACCTTTTCTTCCTGTGGCAAGAGTTTTTTTTTCTGTCCCAGGTAATTGGATTTGACACATTCTAGCCATGCTAACCTTCAGCTTTCAACACATCTCTCGTATTGTGGTCAATTATTTTTCAGCAAGGCAAACACCATCTGCAGTTACACTAGTGAAAATGAAATCACATGGGCCATCAGTTCTCATGCTTCGGGGCATAAGCTCACAACAGTTGAGGTCAGGAAGAAATCACACCACTCGCAGCAGATCGAGGCTTTGACACCTCCTGTAGCATCTGGAAGTGGCGACTGCTGGAAGCCCAGAAGCAGGCCTGCTGGGTCAAATCCTGCTACAATGAAGATCAGGTCTTTATGAGGCTTTTCCATGACGGAGTATTGTTGTACTTACCACATTGTTTTCCTCCCTCATGAAACAGCCTACGTGATTGGCATTGATTATTTTTCATTCTTGGCTGAGCAGGCAGTTGCAGCAAGAGTAGGTCACACAGGAAATCTGTGGCAGAGCCAGAAGTGAAAGCCCAGCTGCCTTACCCCAGTCATACGCAAAAGAACCAAGACTAGTTTTCTGTCTTGCAAAAAAAGCCATTTTAATGAGAGCAGCCCAGAGGGGTTTGCATGAGTTGCAGATGAATGATTCAATGTGTGTCCCAGTGCACAGATTCCCTGGACCACGAAGCCAAAAATAAAAGGGATTCCATATTGCCTGTTCTTGTGCTTTCCTCTGTGAAGCTTTGTGCAAATTTCTGCCTCAGTTTCCCCACCTCATATAAAGCCTAATGATTTCTCCCGTTTTTTGCTCAGTGAATTGAGATCTCTAGTTTAAAACAACTGAAGCTTGTTACGCTGGTACTTTCCTTGGGACTGGCGTAGTGTGATTGACTTGCTTTAATGCAAGGGCGGACACATGCCTCTTCTCCTCCAAGCTTTGTGTCCTGATAGATTGTGTCACCGCCAGGACAAATGTTGTTGCGCCATCAGCCATGCCAGATGGCTTCTCCTCTTGGACAAAGCTGGGCGGACTCATGAGATTTTGTCTACATCTAATTACTGCCCTCAGATGACATTGGAAGATTTCCTTCCCTTAATCATGTCAAAAGGACTTGACAGTCTGTATTACGGCTTTACAAGAACACAAGCTTGCAGGGAATTTTGTGGATGAAATAAATCTCTTTCAAGGAATGCCAGGATTCCAGAACACTTGAGATTTGGGGTTTGAGTATGTATATATTTATTTGTATATATTGATATGGTTCTCTGTTTCTACATGCCTCCCTCTGTGGAATAGTAATGATCTTGCAGATTCCCTGCTGTCATGACTACTGTGAGATGTTGATACATTAAACTGCCTGAGCAAGATGCTGATGCCCTCCATCTTCTCTGGGGAGAGACTACAAGGAACCTGAACTTAATGGGGCAGCCAGCTGGTGTGCTGGTGTGAAGCCATTGCTTCCCCAAGGAGCGAAGGTTAGAGGCCTAACAAGCATCCAGCAACAAAAAGTGGATCTAAGAGTTTCTGGGTGGTAATATTAACACCTTGGTAATGGCTTAGAGGAAAGCCCTAAGTCCTGTTGGACCTGGCTTCTGCCTGGTTGAGAAACCACAGAGCTCAGATGAGCGTTCCAGCTGGAACTGAGCCTCCGCAGTGCTCTGTCCTGGAGAGGGAGAGACGCAAAGGGGAGAAGTGAGTACAGACAACAGGAAAGACAAGATGGAAATACAGAAGACTCGAAGAGAGTCATGAACCTTGTTTGCTCTCTGGATTCTGCTGAGCCACCCCTTTCACCTTGAGCTGTACTCAAGAGGAAATGGGAGGGAATCCAAAGTTCTGCTTGTGCCTTCACAAAAGTTCCCAGAGGGCATCTTCTCACATACAAAGACACACATACACATTTCCAGTTCCCTGTCTTGCACACTTCACATACTCAGGAATGTCTTGCAGGATCGTGGTGTCAGCATTTCCAACAAAGATGGTTAATAAGCCTACGCTTGCCAAGCAGTGTGTGGATACAGCTAGGAGAACACGTTTTTGTTTAAACAGCAAAACAAGCGAATAGGTTCCCCATTCCTCCCTCCTCCTGTCTGCAATTCAAGTGGACTCCTAGTCCTGGGGTATTATTCCTGGCTGAGAGGGAAAGTTTATATGAGTCCCTTGTTAATGCTCTTGGCAGCTCATCTCACTATTCCTGTAATACTACAGCACAGGTCTGGCCAGGCAGAAAAATGCTAAAGAAGATGGGAATTTGGTAGAACCAAGAAATGCTTCAGGTCAGGAGCAATACACTGTGAGGGGAGATGGAGATGTGGAGATGGGGTGAACAGATGAGCTCCTTCAAGCCTCTAGTTCATGCCCTGAGCTGGGGAGAGAAGCACAGAGCAGGAAGAAGACAGCAATCACCTCCTGGAGTGTTTTGCCTTGACAAACCTCTGCTTGTGAGTATATCCATTTTCAAATGTGGAAGAAGTTCCTGCAAAAAAAATAAGATAGAAAAATTGTCGCCCCTCTGCACAGGACACAAGGTACTAGGCTTTAGGTACAGCCCAAGAGAGTCAGGTTTGGCGTTAGTGAGGTCTTTCCTAGCAGGAGAGGCAGAATAGATTGGGCAAGATGTAGAACTTCCACCACAGGAGATTTTTCAGGAGAGATTAGACATGGATCTGTTAAGAACTGTTTAGGTATAACTGGTAAGAGGAGCTGGTCCTTCCCTAGCTCATTTTCTGCAATTCCATATTAGACCTAAAGATATGTCTGCATTACAGATCCCAGGAGACTAAACTGTCGGCTGCAGGCAGACATCACAGTGATGGTTCCCACAGCAGCAGAAGACTGCTTAGGCGATGCACACCTAGATAACCCTAACGGAGCATTCTCCACCATCCCAGCTGACTTCGCTGGGACAGGGTGGAGGGAGGTCATTGTATCTGAACACTTACTCAATGCCTACCAGTCAGACATCAGTTTTCTGTACCCAGGCTGCAATACTGATGTAGACTGCTCAAGCTGTCCTCTTCCACTGTTACAGCCTCTGGTGCTTCCACGCAAGGTGTACAGCGAAAGTAACCTCTAGGCAATTGTGTGCACGTGCATAAGGGAAGGAGATCCTTCCTATCTGAAGTCCTTAAACAGAAGGGTTTTGTTATATCCGTACTCTGCAAGCAGGACCAGGATTAAGACAGAGTACATCAGAGCGAGTCCAGATAACTCTGTTCTCCTCAGCCACATTGAAAAGATGAGAAGGAAAAAGAGAAACCATTCCAGTTGCCAGAGAGGCTATGATGATCAACCAGCCCGATGCACGGAAGATGGTTTAAAATACCTTCTCAGGAAGGAATCTGCTCCCTGGGTTTACTTTTTGATCTTAAATACACAAGACAGTAACTCCCTGGCAGTTCAGATTAGCATCTGGTGGAGACATTTTCTCCCAAAGTGTTAGCCCATATAGTCCATGAGTCATATTCTCTTTAACTGGAATAATCCAAAATTACTTAATTGCACTTTTGAAGAATCTGGCCCTGACTTTAGTACCTGTCATGTACATGTAGAATTTCTGTTTTGATATGGTTTAATTTTCAGTAAGTCCTGTGTGGAGCCAGGAGTAGGACTCGATGATCCTTGTGAGTCCTTTCCAGCTCAGGATAGTCTATGATTCTATGAAATCAGAACAGTATTCTGCAAATTGTGGCAATCACTGAAATTTGAAAGTGTTGCCAGCAGAGGTCTTACAGCTTCAGCACTTTACCATCCAGACATCTATTCTATGTCTTTGGGAAGGATGCCTGACATCCTGAACTTCTGTTTTATAAGGGAGGTTTGCCTGGGATTAAGCCTGTGAACTTGTGTGGCTTTCATGGTAATTAATTTTAATACAAGTACCCCTGTGTATTTGTAGAGCTGTAAAAATACAGTCAGATCAAAAGCATTGGATTTTGCTTTTGGATGAACGCTGAAGCCAGTACTTTAGGGAAAAAATGAATGTTGGGTGTGCTCTATGCAATCTAGGTTCCTACAAGATGCAGTGTGAATATTTAGAAGTAAGAGGAAGGGTTTCTCCCCTCCAAATTTCACTTCCTTGTAACTGGAATGACTTGAGTTGTTTTAAAGAATGAAGGGATGGGACATGAAAGGTTAATCCTTTCTTCCATCCTTCCTCTTTCTACCCTGTTTGCACAGCCCGTGGTGGTACCAGGGCCTGGGACAGACAATGCAGTAGCAGCTAGGCTAGGTCGTGCTTGTATTTATTTTATTTTCTGAAACTGTGTTTGTTTCCCTCTCTCCTTGATAAAGCTGTGGTTCATACCTGACCCAGGACCTGCAGGGGGAAATCTGCACGTTGTAAAGGCCCCAGTGAGAGGGGCTAGGTTTGAAGCCCTGAGGAACAACCTGGCCCTTGCAACTTATTGACTACTGACTTGCAAAGTGGCAAAACTGGGACTTACTGCGTCATGGCATTGAGGCTCAGCAGTTCTCCGAGTACTGACTCAATAGTTTACAGTTTGGTCTTAGTGTACTTGAAGTCATGATCTTTGTAGGCTTATCCCTTGAGGGAGCTTAGTTTTATTGCTCATGATCACATCCTCCTTTTCCACCGCTCTACCTCCTTTTCCATGGTTTACCTTTGGTGCCTCCTGAGGCAGGACTGTGGGAGTACAGGACTGCAGACATCTGTGCCACTGCATCCAGGCTTCTACTTTCTGTAGCAAACAGACTAATTATTTGTTCATAACTGCTTTTAAACGTATTGCTATCATATAAGTATGTATGATATATATTTTTTCGGTTAGCATAATAATGACACTAATAGCAGATACTATAACACTGTAGATACTATAGACTATAATAACACTATAGACACTATAGTAACTGTTTGAAGTTAGTTCCCTTGCCATTCCTCTTAATCAGAGCCTTCTTGAGGGCAGTACTCCATTGCCTGTCCTCATGGAAACTGGATTCGGTGAGGTTCACACTTAAGATGGGATTTTCTCTGTTTCTCCCTCTCCACTCCCACACCCGGGCAAGAGAATTGTGGCAGGTCCCAGATGAGAAAGGACGGAAGGAACAAATCTGGCTCTCTTCCCCTTCCTCTGTGAAGTCCTTGTTGCAGGCACCTCAGACTGAGCTTGGATTTTCCACCCTAAATCCTGTTAAGCCCCTGATCCCTCTCACAGGGAGCAGTGATGACACTGTAACCCAGGGCAGCGGAGCGGCAGCTGGGACCTTCAGGCCTGCAGTATTAAATCAAAGGTTTCTTGCTGGGTTTAGGTAATCCAAATGGGCACAGTTCCCTTTTGTTAACCAACAGGCCTGAGGGGACCAAGTCTCAATTATTTAACTGAACTAGGAGTACAAAAAGATTTTTAGAAGAAATAATAATAGCCATATTAATAATACCCTTGGACAGTATGTCATAAATTAAAGGATTGAATGCCTTTGGAGTGGGGCTCTTGCCTATGTGAAAATTTCTCTTTTGCCTTTCTTCTTCAGAGTATAGTTTATGCATTTGAAATAAAAATTAAAAGACTTCCTGCTAGGAGAGAGAAGAGTGCAGAAACCGCAAGAATCCTATCTACTTTGTCGTTCCTCTTACTGCCAAGTCTGCTAAAATCCAAGTCTCACTGCTGGCTGGGAGAAGGACTTGAAGCCATCCCTGGAGAAAGCCATGTCCATGGCTGCTGCCCTCATTTAGGAGGTTGTTTTAGGGCACTTCCAAATGAAAAGCCAAATCCTCCATTACTGAAACTCCCTCAGAAGCTGGGGGCATTGTGCCTGGATGGACTCTTGTGTCCTACATGTGGTGGTGGGCTCCACCTCCCAGATGAAGGTCACTCTAGCAGTTGCATGTCACACATCTGATTACATTCAAGCTGCTTGTGAAAGACAGATGATATTAGGCTGAATTTGGGAATGTCTGAAGGTAACACTCCAGGAAGTTTAGTTACTTCAAAGCCGAGGCTTAGACTCAGGGGGACATCTAACCTCAGTGTTGATTGGAGTGGGGTGGGATTGACATTTCAGATTCCTTTGCACTTGGCAGCCGGGCTTCTTATATTGCAAAAATTTCTTGGGAGCTGTACTGGGGTATCTGATGGAAGACTGGCATAGTCTACATCTCCAAAAATCTTTCCATCCCACAAGATACCCATAGCCAGCACCACTTCTAAACTCCTGATGGATCACTGGGTGGGAAGGATGTCTGTCCAGACAGCTATGCTGCACGTGGGTGTATTTGATGTGCTGCCATCAAATGCCTTCTGATCAGAAGCCAGCTGGGGATCTATAGTGTAGCTTTGGCTTTACTTTCTAAGGCATCATTAACAACAAATCTGGCTTTTGCTAGAGCTGGACCTGCCTCCAGCTGGATGTGAGAGAAAGCAAGCACGCAGGTGACGATGGTGACAAGACAGAAGTTATTTCAGGACAGACTTCCCTTGGAGCAATTTGACTCTCCGAAGTGTATGTTTATGGGGGGAGAGAGCTGGTTGTCAGCTACCAACGCAGCAAAGGCTCAAGCTTGAGTCTCACTCGGGCTGCAGCCAGGCTAGCTGGAGAGGGTCCACGTGTAACGCAGAGGTGGAAATCCCCTCAGCCTTGCAGAGTAGCTGTTTGGAAGGCATCTCCAGAAGTCTCTATTCCAGTCCCTCACTGAAAGCAGGGCCAGCTTCAAAGTTACAACCCCTCTACATGCTCCCATGAGCAAGTGGTCATCTGAGTCCATCTCAATTAAGTAAGCCGTGTTGTCTTTCAAATAGCGGGTACGTGCTAGCTCTGTGTATTTGGAGAGCAGCGGGTTCAGGAGTGCTTTAAGACACAGCTGGGCTGGCTGGTCCGAGCATCACCTCCAGCAGCGTGGCCATGCATCAGAGAGGAGGTTATCTCCGGGCTGGAGCAGCTGCAGCTGGAAGGGAATAAGTGAGCACAGCCATCAGGACCACCCCTGCCCTCTGGGGGCTGAAGTTAAGCCGCCAACACAGAAAGAAAACATGGAAGGGGAGAGGAGAGGTCAAGTAACATGCGCAAAGTCCATGAGAGAGCTGGGAATAGAAAAAGCAGGTTCTGTAGTCGTGGGCCAGGAATTATGCTGTAGGCAAGGCTGCCTCTCTGGTGCGGCACACTCTGGACCGTGCTTTTGTCCACGAGCGCTCACTGACGTCCAGCGTCCCTGTGCCAGCTGCAATTCAAAGCACAGCTTTGCGGCTTCTATAGGTAGACCTCCAGGGAAAGACGAGGCGTTTCTGCTGGAGAAAGCCCGTCTTATATCAAAAACATTCTTCACTTTTTTTTAGGAAGAGGCTAACAAGACAGAACAAAAAAAAAAAACAGGCAAGCAGTCAAACAGCAGGAGGTGTGGGGGAGCGCTAGCCGGGGCAGTGCCGGTGCTGGGGCTCAGCAGAAGCAGTCGCTGATGCTGGCTGGGCATGGACACCTCGCATCGACCTCCTGTGCCTCAGTTTCCCCATCTCTGAAAGTAACTCCCAGGTGTTAATCCTGTGTGTGCTTGCTCAGGCGATGCCAGGCCCTCACGTTTCATGATGTCCAGGACCTCTCGGATCTCCTGCAGCTCAAACCTTCAGCAGGCCCTGAACACATTTTTGTCAACAGCATCTGATCAGAGCAAGAACCATCTCTGCTGGAAGCGGTTCCCTCAACCCTGCACACTTCTTCTGCCCCTAAACCCAGCCAACGCTTGGGATTGCGTGGGGTGGCCGCCTTCCTGCACCATCAGAAGAGAGTCCCTTTGGGCTGTCTAAAACCTGAGAGCGTATTATCAGGCACACTCACAGACAGCCTGACACTTAGATATTCTAAGTATTACCAGAAGACAAGAGACATCAGGCTCACGTCATCTGCAGGTGTAGGAGACTAATAAATTTTTTTTTTTTTTGGTATCTGTGTACTGTTTTTCTGAAATGTACGTTCTTTCCTGAAAGCGCTGAGCACCTTTCATGTGAGCCCTTTCTGATAGCTGTGCTCTGAACACGGCACTGAGCAAACACAGAAATCGCTGGCAGTGCTCGGTGACCTTCGTTCTGCTTTGACCTGTCAGGCTCAAGATCTCTTTGGTGAAAGTCTGCTATGTGTTAGCGAGTAACTGTTCAAACACAGATGCTGCCTGTGTCAAGGAGGTTTTTTGCTTAGAAAGTACAGACAAATATTGATCCTCTATTGAGCCTGGAGAGCAGGCTTGAGTAGGGCAATGGCATGTGATGGGAGCTGAAAGAGGTCCCACAGCACAGGGATTGAGGGTACTAAAGGACCTCTTATTTACTGATCAGGCAAAGCTTGACGCGCATCTAATCCCCTTGGCCAATGTGGTCACGGGGGTTTAGCTTTAACCAATTTCTAATTAAAAGTGTTTACAGATGAGTGCTTTATTTACCCAGCATTAATTATAAAGGGCTTTGCACTAGCAAGGAGCAAAAGAGTTTCCTGTCTGCTTTCGCAAAACCCTTGCTGGGACCTCGCTTTCCCCAGAAGGTCCATAATAAAGTTATTATAACGACAGTCTTTGTGATGAGATCCTGAGCAGATGGGGGCAGGAAAGGTGGAAGCATTTCCACTACACATGCGCCGATTGTCACAGGTTTAGAAGTCCTCTATTACCATTTTTTCTGCCTGGCCGCTCGCCAGTTGCCATCCCAGGTCTGGGCCCAGAAGTCATTAGTTTAAACCCCAGTGTAATCATTTTTAAGTTAGACGTGTAAAATGAAAGCAGGGGGATGTTGGCCGGTTTAAGATACTTTCTGCAGTTTGTGTGGTTGGAAACGGGCTGTGTGCTAAGGGGTAGAAAGCAGCAGGAGACACCGGATCTCAGCTCTGTGTGTCTGTGTTTGTCCGTAGTAAACAGCAGCATGTCTCCCAACAGCTCGAATGGAGCCAAACGCGAGGTATTTTTTCATGTTTATCTGCTTTTTTGGTTTGAGGAAAAACAATTTTTTTCCTCTACGTCATGCCTATTTTGACTAGATTTCTCAGAAGGAGACAATCCAATGGGGAAATTTTCATTTCAGAGCAATTGCAATCTTTGGTTCTGTAAAAAAAAAAAAGAGTTAATTGTAAAATGTCAAGTTTAACAAATGATTCCTTTTTTATTATTTTCTATATTTTTTTTCTGTATTTCTCTACTAGTAGTACTTTATTGTGTGTTGTAAGAGCCTGTAATTCTATACACATTTGTAACGAAAAAATTTCCAGAACTGCTGTTCTTGGGAAATTTTGGTTCATGGGAACGCAGGCTTCAAGATGTTGACATTTCCCACACAATGCAGTGTTCTGGCAGTTTTTAGTGATAGCCACCACGGCGTGCAGAACTGTTAACACAGTACATGGGAATAAGAGATCAGGTGGTAAGCGCCTTACACCAGCTTCAGCATCCTCTCTCGACAGTGATGTCAGTTTATTCTTTGATAAATAAGGGGCTTTGTCAGATTTCTTGTCACTTTGTCAGACTGTTTGGTGCTTTTTAAAATTCATTCTTTAACTTGTAAACAAATGGTTTCTTTAAAATTCAATAAAGAAACTGCAGATACCATATCCAAGAACTGACACACAGAAAAGACCACCAATTCTGTGAATTGCTTGTATACGCTGGTACTGAATTCAGCTTTTCCAAAAGAGTTGCAATGACATTGTTGTGGTTTAATCCAGCAGGCAGCTCAGTGCCACACAGCCGCTCGCTCACTCTCCCCAGGTGGGATGGGGGAGAGAATCAGAAAGGTAAAAGTGCGAGAACTTGTGGGTTGAGATAAAGGCAGTTTACCAGGTAAAGCAAAAGCAGCGCGCACAAGCAAAGCACAACAAGGGATTCATTCGCTGCTTCCCATGGGCAGGCAGGTGTTCAGCCGCTCCCAGGAAAGCAGGGCTCATCACGCGTAATGGTTTCTTGGGAAGACGAACGCCATCACTCCCAACGTCCCCCCCTTCCTCCTCCTTTACCCCTGCTGTTACTGTTCAGCACAATGCCATATGGTATGGGGACATCCCTTTGACCAGGGTCAGCTGTCCTGGCTGTGTCCCCTCCCAGCTCCTTGTGCACCCTAGCCTCCTCGCTGGCCTGGCAGCGTGAGAAGCTGAAAAGTCCTTGGCTCTTTGTAAGCACTGCTCTGCAACAACTAAAACATCGGTGTGTTATCACCAAAAATCCAAAACACAGAATCTTACAAGCCTCTACAAAGAAAATAAACTCTATCCCAGCCAAAACCGTGACAGACATAATGCCCAGATAATAAAACACTTATTCCCATGTGACTGAGGCTTTCAGTGCAGCATTGTGATTCAGATGGCTTTTCTTTAAAGTGCTGAGGAGCATTCACCTTGAGAGACAGACATGCTGTTAAAGAAGTTTTGTCATGAACATGTATTTTGGGAGCAGACTGTAAACATGACCTCTTCTGCCTTGCATTTCCTTCATACCATATGTACAGGTTTGTTCTTACTGCAGTGCAGTACACAGCCTTGCAACAGTTATTTTTAAGCCCTCTCACTGTTACTGCAAAATATCATCCTTTAATAATATGGGAAAAGCAAGGAGGGTCCATGAGGCATCATTAAAGAACCTCATAAATCTGTGTATCAGAAATCATTTCGGATCACTCTGCCCCAGTTGCATTTGTTACGTTGTGTGCTAGCTCCTCCTCATGTCTCTACACCACGAAGGATGCTTTTAGTCAGTGTCCTGTGAGGATGTGAGCTTGGGGTGAGCACGTGCTTCTTCCTTGCCTGCGTACCTCTCCCCATGTTGTCTGGCCCGTGGTGAGAGCTCGCTGTGTCTGAGTTCGAGGGCTTTGACCGGGCTTCATTTCGCTGTGAATTTGCATAAGGCTTTATTATTCAGTCCAGCAGCTCTCCAGTGATCCTTGGGGTAAAGCTGTGTTCTAGGCTGGTGCCCCGTCTGCAACAAATATGCCTGTGAAAGCCCGATTAATGCCAAATTATACTTAAGGGAAATCTTTACCTTCGGCTATGATATTGTAAATTACTGAATGCTGCAGAGAAAATTACCACACAGTCCTTCTAAAAATACCTACCTCTGTCATAGTCATAGAGAGCTTCAAAAGGTTTATTGAGGGGGACTGGGAGATTAATTTCCGTTAAAGATGCAATTTCCTTATTAAAAAAAATATATAATTTAAATGGTGCTGTAAAAGCTAAGTTAAAAATAAAGGGGAATCGTATGAATTCAGGCCATGTGTGTACTGCAAAGCTTGCTAGACCTTCACCATCCTGAAGCAAGCAAGCGGAGGAGGGATTAGGGATCGGTGGCAGCATGAGAGACCTGTGTTTGCTGCAGTTGTGGTGCAGATGATGCACTTCATGTCTTGCAGCCCACCGAAGCCGGAGATCAGCCTGCAAAACCCAGTGATCGGCTGTGTGAGCGATCTGCTGGGGCAGAGCAGAGGGGCTCCGGGCGTGACTGGGGTCCTCTCCGGGGTCCTGCACTGCATTCGTGCGATGCTAAGTGGCTCTGTGCCTTCTCAGGCATGCCCGAACAGCCCAGGGATGGGTGGGGGGAAAGACGAGATTCAGCAGGACAGAGTTTCTCCTCCAGATCCTTGGAGGTTTCAGCTTTAGGTTCCCTGTGGGCTAACAAGTGCCAAACGCAAGGTGAAGGGACATGGGTGTGGTTTTAGCTGGTTGAATCGGGTCCAACTGCACACGAAGAGGCAGACTACTATTTGCAAAATGAGGACAAGGTAAATGTATCAGTAAGACAGAAAGGTTTTGCAGACACGCAAGAGTGGGAGAAACATAACTTCTCCACAGCCAGAGAAAGGGGCTGTGGCAGAGCGTCTGCTGCAGAAGTGCATCTGCTTCAGGACCTTAGAAATTACTTGAATTGCAGTGAATTGATTATCTCTTTCTAGAGAATTGCCTGTTTGGTGAAAAGTATCCCATGAAAAATGTCTCCAGCATTCCTGGCAGCAGCTACTGGGTACCAGTGTGGATATGAGAACAGAGCAATTACGAGTGGGGCGCGAGGTCAGACTGCTGCGCACTAATTCAAATAACAAGAGAGCTGTTTTGCCTGCTTGGTTGTCCTCAGTAGTTGAAAACCAGTCTGTAAGGACAGATCAGCCACCAGCTTCCCATCCAATGCCGGATGCAGACACGCCGAGTGCTGGCCTGGTGAGCGAGCTGGCTTCGAGCCTCAGGACATGGTGAGCAGGACACTAAGCAGATGAGCAGAGGTGTTGAGAAGCAACTTTGCTTTAGGAAAGTCCTTCACGTCGTGCCAGCAATGCGGGATGCTTTACTTTTACCTCTGTAGTAGCCAGGCACCTTGGCTTCTTTAACAGGGGCCTCAAGTCCCCTAGTGATCAAAAATCCCCAAACTCTAATCCCACATATCTTCAGCTGCCTTTTCTTTTCTTTTCTAATCTGACATGGAGGCCCTTTAGCCCATGTGATCCTGCAAGTCTTAAAGACTTTCCCCACCAGTTCACGGACTGTAAGTAATGTTTTTTTCAGTCCTTTGCTATAGGACCTCAGCGACTGAGGGAAAATCACTTCACATACAGGTCCATTGTATACCCCAAGTGCCGTCTAAGGCTGGTAGGATTTCCTCGATTGCCCTCCACTGCCTCCCCTCCGCTTTCTCACTCGTTATGTGATTTCATTTTAAACGATAGTGAAAGATATGAAAGAGGATCTGCACAGCAAGATGTAAAACCCTCCAGTCTGTCAGCATGCCTCCAAAAAAATGACTGTCACAGGCAAGAGACCAGACTTGCTTCTGTGAAATCTGGTAGTGTGGAGTACAGAGAATTGTAACCTGAGAACTGAAAAATTCAGTGTCCTCAAAATTAGGGGTTGGCTTTGGTAGGCAGAGGGAAGTTTGGACGGTGGTCCGAGGTTATATTAACTGAAATGCTCCCAGACGATGGCAGCATTGAGATTTTGCCCCGGCTGAGAACCAGGCTCCTTCCTTCTGCAAAACTGAATTCGAAATTTGAAGGGGTTCGTAAGACTTTACATTTTGACAGCAATTCTTCGATTCAGACACAATCTAGGCATTAGTAAATGAGACCTCGTGATGTTCGTGCTGCAAGTAGAACTGGATGGCAAATGGATTTTCCAGTTTGCTGAGGTTCTGGGAAGCAAGCAAAACAAATTTTGTTCTGTGTTGGAACAAAAAAGCAGAATAGTTTTGGGTCATTTGAAACACTTTCAATATATTCAAAGCACTTCATTCAGATTTCAACCTCTTATATTTTAATAGTAAGTAGAGTCTATTTTAGAGAATGTAATTTTGCAGGAAGAAACCAAGCTTCTCAGTGGAAGTACGGAAACAGACCATTTGAGTCTTAAAAAACAGTTTCCCTGAATTTTTCCAGTAAAGAACTATTTTTATAATGACTATGATTTTATTTTTAAACCATTTAATTAAAGCAAGAGTTTTTCTAAAGAAAGCTGGACATCCAGTTGATGTCAGCTTTGTGTGTCAGCTTTGTCCATTTCTTGTCTTTCCAGGTCGTTCCCATTCTTATCAGATCTAAAGTACAGCCGTGGCTAAATTTGATCACTTGGGTTTCCTTTTCTCACATCCTGCACAGCCACCGCACTTGAGTGGACCTCCTTAGATGTCCCTTTTCCCAGGGGACAGCTTTAGCCATTGGCCTGTGGCTGTTGAAATTCCCTTGTTGGCTTCAGAATATTTTTTGATGAAAGTTTAATGAAAACTGATGCATTTCCATGGAAATTTTCCATATTAACAAATTGGTATTTTCCAACAAAGAACATTTTGTCAAAACACTCCTGTCCAGTTGTGCCTGCCTCTTACCTCAATTAGGTTTTTAAGAAACACATACAAACAGCACATGTATAACTGGATAAAAGAAATTTAATAGTCTAATAAGGGGATAAAATCTGAAAAAGATTAGGAGAAACCAGGGAGATTACTATTAGTTTAGAACGAGGTGGGGGAACACACTCAGAACTTCAGCCATAGTCCTGAAGATGAAAGATCTGCACTTTTCCATGTGCGCGTTTCTGTGCAGGCTGCCACGTTCAATCAGAGAAATCACCCAGGTAGATCAAATTTATGAAGTTGCCCAGTGATGGGTCTGCATTGTAAATAAAGGCAAATTAGCTGGCGGTATGTTAGCACATATTTCATTTGTGTCACAGTGTAATAATGAACCTTGTATCAAAGTCTGCAACACCATCTGAGTTTTATATGCCCCATTTCCTACATGTTTTGAACAGTGGAACCAATTTATAATGTAATGATTTTTCCATACATAATTTCTTTCTTATGATTTCCATAACGTGGAGTTTTTACTATGACTAGGGCTGAAGGAGCCTCGTAAAGGATATGAAAAGAGGGCTGGATAAAGTGTCTCATAAAAAAATAGCTTGAGCGATTTGCTGGTTACTCTCTATGGGTTTGCTTGTGCCTGGAGTCTCGTGCCATGCAAAGAGCCAGCAACCTGCATTTCCAGCCGTGTTCGCACTGTGCAGCCTTTCACACCAGGCGCTCGGCGTTGCTGTTTGCTGGCCTCCTCGCTTTGGAAAGCAGGAGCCTGGAAAGTGGGGATCCGTGGGCCAGAAGGAAAGGTGGAGCTTGGCTGCCTTTGCTCATTCACTGGCCAAAGGGGAGGGATAGAAGTTTGCTCCTGGTTTAAGCCAATCTATGGGTGTGTCTATGAGGTGGTTAGAAAAGCTCTGTACAGAGCCAGAAGTGTGAGTACGGACCCTGGTCTGAAGCTGGACTCTGTCTCCTGTCACAGATAAAAATAAAAGCATCTGAATATTAAAAGAGGGTTGGATGTGTTGTTTGCCATGTCACTGGGTGTCATTAGTAGAGCAACCAGATGGTCTTAACCCTGCTGGCAAACTGGGTTGGGCAGGTGAAGAGGTGAGCACAGCTGTCACAGGTAGGCAGGAACAAACCACGGGATGCCCCTTGACTTCCAGGTGAGCCTTTATAGCTAAATTTTCTCACCTGCCTAACAATGGCAGGTTTGTATCTGTTGACTCCTTGATACTCACAATGTGCTGCCAAACAGAGAAAAGTTTGCTGTATGGAAAAAAATACAGAAAAGAGAGGGAAACGTCCTGAACATTTGTTTCAGCCATTTCAAGACAAAATCCTTCCAGTTTTTGTTTCCAATTGGAAATTAATCATTTAGGAAGAGTTTTAGTCAAAGCAAGTTTAGACAAGGAAAACTTTCAACACTGAAGGACTTCATTTTAGGCTTGAAGAAAAAGGTAGTTTGGCCCAAATGAAATTTTTGCTTATGTTTTAATTTCATTGAGCCTCTCCTGCCCCATAAATCTCCTCCAAAGCAAGCCTAGGTTGACCGAAAATGCTCTTTTCATTTCCACTAACAAATTGAAAAAACAGCGTGTTATCTGTGAATCACTATATCTGCTGCTGCTGCTCCTGAGATCATGCTGTATATCCATCGTTCCACACTGCTGTGCTGAAAGGCACCTCTGAGCACTATATATCAGGGCTCAAACATTGCAAGTGAGCTGCTTTATCCCCCTTGCTATCCTTTCTTCCTGGATCCTTAATCCCTGCAAAAGCAACCTCTGAATTGAAGCCACTCCCAAACTGCGCTTCGAGAACGTAGTACTGCCCTTATCAAAGCCCTGACCTTCAGTAATACCAAGGGAAACC
The DNA here is from genome assembly GCA_013399475.1 of Chauna torquata. Taxonomy (NCBI): domain Eukaryota; kingdom Metazoa; phylum Chordata; class Aves; order Anseriformes; family Anhimidae; genus Chauna; species Chauna torquata. The sequence goes on along the minus strand of VXAL01002037.1, from coordinate 422,342 downwards.
TTTAATAGAGACATGGTTTCTTTTCCCACCAGGGAAGTGCTTAGTTAGACACAGGTGTTTGGTTAGCTGATGCAGGTCTTTTGCCCAGTGCCTCCATCTTTGCACAGAAGGATGCTGAGGGATCAAGTGAGCAGAGGGGAGAGGCAGGTGGGGAATAGGGAACACCTGGCCTAAGAAAGACCAGCTTCATAAATCTGGGATGTTAACTCCTTTTGTCTGTGTACTTTGTATCTCCACAGGATCATTTCTACCATGGGCTCAAGGTCAGCCTGAGAGCTTTTTTTTTTTTCCTTCTCTCTCTTTCTTTATTTGGTAAGCTTTCCTATATACAGTTAAGCTGGAAAAAAGTTTAGAGGGCATCATTTATTTTTCTGTACAACTCCCCAAGTCCTGGTGACTATATACCAAAAGTGTGTCCTGCTGGTACTACAGTCTAATCTTGTCATGGGCAGAAGTAAGGAAACTGTCCGTTTAATACATCAGATGATGTGGAATTTGCCCACACTAACGAATACCACAGAGAACAAAACAACCGAGTGATAGACCAGAACAGGTAGTGTTCCATCCTATTGCTTTCCCCGATTTTTGTTTTCCCACAGAGTTTCCTTTTGGAAGAGGGAAGACCTTTATCCAGGTTCAGGCTATAAGATTGTTTATTCAATTAGTGAGAAATTACATGGTGACAGGATCCATGTTTCACATGCTGATGTTGTCACGCGGTGATGGTGATCTGCTCTGGAAGTCGCCAGAGCTTTAGTTCCATCTGAACGAGTCTGAAGCCCCTGTAGACCACATGCAACAGGTGAGTAAAAGCAAAACTGCCTTAGAGAAAACACGCAGTCCTAAGAAATCTCCTCTGCTGTGTTTAGAAATGGGTGTGGACAGAGTGCCTGTACAAAACAGGTGTTCCTCCTAATCAATACATCTGCTAGCTGCTAATCATGTCCTTTTCCTAGAAATGTATTACTTTTAATCCAGATAAATTAGTATTGTGGGTTCGTACCACGTGACTTTTGCCTCAGCTGGATAAATAGCATGAATCACTTTCCCCTTTCAAAGCCTCTCAGCCACTCAGCTCAAAATACCCATTTAATCTGACTTTATAAGTTAATAAATCACTCATGGTAATTAAGCATTAGCTCCACTTGCCAGCAGAGCACTAGGGAAGGCAGACGGATCGGTGTGGTGCTGTGTCTATCTCTGTTCAGTCTGGTCCTGCTCCTCCTGCCTGTGTGCAGCCAGAAGCAGTGGCAGGTCTGTGTGGGGAGGGACAGACCTCGCCGCGGCTCCGCTCAGAAATATCCCGAGCGAGGGGGCTGAGTGGCGCTGACAAGTGCCACATCTCATGTCTTGTGGATGCAGTGGTGGGTTATAAACCTTTTAGCACCACAGCTCTCTCTCCTGGGGTGCTTGGAGCCCAGCACTGCCACCTTTGCTGGTGTTAAGACGCAGCAGTGATAACTTGCAAGCTGATGACTGGCTGCTAAACAAAGATGCATCCTCCTGGGGATTAGCAATAGCTGGGGCTGTTTGCAAGATGAAGAGCCGTCCCTGAGTGCACTAAAGGCAGGAGAGCCCAGGGCTCATGTCCTGGTCACAGAGGTGCTTGGAAGCCTCGCTGTAGCTTAGGCTGAGGGGTGGCAAGAGGGGGGTCTGCATCTCACCTGACTTCACCCACTTAGGAGTTAAGACACTTGAAAGGACTTTCTCAGTAGGCAGTGAAGAGGAGACATATAGACCACATACCTAAGACATGCTGAGAATGCATTTGCTTTTTACTGAGTGGAGGTGGAGCCTGGATAGCTAACCTGGTGCGTCCATGTTGTGTTTATGCAGAGCCAAGCTTGGGACATCTGCCCATAATTCAAAACCACTCTTACCTGGCAGCGTAGCTGTACTCAGGGATTTAGGTTTATGTGTAGATTTATATATTTTGTAGGTATTCCAGCCTGAAATCAAGGTGCATTTGCAGAGCCACTCTGAAGCTCTATAATATGCAGCCAGGTTTATTTGGATATCTGAGCTGCTGTGATCTGCAGATTTGCCTCCTATATTTTAGGGAAAATGTGTGACTATGTGTGTCCCAGGCAAGCCATGCATATCTTAAGCTCTGGTTGCAGCAGCCAGCTCAGTGTCGAACGTGACTTGACTGTCAGTGGCTCTTCGCCTTCTCACGTTCTGCAGTTGCTGCATCTTTGGTCATGGGATTTTGAAAGGGAGCATAATCTGTCCTTGAACTCTACCTTTTCCATCAAAACAGTGGTCTGCGCTGTTTAACATTGGGCAATTGATTTATTATTTTTTTTCAGAGGTATTCAACATCATGCTTTGCCCCGAGTCTCTGAAGACTTGAGCTGTAGCTGTGGCCACCATGGCTTGTGCCTCCGGAATTGTATCTGCCTCTTACTTCCAGCTCTGAAAGCTGTCGGTACAAAATCATAGGTCACTTTTCAGTCCCAAAGCTTTTCCCTTGATAACACAACTCCCTCATGCCTACCTCATGTTTTTTGGCTTTGCTGTGTGCAGAGATTTATACACAGGAAATGGAGAATATGGCATTTTGTTTGTGGCTCTGTGTATGTGTAATATCTTTAATATGAAACTAGTTGCCACTTAATTATACAGGCTAAAGACCTCCATTCAGTGTGTTGTATACAATTTATGAGTCTCAGTTCTCCCAGACACATTACAGCCGTGTGGCAACACCCAGGTGACTAACATTCCTTTTTAATTTAATTTCCTTACATAAATAACTTCATTAAGGATTGGTTATTTGGGCACAGAAAATAGCAGTTGAATAGGTAAGACTAAGCCATTGAATTTAGTGCCCTGCTACCGTTACAGCTGAGAGCAGCTCCAGAGCTCAGTGTCAACCTCCTGTTCGACAATTTCCTTTCACCTTTACACTGGGAATCTCTCTGGTGAAGGTGGTGGAGTTATTTCAGAGTTAATTCAATGTACAAAGTAGGATTGGAGCTTCTGTGAGAGCAATGCTGAGAAGGATGTTTTTAGTCTTATGATCAAGATTGACCCTTTTGCTGGGATTTTCAATTTGTTCATCGATATCTTATTGATAAAAAGAAGTTCCCTTGCTTACTAGGTAGGTTCGCACAGCACCCAGAAAATTGATTCCTGTCTTTGATTATCCAGTTTTAGACCTGGAGCCAAATGGAAGTCAATGAGACATTGCTGAACTTCTTGGAAAGTTCCTGAAGGTCACCTTGAGACACCGCTGTGCTGCTCTCTACATGCATGGGGTATAAATGCTGTAGGGCTCACTGGACTCAAGTCCCAGTCTTCGGGCAGCAAAGGTGAGGGAGAAGAACTGGAAATGGGCTGAACAGTCAGATGTCTTTTCATTCTCTGCACCCAGACTTGCAATGCTTACGCTGCATAGCTGCTGTCAAAATTATCTGCTCACTCTGCAAAAGCAGATTAGACCAAAATTCCTAACTGATCATGGGCAAATTATCTTTAGACTCTTAAATTAAGGGTGTTTTCCTTGATACCACATTAACTTACCCCTATCACATGAGCAGAAATATAATTCACATATGATAGTAACATAAAGATCATTTTCTGAGGTAGCGAAGATTTTTTCACTCCCAAAACCCCGGTTTGCAAGCTTCCAGGCTCCCAGGTCCTGCCAAAACTGGGAGGAAATGTTGCCAGAAAGGTGGGTATTGCTGATGGTTTTGGCATTTTCAGGCTATCTCCACAAGATCATACTGCTAAAAGTATATTTCAGGAACACAGGAAAATGCAAGGAAAGTTAGACATTTACATAGCTCTTCTCACTTATTTGACATTGCGTAGTCATTTGTAAGTGATATAAACACTCATTCTCTAGGATATGAGCCAAATCTTAACTGTTCACAGGTAGGACAGAACACGCTCAATAGACATACTGTTATATCACTAAATATTATGTAGAAGCGTCTGATTTTGATTACTCTCGGAGATAGGATGTTGGGCTCACAGGACTGTAGGCCTGAATGTGTGTTGAAGGCATAGCAGTGGCTGTTTCTTAAAACACCGGCCAAGTGTAAATCTTAGAAAACCCTTTCGAGATGGGTGGTCTTGCTTGTTGGACGCAGGCTGTTGCTTTTCAGCAAGGAAAGGGTTGAGTGATGATTATCTCTCGCTTTTTCCCATTTCTTTTCTTTTAGTGATAAATAAAATGAGTCTTGCTTGAAGTGATTGCTTTTTAATGATGCATGTCAGACGTGAAAGCAGTATCTCTCCTGTTTGAAAGGGGCATGTAATGTAACAAGCTGGCCGAGTTTCATTCCCAAGTCACCACTGTTCAGAAACATTCCCTCTATCAGCATGGAAATAAATGAGCTCTCATTGCCTGCAGAGACTGGGGAGGCCTTACCTTGCCTGGATATTACCTCCTTGTTCTCTGTGGGGGGAGGAAAGATATAAAATAGCAGACCCCCAACTTTTTTTTTGATTGCCAGACGACCTCCAAGTAGAAAACGTGTGATCCTTGAATACCTGTCCAAGGAATTACATTTCTGTGAGGCTCATAACGCTGTTAATAACTGCACTAGCTCCCCACGGGGTCCCGGCTCTAGTTTGGGTATTGCTGACCTAAAGAATAGGTTGAGCAGTTTGGAGAGAGAAATCTTAGAGGCAGCTGGGCCTGTGGAGAAGCCCTGAGTAGGTCTTTTGTGTTGTCTTGAGGTTGTTCACATGAACGCGAGAGACTGAAAACTTCTTACTGCTCATCGGCTGGAAGTCAGCTTTCCTTGCGTGGCAGCTGCTGCCCACTAGCTGGCCTGCTGCTGCTGCTGGTGCTGCCTCTCGTGGCCAACATAGATTAAAATGGGTTAGTCTGGAACTTTCTGGAGGACTATGAAGTGCTGCAGCTAAGGAAGGGAGGGGAAGGCTACCCAGGGAGTTTGACACCAGGTATGGATAGTGAGTGTATTTGTTATTTTCCTCAGTAATCTTCCCCTGTGCTGCAGGTGGAAGATAAGCCTGGGCTTGATACGAACAATGAGCTATTTGCAGAGCACATCATGGAAGACACCAAGTCAAAGAGACCAAAATGCACCCGCTCCACTCCTTCAAATTCAGTGCACAGCCTCCCAGAAACTAGGATACTTTCCAATACATTACCCAGTCCAATTTGAAGTGACCCAAGCGGTGAACCAGCACTTCCCCTGGCAGCTTGTTAGGATGTTTTCTCCTCGTATCCAACTCATATTTCCCATTTCTTTATTTCAGCTCATTACTTCCTTTTGCCTGGCTGAGGGCAAATGTGCTTCACCACTAAATAGCCCACAGCAATCATGGCTTCAGTCATGTACCATTAATCCCTGGAGTACAGCATTACTTGTTCACCCTGCTGCATGCTCCAGGAGAGGGTGAATGATTGACACTGGTCATAAATGCTTATAGTGTTAATTCTTTAATGGCTTGCTAATTTTAATTTGCTCTGTTTGTGTTGGGAGGGGTCTAATAACTGATGCTGGGCAGAATACTGCCCCTTGTCTGCTGCTTATCACTGCTGGAAACATGCCTCTCCTATCATAGTTTGCACAGCCTCAGGGCATGGAACAAAAATGAAGGCTATTTTTGTGTAAATAAACACCACACTGCACAGAGTTCTGCATCTTTGGTGGCCAAGAAAAGGGATCTCTGTATTGGAATCTGCTCTGTGAAGTAGGCATAACCTTTCTCATGCCCCCTTATTATATGCAAGGGTTTTGCCTGGCTACTTAAACCCAACCTCATTTTTAGGAGGCCTTTATGTGCTGAAATCCTTTCGTGTTTCAGCCTCAGCCTTTGCCAAGCACTTACACAGGTGGAGCATGTTAAGGCCACGAGCTGAATTGCATGAGACGGTTCTTGTATTCATTGTTACTTTGCTGGAATGTGCTCTCAATTCCCTGAAAGAAGGCGGATACGTTGGATTCATCCTTTCCCTCAGAATAAAATAAACACTGATTGCACAAAGTTGCCTTTTTGGTTCACCTACATTGTCCTGTACTCTTGGGAGAGAGGGGAGCGAGCTGCATACTTCAGAGGGAGATTGAGGTATGGTTGATGGACCAGTGCAAGCTGGAGTAATCCCATCCCAGCTTTCAGTTTGGGTTCGTACCTCTCCAGGGCTGGCTGTATTGTTTCTTAGCAGGTTGTTTCTTAGCAGGTGGTTCTGTGACACTGAATTCTCATTTTCACAGTTGTCCATGCCATCCTTCTCGAGCTGATCCCATCAGCATTTCACTCAAGACCTAGGTTTTTGCAGGCTCCAAGCCTCATCAAAACCACCAAACTTTTGGCAGAGTTTTGAATGAAGCAGTTAGAACGTATGTTGTTTCCAATGTGGGCAGTGATTTGCAGAAACCTCAGTTCATGAGGGAGTGAGCTGAAATGCATTCAGCTTGGTTAGAGGTTCAGGAAGATGAGCACCCCTTACATGAGTAGTGAGGGCCCTCTGACAGGTTCACGGAGATGCAAATGCAAGTTTAAAATAGCAAGTTGGATAAAGAAATCATTTCACCCGTCTCTGTTTTTGCTTTCAATTTACAACTAATCATAGATTTCCTTTGTATTTTCTAAAGTATCCATTTTTAGCCTAATTGCAGACTATAAATCAAACCCTAAAGTAAGCAAGAACGTCTGACTGTCAGCAACTGCAAGCGGGAGATGTGACAGTGAACCGCCCTGTCTATCCGAACTTATATTTTTTAAAAAATATGTGGAAAGACTTGGGATGTGATGAGAGAGAAATTCCACAGGTCACCCTGTACTTTTCTTTCCCTTTGAGCAGCATCTTGCAAGCTCCAGGGGTAAAGAAAACATTGTTTAAAAACCAACTGGGGGAAGAGAGAACGAGCAAGCAACGCTGGCTTGTAGCTACTGGGGCTGCACAATTTCGAGAGGCCGTTTTGTCACCTCGTGTTGCTCCAGCAAAATCTGAAGATGGCTCTGGTACTGGCGGAGAGGATGATGTCGTTGTTTGCATCATAGTATCCTTTACGTTGTGGCTACTGATGAAAGCAGCAGAAGGCAGTGGAAGTCTTCGTTCCTGAGCCCAGATGGCAGTAAATTGTACTTAGCAAAAGCATGCAAACCAGATACTTACAAACCCGAGGGGAAAGCCATGAAATATTCATGAAGTCNATATATATAAAATATATATGCACACTTTTGAAATCTATTCAAACCAAATAAGACTTTCTTAGTCACCTAGCGTAAAATAGGAAAGCAGATGACTTAGATTCTACCTCCATTATACAGTCATTAGGAGACTGAAATAGCTCTGGAGAAGGAGCCTCTGGTGCTCTGCTGCCTTCTAAAGACGTGTGCCTTACTTCTGGCTCTGTTGGTGCTTTCAGCAGAGCAGCTGCTCTGAGGAAAATCACTTGCTGCTACTTAATGTAATAAATAAATCAGCCTTTATAATTTATCACTCTTTTTGTAAAAATAATGCAGAATTGCTCAAAAGTATCAAGGGAAGAAGCTTTTTAGTACCCTGGGAGTGGCAACATCTATGATATGGGGAACAGACGTTCAATGTTATTTATTGGTCCGAGCAGCACCGTGGCAGTCAAGGGCAGGATGAGCGGAGGCGGCTGCCAGTCTGTGGCCGTGTGCTCACTGCCAGCATCCCTGCCCTCTCCATCCATGCCACCAGTGCGTCGTTCCCAGCTCATCCCGCCCTGCCCGTGCTGGGGCTGTGCTGTAAGTCAGGCTGGTGCCTCCAGAAAGTGCCGCTGCGCCAGCAGGGTTTGGAAACCCTGCTAGAAAACGTGGCCCTAAGTGTGCCCAAGCCATACAGAAACGTGATTCTTTGCCAAGATCTTAAATACAGGGACAGTCATCTTCTGTGCTTATATTGCTTATGCTTGATCTGTCAATAAACAATCCAAGCTTTTCACCATCATTAAAGTCCTTTATAAAAACAAGAAAGAAAAAGAAGGGGGAACGAGGAGACTGTAAATAATAACCAGAAGATTATTTTAGAAGTTTTGCTTGATGTCTGAAAATAAGTAGCTCCGAATTAGACTCTTTCTTGCCTTTTAAAGTGAAGTCATCTGATTTAGAAAAGAGCCTTTTATTCTTAGCCTTATTAAAACATAAGAGAATGTTCGTGGTTACATTTGCCAAAATAGCTTCAGCATTTTCTTTTCTGGGAAATTTGTAAGCAAAGTTTGCCACATGCTCCCCATATATTATGACAGTGACAGGAACAGTGAGTTAGGAAGTGAAATTGCTGGTAATAAGCAAGAAACAGCTGATAGCGTTTCTGTTTGGTTCCAATGAGGAATACCATCCTGCTCCCTTTCTTTGCTCCTGAAATGTCAGGTACCAGAATAACGAAATGGTTGCAAGATGGAAGATATTTTAACTACTTGTATCAACATTTTTCTATATGATCACAAGCTTAAAGGTCACTTTTCCCTATTTGACATTTATTCTAGACTGAAATTGGTTGGCACAGTTTGCCCTTCACACCTTTATCAGTGGTAGGAATCCCTGTAAGGGGGAGAAGAGAGAAGGAGTTTCTGCACAGGGTAGCTGTGCTTGGTAGGGCAATTTGCCACATCTCCACTTAGCTGAATTTTTTCTTAATCTTTTAGTTTTCTTTCTGGTCCCCATCTTTCTAGACCTCAGCTGGTAAATATTTGTGGAGTTGTTTTAACATATGCTAGCCAGAGATATGTCAGCTTGCTGTCTAATTAATATATTGTAAATTCTCCAGGAAGAGACCATTTCTCACTGTGTTTGAAGAAATTTAGCATGATATTTTTAGTTCCTATGGGAGTTACCCTGCTTGCTGCATCTGGTCTGTGCCGGTGATTTGGATTCTCTTTCTAACCTGTGGACAGAGAGAGGCACCTGGAGAAGACGACTCGCTCCTGCTGCGCTATGATGGGCATTGCTGCCGGCTGGGGTCTCTCCCGGCACAGGTCAGCTGTGTCAAGTCCTGCAGCTCATTTCAAATCGTGCTGTCTCAGGTAGCGGATTTTATGCTTTTATCTTGTCTTCAGGAGAACGCTTCCCAAGTCAGGCTGTCGCATTGGTTTCAGTTTGCTTGTGAAGGTTTTGCAGATGGAGGATGTCCCAATGATAAGTGCTTTCTTGGGCTGGGGAGCAGAGACAGCTGCACATTGCAGCAACCTGGCATTTCCGTCCAACTCCTGAGTTTCTTTCTCCTAAAATCTTGGACTTCATCAGTATATTTTTTCCATATAAAGTTGGTTTAAACTGATGGGTGGAGGGAGGGAGGTGTTGGGTAAACTGAGGCGTAGCATTCATGCAATGGCTTTTCTGGGATGAATGGTCTGGGGCAAGCAGGAAAATACAGCTTTGGGTAGGTGTTCTTCACTGATATAGCTTCAAGGCAGTGATTTGGGACGTGCCACAGGAGGTGGTGGCCGTGGGCTGTTGGGGTCTATCTGTGTCTCTTCCCCAATGCAGTATTCTCTTTCAGTAGGAAGTCTTCATCTCTTTTTTATTTTTTGTTGTTGCTGGAAGAAAAAGGTTTTGAATGAAGAATGTGAAGCTCCTGTAACGTAGGTATGTGCAACCTGACTTTGATGCAGTTCTGTGTCTGTACAGAATTGGACAAGAGCAGAACTGGAGAAAAGCATAGCAAACTGAGTTTGAGAAGTACCTTCCTCACCTCACTAGATGGGATCAAGCTGTTAAGGATCATGCCTGATATGGCTTTGGATGTGTAGTTCCTTGCGCACCTCTTCATCAGCTGCCATCAGGTAATTAGGCAGGGCTCTTGATGGCCACAGTGATTTCCTTTCCGTCTCCAGGTATTCTTCTACTCACATTCCAGTCCACAGGGTTAATATCTTCATCATGTTTTATCTACGGCCAAGTTTGGCAGCCAAACTTTCGCTCTCACCTGTTTCTTCATTTGTTTCACGTGCGCTCCATTTACAGAGAAAATATCACTGGCAAAAACAAAGTCTGACATCACCATGCCTGGGGTCTGTTTATTTATCCTTTCATCACCTAGTAAGTATCTAGGACAAACAATATTGAACTGGAAGACGTGTACGTACCTTTCATAACCTCTTCATTTTGTTTAAATGCCCCAGCCTTGGGCTGTATTTAACATGAAGCTCTGGGAACTGCATTCATAAACCAGATACTCAGCTGTTGTAAGTTACTGTAGCTCTGTTAAAGTCAGCGATACTAGGCTGATTTATAGTAGCTGACCTGTGCAGGAGCCAAGGAGAACACGTATAAATGGCAAACATTCCAATAACTAAATTAAGCATGGGAAAATGCAGGCTGGCTCCTTGGAAAATACTCCTAACCAGATCTGTAAGTGTTTGGAACAGGTACCCAAGCGAAGTGTTGGAAAGTTTGCCTTTGTGTGTTTTGCAATATGGAAGGGATGGAGCGTTTTGAGAGCTAGGAACTACCCAGAAATATATTAACCAGATGCTGCACATGCCTGGGTAGAGAGTGTAGTAATAAAATGACTTCACTCTTGAGAAAAATGCTTAGATTTAAACCTGGCCAGTTCACGGGTATTTCTGTACCGAGTCACAGCGTTTACTGTCCGTGCCTCCTGACACTGCCCAACGTAGCACATGGCAACGTAGAAACCAGACAAATATTGTCTTACCAGGTCTGGACGAAGACACGGCTAGCTCAGCTGCCAGTGGTCAGGTGCACATTTATAGGCAGGTACGCAGCCATCCCCTCCTACCTTCTGATGGTGTGCAGCTCACCACGTCCTCAGATGGAGGCCATGCTTGTATTAAATATCACTTGATGGCCGTTTCCTTAAGGTCTGAGAGTTAAGACATGAATTTGCTTGGCCTCCCAGCACGCTGTGGCACTGTGCTCTACCACTGCCTTGTGCCGTTGCATGTACTGTGCGTGGTGGCACCTCTCTGACGCATCACACCGCCCAGCTTTGGTTGGCTGTGTGAAGTAAGATGACACCTGTTTTCTCCACCTGACACGACATCATCCACAGTCCCTTCAGGCTGGTGCGGTTCCTTCTGCTATTTGAAATTCATACGAATTCATTTGCCCTGATGAGGGCAGCATCTTCCCAACGGCCCTTGGTGCGCGGCGGTGCCATCTACTCTAGATCCTCGCTCCTCTCCCCGTTTCCCTGCACTGCTCTTGAGTGGAGAGAGCATGTTCACTAGAAACCTGACTGTGCCTAGATGGAAGGAGGCTTTTCTCATCCCAGTCACCTTCTGCGCCTGCTATTTGTCCCAGGAGCTGGGCCAGCATCTCCTCCTGACTCTTCACAACCTCCCAAGGTTTCTTGCAAAAGCCTAACTTCTTTGGTTTCAGTGTTAAACACAGCCGGGCTCTGACAAGGAGGACTCGGGGTAAGTTCAGCATTTTTCATTGAAGCGTACTCCGATGCCCGGACATGATGTACAGCTCCTTTAAAGGTCTGAGCCATTAACGGTGCCCATCACGCTCTCAGTTTTGCAAGCTGCCAGAAATCAGTCTGAAGAGTAGCACGTAAATAACTAGACCTGTCAGGCTGCTGTGTGATCAGTAAATAAGCTCACCAACGGCACTGTGCAAAGGTGTTTTGTCTGGCCTTGCCCTCCGCCGGCCGGCGTGCTTTTTTCCAAGTGGCGTACAATTTTTCATTCCCACTCTCAACCTGGCAGCATGCAGTCAAGTTCTGTAATAACAAACAGTGAAAAAGGACTGGGCTTTATGAACTTTAGGAAGTGGGGCAGAGAATAAAACATGGTCCATTAACCTGCCAGAAAAGATACATGGAAGACATAGGAACGACTCCTAAACCACCCTGCTAGAACATGAGAATTTTTTTTTTTTGCTAAACTGATTTCCTTATGAATTATTTTTTTACTGCATAATAACTACCAAGAAAAGTATGTTTTAGTTATTCACACTGACCTTTTAAACTTCCAAGAGAACTGCATATTTTCTGAGGCCCCATGTAGGGCCTATTAATAATTATGCACTCCCACTGAGCTCCATTGATTAGTTTGGGTCCTATTTCACACTGTAAAATGAAAAAAAGTCCCTAGTGTTTGTATATGTTTTTTCTTTTTATGTTCAGCTTGCCTCGGCTATAGATCAAGTTTTGCTGTTAGCACACATTTCGGCCCGAATTGATGCGTTGCTGTGCTGTGGGCTCTGAAACCCAGGGAAAATGCAAAATCAGATGGCAGGAAAAGAGGAGAAAGGTGGGACCTGTGATCCAGGAGAGACAAAGGAGTTCAGCTGGTGTGAGAAGGGGCGATATGAGTGACAAGGTTTTGCATTAGCATGCTACGGTCCCACTCATGCCTACATTTTCATTTCTGCTAGCAAACATTTCTTTGTGAATAAATCTACTTTCTTGGCAATGCTGCGTTAGTACTTTAGTTTCATTAAAGAGCCTGGAAACACCCCAGTGGTTCAGGCTGAGATATATAATACTGCTAACACAGATTTGTTTCATAACCCACAAACTATTAAAAATATTAGTGTCCTCCTGGGAGTTGCCTTTAAAGATTCCCTTTCTCTTTCTCTCTCACTTTCAGAGCTGGGCTAAGACAGCCAGCAATAATGCAAAGCAAGCTCAATTTATTCAGTTAAAAAAATAGATAACAGTATTTTACTACTTCTGAGCACTTTCTTAGTTTGAATGTTGCTTTGTGTTCTACTTCTTATCCAATGTAAACAGCCATAAAGGAGAGTTGCTGAGACAACATGTGGGTATTTCAAAAGGCAGACTTTACCCGTCCAAAGGGAGATGGCTTTTTGTTGGGAGTGAATTTAGTCTGGGACTTTGTAACGGGATACGTTAGTCCCTTCAAGACTGAGCAGGGAACTCCAAGTCCCTTCAAGACTGAACAGATCTGTGTGTGTGGTGGGGGTCTGACAAAATAATAACTGAAAGAAAAGCAAGGGTCCCTGGGGGGAACTCAAGCAATGACTAGGTCCGGCGTTCAAGGTGAGGGCTTCGAGGCGTAGGGGGAGCAAAGGTCTCCGGGGAGCTTAGCCGATGGGGTGACTGGGACCTGTGGGGCTGGAGCAAGGAACGGAGGCTGGCTCCAATAGCCTGCTCTCCTTTCAGCCAAGGTTGCTTAGGGAGATGGAGGTGCTGGCATTTCCTTCTTGGTGGGAGACAGCTACCAGCTTATGTTTTGCTTTTACTGCCAGAACTCTGTTGGGGAAAGAGTACGGAAAGCAACAGAAATGTTAAGAGGAAGGAGGCTCCAGGTGGCTTTGAGTTTTATTAATGCATCTTTTGGGGTGTTTGTTTGGACTTTGCCACTGGGCATCCAGGCAGGAGATGAGATGAGGTAAGCAAGGAGTCCAGAGTCATGGGGTGCAGCAGGGAGCACCCTCCCTCAGCTCCCAGAGAGGAGCCAGGATATCTGGTTCAAAATCAGCAAAAAAACCCTGTCCTGGATGGGGCACTCTGTGAGGACTGTGGTGTCCTCTAAACACATCTCTGAATCGTCAGTACCTCCTTTTTTTGTTCAGTTCCCCTAAATGCTGCTGATTTTGAGAGAAATGGAAGGTAAATGTAATGTCTGTAGCATTGTCTGTGTCGTGGGAAGATGAGTGCACGTCTCTGCTCTGTTAGCGCTTGTAGCAGCCCGTTGGCCTGTGTGACTGAGAGTGCTCCCAGTACTGCTTCTCTGCCACATCAGACAGCATCACGGATGAATTGGAGCATCGTCTGTTAGAGACAGGCAGAAGTAACATTCATCAGAAAAGCCTGTATTGCAGGAGTAAAAGCACATTTCAAGCTTTAATTTGGATGTTCATTTAAGCATAGTGAACATTAGCTTTCCCCTTCTCTTATCTCCTAGGAGAGTCATAACTAGGAGAGTCACAACTTCTCATTATTGTGAGAAGCTCTTCTTATGCTGCTTCTATTATTTAATGTCCTTCACAATAGCACCAAGAGGTCCCTGTAGAGATCAGAGCTTCCCAGCCCACCATCCCCCTGTGGTTTCTGCTACTCACTGTCATAGCACAGGCTGCTATTATATAGTTAAGGACAAGAAAGGGTGCAGAAAAAGTGGACTCTTTGTTTTATAAAGAGGGAATGGAAGCACGGAGAGAAGCAACAACTTGCCCAAAGTCACCCGGGGAGTCACAGACAGAGCTAGGAACTGTGATGTAGCTCTCTTTCATCCCAGACAGTATCTTACCCGCATAATAATCCAGTTTAGTTCTGCTGAAAAAAGCAAAATTTATAAATATTTGCTTAAATCCTAGCTACTTTGCATAGCAACCTGATTCATATAAAAGTTTTTTATTGTAAGATTGGCAAGAGATTTTTTTTTCTGGGTCATTTGAAGAAAGTGTGAAGAAACTTCTGAACTGCCGAATCCAAATCTGCACCAAGTTTTCCCCCCTTTGAACTCTGCTTATTGCAGACTGTAATAACATTCATCCACATTTCATAGGGTATCCTTGCAGATGGAAGGAAATACAGTAGCGCTGTTTGACACAGAAGAAATTAGATTTATGTGAAATTCCCTTTCCCTGTGTCCCTTGCTTTATTTCCAACAGACCTACAGTTAACAATCAGCAGTGTTTCGCTTTCAGACAGTGTGGTTTTCATTACAGAGGCTAAGGGAGTTTAAAATATTCACCGAGCACACAGCACACATAACATCCTACCCCATTTCTTTTGATTTCCCTTTGCGGCACTAGCGTTACAGATGCTGTACAGAATGTGTTAGAGGACACTGCTTTTATTTGCCATCATTACAAGGAGGAAATATATTTAGAGACATCTGTTCAGACTCTTTGATTTCAGCTGAATGTAAGACATCTTTGATGAAGAGCTGCTTTTGGAGAAAGGTGGTGTCAAACCCTGGCAGGCAAACAAACCAAGGGAATATGGCATTGCGACATGTCTCCAGCTTAATCGGCAGGTGTGGACAACACAGCTTTACCAGGAGGGGGAATTTAAGCTCTCCCTCCTGTCAGTTACCTTTCCCCGTTTGGAAGTTAGCTCTTTTTAGGTTTCACATGGGGTCAGCTCCACATGGTGTGGAGGGAGAGGCGAGAAACCTGAACTTCTGTAGCAATTCCATGTGTTGGAGGCTTCCCTCTGTACTCGGCAATAGAGCAGGGAAGGCGCAGTCCCTCTACCTCGCTTTAGGAAGCGTAGGTATCCTTTCTGCCAGATTCAGACCCTGAAATAAAGTAGGCACAGCATTTTTAGAAAGTGAAGTACGCTTTTTCCTAGGAATGGTAGTACTTTAGGAGGTGCTATAAAAATTGAGCTGGACAGAATTGTGTGCCTGTTTCCAAAGAAATGGCGAGCTTTCAAAGACAACACTGGGGATTTTGAGAGGCAGAGAGAATTTTCAAGTATAATCCCTGTCTGTTGGCTTTCAGATCCATGCTTGGGTGAAATCTAGAAGCAGTTGTTTTCCTCATAGGGGCTGAGATACGTTCACACGTTGGATTATACCTTGCAAGAGCTTGTTTCCAGAATAGCTCATTACATGATGCAAAAATTTGTAAGAATGAATTATATGGGATTGCTGAGACCGTGAAGGGCTTGTTCTGACTCTGCTTCAGCCCACTTGATCTCTAGGTGGCCATATTATTTCCATAATAGGCCATATTACTGTCAGCTACTCTCTGCCCTAATGCAAAAGGACAAGATAAAAGATCTTGGAGATCTAGTATTTTGTAAATACAGGTAAAGGTTGTTAGGTTGTTTTTTTTTTTAAAAAAAAACAAACTCAGTTTTAGAATGCATCCTTGAAAGAATTTATGTCTTAAAGAATTTGCTTTCTACATTTGAGTTTCCATAAATCTGGCAAGCAGTATTCAATTTATGTAAACTCTTCTTAGGCTGGCATGCCACATGCCACAAACGTCATACGACATACGCATCGTTGTAGGACTTGACATAATATCATCTTTTTGCTGTGTGAAAACTATCTATCAGCATCAATAACATAGCTGAAGTCAGATCACACTCTCAGTGGCGTAAATCCGTGGTAGCTGCAGGGAGGTTGCTAATGCATTCATTTGTAGTCAATGTAAGTAGATTATCAGGCTTTGAAGTTAAAAAATCATCAGAAACATGCTTATTTTTGTCAAAATAGGCGAATGTAGGATAAGAAAAAAATTAATTTTCAAAAGTTATGTAAATCTAGGTCTGTATCTTTAATTACCAAAGGCTGGAAATACTGGAAGCTTCCTAATTCAGACTTTGCAGTGACTGGGGATGATCCGGCTCTTCATAAAGCTGCCTTTTATTCTCTGAGGTACTAATCTCATATATTGTTGCTTGTAAAAGCAGGGAAATCCTCAATGAAAATTTATTAGCACATTAAACAGTTTGTGGGACACTTCTTAAAAAATAAAGGAAATCAAACAGCTCAGAATATATATATATATATATATATAGGCACACACACACGCACATATATATATAAAAATCAGCAACATTAGAGCAGTGTAGGCTGCAGCTTTCCCTGGAAAATCCTCATCAGCAGAATGCCAGGCTGAATTATAGATCAGAGATCCCTGGTGTTCTCTGTGCTAAATGCTTTATGGTGGAGTGAGTTCATTGACTCTAGTGTCAACACTGGTGACATACTCAATACAGCTCATTTAAAAAAATGCTATCAAAACTTTTTTGGTGGACAGTTGAGTTCTTGACAGTATAGCTTGTTGGGGTTTTCTCTTTTTTACCCAAATGTGTCTGTTTTCTGTGAGAAGTTGGATCTATATTGAAAGCCCATTGGCTGAACATAGTATTGTTCATTCCAAGACACTTTGGTGGGTGGCCAAAGGATTAGAGATATTTCAACTAAAGTGCAATATTTTCCATTAAAAAAATCCCCTATGATTTTGTGGGAAACTCTACTACTTAGCTTCCCATGTATCTTCTCTTTGTCATCATTGTCAGAAACTAACTGGCATTTCTTGCTGACATTTTTAGAAAAGAATATTTATACTAGAAACAACGCAAATAAAAATAAGTTGGCAGAAACGAGTGACATTTACAGTATGATAGAGTCCTGACATTTTTATGCCACCAATGGGAATATTGCCTGTTTGATGACTGAATCTGTCATTCTTCCATCATCCTGGTAGACCTGTTCAACTCAATTCAACTGCCTTAGCTAGATTCCCCAGTCTTCTCTCTTGTGCAACTTATGGCTGAGAAGGGAGGTGAAACAAAGCCGAATGTTGTAGATAATGAGCAGTGCTGTTGACCAGCTCTGCTGTGATGAACTGCAGTCACCACCTTGGTTAGAATAGTAAGGTTTGGACCAGAAAGCTTATGTACTGCTCAGTATATCACTAAATTTGTCTTCCAGTCCAGAGGAATAATTAATTCATAATCTCTGTGAAGTAGGCAGAGAGAGGGTCCTACAGTACATTATTACTGCAGGGTTACCAGAGTCCTGCTCTATAGATGAAACTTCCCTTTATGCTGAGCTCTAGCATAAGGCATATGCACTGGTGATGGGCCTTATTTAGAGATCTGAATTTCATTTAGGAAGGATGACAAACTGGATGCCTTGGGAAAGACTTCAAGATGGCATTCAATACCTGGATATTTAGTCCATGCTCCCACATTTTATGTTTGTTATACAAAATACATCTGGTTCCTTCTGATTTTGCCTTTCATGTAGTAGGAAGCATTTTGATTTTGCAGAACATGTTAAGAATCCTAACTGCGTGTGAATATTTATTGATATCCTTTCAGTATTTTTTGAAGTTAGTACGTTTTAAGGACATATTAATTACTTTGCTTCTGTTTAAATGTAAACAGCCTTTCCAGTCCAGCAGACTTATGGCTTTCTTTGGGGATTTCAGTGCAGTTGTTGATTAAAAGAGAAAAGACCTGGGCGTGCTTGAGTATTGCAATTCCTTTCTCAATTTCTCCCTTGTTTTGAGCAAAGCCATGATGTAAAGACTCAACCAAGCCACTGGCCAAGAAAATAAATATATAAAGAGATCTCATGAAACTGTGAAAGAAAAATACCTCTCAGACTTTATGCCCATTCATAAGTTCTTTTTAAATGGTCTTCCCATCTAAAATGTCACGTTTTCAAGCAATTAATGTTCATTGCCGCAACTGGTCTCATTAAGATGGGTTGAGCTGTGTGTAAAGGTTTGGTTTGCATTAAAAATAATACCTCTTCCTTCCCCACTGCTCCACAAAAGCTGACTTGTAGCCCGGATACTCAAGATGTGAATACACTAAGATTACGGTAATGGTGTGGCTGGCAGAGATGGTGAGCATCTAGATCTAAAGTATCCCAGTAACGTTTTGTAGCCAGATCCTGGACTCCAATTCTGCATGCATGCAAGGATTCGTACAAGGCAAGCAGACTTGTGGATCCTACACAAGATGGCAGGATCTGCCATCATTCTTTCTTGTAATGCCTTTATGTAAGAATCAGGAACAACATGATGAGATGAGAAAGTGATGAGATGACAACATGATTCTAGATGAGAGTCAGAAGCGGGTCTTGTCCCCCGTCAGTCAGACTCAGTTGTCTGAGTGCACACTGACGTGTGGCAAAACGGAGAGGGGAAAGTGCCTTCTTGAGGACGACACCGTGCTTATAGGATCTACTCCTCTTACTTGGAAACATTAAAAAGCTGATAACTGTGCTACAGTCTAGACATTGATTAAGGAGGTGTTGTGTGTGCCTGGGATGGATCGGTAGCAAAGAGGACAAGGTGGTCATCCCGAGTGAAGTTCACTTTCTCCAGACAGGGCTCAGGATAAGAAACCACACTTCACTACAGCAATAACCCTTGTGTTATGATACAGAAGGTGAGCTGTGCTGTGTGTTGGAGAGCAGTGTTTTTAAGAAGGGTCTAAATTTGCTGGGGCAGAAAAGCTTCTTATGACAGCTTGAGGGTATGTAAACAGGGAGAAGGAAGTCAGTAAAGAGTTTCTCTTTCTGGATATGGCAGGGTGGTGAACGTGAGAATGTTGTCATTTTGTCATCCCTGTTTAACAAAGGAGGTGGAAAATTTGAAGAGTGTGAAAAGGAGCCATGCAAAAACAACGATCTGCAACCTGGGAAAAATGTCTTATAGTGGGAGATGTGAACAGCTTCATCTGTTTAGCTTGCTGAGTTGGAGGCGAGGAGGTACCTTGATTCCATGAGCAGGTACCAAGCGGCACTTTTATCTACCTAAGTGACATAGCTAGAACCAGCAGCAGAAAACCAGCACATGCTGGTTAAACTCTTATTAAGTGCAGGGCACTGTTTCTGACAGCTGATGTGATTACTCAGACTGAGACAAGTCAGCAAAGGCAGGGGTGGATTCCCAATGTCTTGATGAGTTTCAGAGTGGGTATGATTTTCATGTTCAAGCTGACACCGTCCGCAAGAGACATCCTTCGTATCTTCTGTGGGAACTGGCAAAAGACAGAAGTGAAACCATGCAATCAGTCTAAGAGCTTGTGATACTGTATGTTAAACTTATTCCAGGTTTAAGCATCTGAGGGGAGGTCGGATCAAAATATCTAATTATATCACCTTTGACTTTATATCTGTGAGTCTTGGAGAGAAGATGAACTATCTCCACGGAAGAGCATGGGTGCCCAAATGCTTGCTTATTTTTTCCAAGTACTGCAACTGTTGTAGTGAAAAGATATGTCCTCTTCCAACAAAGCTTGTCTTGCTTATAAACCCTCCATGTATGTTTGTAATGTTAAAGAAGATTAGTGTTAGCATTATTCCATTAAGATACAAATAGGTCAACACCAGTGGAATCTGAGAAATACTGAAAACTGATCAATTCAATTCTGAGTGAACAGTTTTCCTTAAAAATAAGGCACATTCACTGACATTGAGTATGATTCACTGGCTTGCACTGATTTTGATGGCAAGCAAATGACTTCATATTTCATTTTGCTAATGTTTTGGTATGGCTTAGCTTTATTGATTTGACTGTTTTTTTCATTTTGGCATAAGCTATCTTCATCTATTATACTCTAGAATTACAATTGGAATAAAAATTAGTTGTTGTTAATCTATCAAAGGGAAAAGAAATAATTTTACTGTTATTGAAATAAAGTGCTTCAGTGGGTTCAAAATATATTGCTAGTTATTATGTTTCTTTTTTTTTTTCCCCTAAGTTTTGCTCCAGGAGAAATTTTGAAAACTTGCCGTTTTTGTTCTCAATTTGGAATGAAGACAGGCTTTGTGCTTGGTCTCCAGCTGAATAGAAATGCAGCTTCCTTGCACTGCAGAGGGAGAACAAATAATAAAATGATGCTGACATCTCTGGAGAAAACGCCCTCCAGGTGAACAGATTTTAAAAGCAGGAAAAACAACATGCTTGGAGTGGGAATCATAATTCAAATCCATTTGGTCTGTATCTGGTTACAAAAGCAATAAAAAACCCTAAGTTTTGAAGTAATGGTCTGCCGTTCCCCATGCCTTTTGCTCCATTCTGCCACAAAAGGGATGAAGAGCTGAGCTGAGGAAGCAGACGGAGGGAAATTCTGGCTCTGTGCTGGTTTGGTGACTTGGAGAGCACTGGCGAACAGTGCTGCACTGATTTTTTGAGGTCAGTTCTTAATCATGAGAGTAGAAGAAAGGGTCAGAAACAGGTTGGCTGAAGGCAGACTCCAACAACACGCCATTTATCCGGTTGTGAGAAATTTCTGATTTTTTCAGGTCATGTGAATCTGCCCACTTTGGTGAGACAAAACAGGACGCTGTGGGTTCTCCCATAAGAAATTTCTTAGCCAGTGAAAAGCTAGAAAGAAGAGGCCAGCTTACAAATTCTGAAGCAGCAAAAAAGTTAGGATCTGGAAGTGGGCAAGAGACAAGAGTGTTGGTTCAAAATAATTCAGAAGAGGTGAAGAGTTGATGTTCATTGGCAGGTGCTGAAGGTAACAGGGCTTTATTTTCATCTTTCTCTCAACAGAAAGAACTGCATGTTCAGACACAGATTTTCAGAGGAATTAGGATTGCTGCTTTTAATCTGTACATGCTCTGGGAAGAAAGAGATGAATAAATTGCAGGTGTCAAACTAGTCAGGATGGCCAGTTAAGTAGCCATCAGAAAGAAGTACCCCTTTAAAGCCAAATTCATCTAGCAAACCCAACCGTCTCCTCTGTAAAGGAACCCACAATTCCTAGTATGCTAAATTTTATAGCCCATAGGAAAAAAAGAAACACAAACCCAGGGAGGGAGGAATGCCGCAGAAACTGTTTTGTTAGAGGGAGGTTTGATTTCTCTTCCAAGGCAACATTCTTGGTTTTGTTGTTTCACTTCGATTCTTTTTTTTTCTCCTTGTGGTAATGGCACCCATAACAAGTTTTGTTTCATACATGCCAGGTAGTAATTAAAACTAGCAATTTTGTAATCAGCATCTTGGCCTTGAGTGCTAGAACCAGATGTAGTAAATAATGCCAAAATTTGTTTCAAAACCAAAGGAGACTGATGGTCAGGACCTGTACTGAGGCAACTCAGAGGAGATGAAGCTGTAGCCCAGCATTTTGGTTAAATCTTGTCATCTGCTGTGCCATGCAGAAGGCAACAGGTTGTGTGAACTTTGCTGCAACTTGGCCTGAGGTCTTGTGAGTAACCTCTTGTGATTGAGATAAAGATCATGTCCCTGAAATCTGTCCGTGCAGATGAACCAAGCCTTGCTACACAGCCCAAGCCCTAGAACACACAATACAAGCCATTTTCTGCTGTCAAAGTCATTTTTCCTTTCCAGTTCAGCAGTGGATGAGGAAGCTCTGAGGAGGTTTTGCTTCCTTGCGAGAGAGCCTGATAACAGTCAGACTGACATCAGCTTCACCTCCACCAAGGACAGGGCAAAGGAAGGAGCACAGACTCCACCTTCCCATCCTGCCTGGCCTCCTATACCTCCTTGCTGGGAAGTCAGGGACAGGGATACAGTCATGCAGCCCCCAGATGGCTTCAGCAATAGCAGTTCACTCCAGCCAGCTTCGCACATACCATCCCCACAGGAACACCTACAGAGGGACCAAAATCTTGGTGGTCTCCTGTCATAAGCCAAGCCCAGCTCAGTTGTGCCCTGACTCTGCTGCTGCACCAAGCTGTGACTGCGCAGGCATCGATTTACACCTGGCACCAAGGGCTGCCATCACCCAGGGACAGCCAGCGCCTTCCCTGCCTCCCCTGCAAGCACAAGGGTCCTCTCCGCTGGCCTTCGTCCGCGGTGTGACCGCAGAGCCACCACCCCCAGGAACCGGGATCCGCTCCAGTGAGGCCGGCCAGCACGGAAACCAAACTCTGCTTCTTTTCTTACTTTATTACAGTCCGCAAGAGTGGGCATTGGCTGTGTCAGGCGACTGTGGTCTCAGCGGATTGTGTCTGTGGTCGGGCACTCAGGATTCCTGATTTCTAGTCCTGGTGCTGCCGTTTGCTCGGTGTGTGGCCTTGGAAAACTCACTTAGCTCTGCTGTGCGGCAGTTTTTCCTTCTGTCGGATGGGGAAGTGACACCTGCTTTGCTGAAGGGCCAAACCGCAGCTGGGATAAACAGTAGTGCCTCGCTAATGAGTATAACCTTTTGTACTAGCAGCTCGGAGGAAAGACATTAAAATAAAGGGTGTTACATGTGAATCCTGCAGCAGTTACTTTCTGTTCCAGACAAGAAGATGCTGAGCTCACGGGTCATTCTTTGCCAATTATTTGAAAATAATGTATATCATAAAATCGCAGCAGCTACCAAAAATGAATACATTGGCATAATTCTTGCCGAGCAAGCTAGCTGATAGAAAACAGTTGTATTTATGACGGGATGCTGCATGGTGCTGTGGGTATGGGCGGAAAAGGAGCTGCTTGGCTCCCCCTTCTTCTTTCTGCGATGCTCAGGAACTGTGCTTGGAGGTTAATCTGAATTCTGTGCTGAGCTGATTCTGCTTGCTGGGTGCAGGTTTTGTGATGGTGAAAGGCCATAGTCTGACTCCTGCACATCAGAGGTGCTCATTTTAGTACTGTAGAAAATGGTGTCAAATTAAGAAAACTCAGGGAAACTAAACGGTGTTGAGATAGCCTCTAAGCATACTGCTTAATTAGAGACACCATGGTTTAGTTGATGCAATGAGTAGGGCTGCATATGCAGACAGAGTTGTGTGTCTCAGTTTTCCCAATTGAAAAGGAAAGATATTTTTTTTTCATTGCTTTAACAAGAGGGAATTAATTACTTTAGCTTAGGTCATTGCCTAGGTTAAATCCCTGGATGGAAACCTCTTTCCATCCATGTTACCACTAACAAACCTGTGTGACTGTATTGTCTCTGAGCAGTCAAAGGTACCTGAAGTCTGAATCCTTGCTGTGAATAGCAGACATTGCTGATGTCTTTCTAAGGATGGAGGTCTCCAGTGAGAAACCACGTTGTGGGGTGATTCCTATATATGCGCATGTGAATTAAGAAGGAGCCCGCTTCTTTTGCCTTAGGAAAGAACTCAGTGAAGCAAAAAGTGGTTCCACCATATTTTTGTCTGAAAGTCTTAAGTGTGTGTTGTCCTGTTCCCTAGGGAAGTGAAAGGAGGTCTGAATTGTCCAGGTTCTTATTATATTTGGCTCCCTCCATGCCTGTGGCAGTAACCTCAGCAGAATCCAGCATCAGCAGCTGCAACAGGAGATCTTTGTAAGGTGTGAAGGCATCAAGCTGAAGAAGTATATGGTAAAACAATACCACATGTTGAAAGCACAATAGGAGTAAGTCCATTTTGGCACAGTCTTCCACATGAAATCCTTTTTAATTTCAGTGACGTCACATTCCCAGTCTCAAGGAACCTATAGCAATATTTTCTGTGCCATAAATAAATCCACTTGGGGACTAATAAACTAAACTGTTGCTAATTTGTAATGTGCCACTTTTGCAGCAGTATCCAAAATTCATATGCACTAAGATTCCAGGGCTGGAAAGAATGAGGTGGCTTGTCCCTAACCACTGGTTAAGTTTTTAAGTTACACTGGTGAGTCGGGTGCAGTTTGGCTTTTAGTGAGACTCCTGGGGAAGCAAGGCCATCTTAGCATACAGTCTTAAAAAAAAGACTATTAAAATAAAAGCATACATATAAATAAAATAAAATTCAGGGAAATGACGTCTTTGTGACTAAAGCAGGAACACTTGTGCCATTCAGGGGCGTTGCTTGTACTTGCTTGTACTTATCACCACTGATAACCACAAGCCTCAATATAGTTTATAGGCACGGGTGGACCTTCTTGTGTATAGGACCTCTCTGCTTAGCATTATTGCTTGGCTCGAGGTGGGCTTTCAGTCTGGGGTCTGGCTGTGAGCTGAGGGAAGGGGAGTGTGACATCTTGGAGGGGCAGGTTGGTGCCCCTGGTGTAGCCGTTAACAGCTGGTTATTGTTCTCCTTGTGAGTATCCCATATGCATCTTGTTCTCTCCATTTCAGTGTGTTGTGATCCACTTGTTGGGTCTGATCTTAGATTAGGCTGAACTTTTTCCAGTGTGAAAGTAACACTGCAGAAAACACTGAAATGCTACTTCTTGGCGGTACATATGTGTTAGAGTTGTCAGAAGACTGTTTTGATTTTGCCCCTTTTGTTGCCACCACTGAAGATGGTGATAGATCTCTATTTTGTCACATCTGGGAGCGGAAAATTTTGCTCTTTCAACTTTTTGGGCTGGTATCAGCATGAAAGCAAGTATCAAAGGACTGGGATTTCTCTCAGGACACAACACCTTTTTTCTGACAGCTCTTTGGATGGTTCACAACTGGGAAGGAGTTCAAAGCAACCTCAGACAGTTGAGTACCCTCCTGTTATCACAAAAACATCAAATCCCTGCATAGCTTTGCCTCCTCTTTGAAAATGGTTTCTGTCCGGGGCTGGCCCCATCTTCCCATTATGCTGATGATACGCAGCATCTCTCACAGTGAAGTGGCACTCTCTCCCAGGATGAAGCTGATAGATACTCCTGCACAAGGAAAACCCACATTAAACTAATAATCAGATACACCAGGAATGTAGTTTGCTTTACAGTGAAAAGAAAGATTTGCCTGTTCTCTTCTGAAGGAGTTATGGTCTGCCACAGACTTCCTACATGGTTCTGGGCAAATGGGTTAAACAATGTCCCTCTCCTGTGAGAAGTTGCCCCAGATCATCTTCTCATCCTAATATTGTCACTAGAAGGGTGGATGGGAGAGCTGGAGTTTGCACATTGTAGCAGGCTCATGCACAGTCTATAACTAACACACTGGGCATAAACCGATGAAGCCCCTCAAGGTCTTCTCAGCAGAACCAGCTGGGGCATTGAGCAGAAACACTGATAGTGAGGGTCATGTAAGCACCATAGGAAAACAGTGCCTGACAACCTGAGCTTCTGCAGTGCTGGTTTTGTTCTTGTTTTTTTTTTCTTCTTTTTTTTTTTTTTTAATAGATATCAGCTCATGTCCTGTTACCATTTCCCTGGAGCTGTACGTCAGCGCTGTGTTTCTGCTGTGCCTCTTGTATAACCTCCCTGAAGGCTGGAGGGGCTGTCCAGGTGGAAAAGTTCACTTGTTTTAGCAGTTTCTCTGACTTGCTGTCCATGAATGAATAATTTGCATCCATCTGGAAAACCTCTACATGTCTTATCTTGTGATCAAGCTCAATCTTCTCACTTGGACAGGACCCACCAAATGAGGTGGCCCAGCCGATAAACCATTATAGGTTGAAATAGGGCCTAACAGTAAGAAGTATTGTTGAGTGTTTATTGCAGGGTCAGGATCTCTCATATTAATCTTTCCCTTCAGCACTGGCAACCCACCCAAAAGTAACATCTAGGAGTTCAGGTATACGGGACCTGTGGGAACTCAGTAAGTTGCTGCCTGTCTGTAGAGCTACCCTAACAGGCTCTGCAAGCGCTCTTAAATGACAATTAAGTCAAGCTACCTTCCTGTGCAGTTGTGGCAGGCTGGGGGTTGGCACGTGGACGGCTATTTACACTTTATCTGACACACTAACTTCTTACATTGAAGTAACTTCAGCTGTGGTTTGCATTCTTAGCGCATGAGACTCCTTCCTACCCCATCTCTCCCCAGCATGCTTATAAACTATAGGGAGACCCAGGGTACTCTCAAAATGAAAATCAGCTTGGGGGTGTCCCCATCAGCATTCAGTTTGGATCAGGGCCTTGCTTTTGAAACGAATCCCTCCCTCAGTCTTACCCCTTTTGCACCTTGGTAGTTATTGTGGATTCAACAGGCATTCAGTCCACGGGACCAGCCTAGTGCTAAGCCAAAATAAACCTCCTGAAGTGTATATAGTGTTTATTATATCAGGCCTCACTCTCCTGATCCATTCCTGTCGGGCCATACTACTTGCCAATTTAGCCAGTTCAGACTTTCATTTTTAACAGCTTCCCCCAGCCCTTCCTCCACCTCACACCTTACAAGAAACCCTTTTCACACAGTTTCGCTGTAGACAATGTGAGCTGGTGCAACTCACAGGAGTGGGATTTACTCACCTGCGTAAAGTCTGTACAGCTGGCCTGTGAGCTACAGAAAATTGTTATCGTTGAGTCTTTCAGCTGTTACCTGGTGTAGGCTGACTTGCACCAGTTAAATCTACTATTACTTTGTTAGCTTTATATTCATGTTCACTCCTGTTTATCTATCAATATATTGTGTGTTAACGGCATTACTGCAAGGCTATAGGATTATATTATCCAGACTATCTGAGCTCGTCAAGTCTTGCCACTCTTATAAATCCTTCCTCATTAGTAAAGGATCCTGAGTGATTAGCTAGTATGTGATTGCCAGAGTCAAAGTAAGCCTTCTTCCGACATTATTCAATATACTAAGTAGAGGTAGAACCTTTTTCTTTTCCTTCTTTCTTCTTCCATCTTGTCTTCCGTCTCCCATCTTCTCAGTCTTCCATCTTGTCTTCCTTCTCCCTCTTTCTCTTTCCCTTATTTTCTTTCTTTCTTTTTTTTTTTTTCCCTTTCTTTTCCCTCAGCCCTGCCGTCTGGTCCTTGCTGGGCTGGAAAGTCACAGAAGCTGTTTTCTGTCAGTTTGTTGATATCTTCTTCCTCTCCTAGCCTGGCACAGAATCTGCTTTTGTTAGTTTTCCTTTCAGGAATACATGTGCATTTCAGCATGAGGTCTGACAACCTTTACCCTCCAGGCATGACTAATTCCCATTTACAAGACCACTACAAAATCCATCAGATCAAAATTGTCAGGAAGCCAGGAAAACCCCCGCGCGTACGGCAGGCTGGGGCTGGTCTCCCTGTGCCGTGACAGAGTGCACTCTGTCGGCCGTGCTTTGTTGCGATAAGGTCAAGTAGAAGTGGCAGGGGGATGCCACTTTGAAAGGAAGGGGGATGGAGGGGAGGGAAGGAGGGTTTCGCAAGCAGCCACTGATGTATCGTTTAATGCCGTGCTTTTCATAGCCAGACACCGTGGCTCTAATAAAAGCCAGGGTTAAGGCAGTGGTATAAATTGAAAGTAAGGACTTACAAGATGTCTTATGGTGCTGGAAAACCTGGGGTGGAGGCTTTTGTGGGGTTGAGTTTGAAAGTGGGAAAATAGCAGTGCAAAGCCCCTAATAAGTTTATTGGAAGCCTTCGAAGTTTTGCCTTTATGTGACTTAGGAATGGTGATAGTGATAATCCAGGTGGTTTTGTTTGTTTGTTTGTTTGTTTGATACTATCTTTTATACAAACGTGTCTTAGCATTGAGAAATAGGATGAGCAGGGTGTCCCAAATCTTTCTCTGGTCATCTAATCCAACAGCTTCTTTTCAACCAAACTCTCAATGACTTCAGTTTCTGATGAGACCAGCTCAGCGCTCCTGAAAAATACCTGCCTAAGAGACAGAAATCCGTGTTACACAGAGAGTCTGTGGTTGAATCTCTGGACACATTCAGTCATAGCCCAAAAAGCCAGCACAGAAGAAAATGAATAAAAACTTACACAGATGTGAAGTCTGAAAGAATGAGAGCACTCCATGAATGAGACCTCAGGAAGGAGGAGGTGGTCTTGAATCAACCATGGAAGAGTCACAAAAATAAGGTTTGTGTTTAGCCGCCCAAAGGGAGCTGGAAAAAAGAGTGAGAAGAAGAAAGTCTTTTGGGAGCAAACCCTGGGGAGGAGGCAATAATGAAAATAAATGAAGGATCTCAATTTCTGTTGCAAGCATGACCCTTTGACTTCAGCAGGGCTGTAGCAAGTAGAATTTGGTTTTATGGACACAACTTGCTTACAAATCTGAGCTGGAGTGCACAGGAGAAGCACATAAGCAGCTGATTCAGCAGCTTTGCTGGCTTTTTCACTTGGAATTATGTGTGCCCCTTTTCATTTTCCCCCTCTGGATTTCAGGACGAGAATTTCAACATTGTTTAAAACCTTCTCAGTCACATCTCTGAAACCAAAACCTGGTACAAACTACGGAAAGGTGGTTTGTAGAGCTTCTGTTCTAACCTGGAAAGTTCTGAATTCTCTCTGTGTGGGCCTGATCCAAGATCCATAGAAATCAATATTAGGTTTGCCATATACTTTAATATAAATAGGACCAAATCACAAAAGTTTCCTATTCCTCTGGATCATTTCTATGGATTTTTGCCCACTCAATTTAAAAGAACAATTTATATCATGAGAAACAAACCACTGTTTGTTGTGTTTTTCTGTGTTTGGATTTTTTTTGCTTAATATTCTTTCCTTACTGTTACTGGCTGAGAAACAATGGCTATGAATTTTGTATTGTTTTAATGGGACATGAGGAGGATAAGTGGTTCAAATACTTGCTAAAGGCAGTTTTATCACTCAACTTGAAAGTAGAAAGGTTGGTGTTAAAGATGCCCTACCTGAACACTCAGAAGAAATGAGATGCCCATCATTTGGTGACTAATTATTATGCAGTGTCTGAGACTTTAGTCTGGAAGGCAGCCATGCCATGGCAGAAAATACCATGCTAATTGAAGACAGTTGTTCCTGTCTGTGACTGGCTCACCACCTCTGTGCATCACAGTCCTTTGGGACATGGATTTATGAGGCTGTACCAAGTGACTCATCTCCGTCTTCCTGTTACCCTTCCACAAGAACGAAACTCATTGTGTCTCGTTCTTCTTTTACTAAAAGGGATTGATCCAAGCCCACATCAGGAAAGCTAGCCCACATCCTCTAAGTACTACAAGCGCCTTTACCACTGGCCTAGAACTTTCTTTCTAGCTCGATTGCAAGTCAATACTGAAATATATTGGCAGAGCTCTTGTATGAATTAGGGCTGGAATATCAGAAAAATTGTGTGAGCTGAGGTAATAAGTTTTCATTAGCTGAGTCTGTAAATCTCCAGCATTCAGTATCCTGCAGTCTACGGGGATTTTCCCAGCCTTCAGCACCATGGGCCCTCAGCACCTATCACAGCTCTGGGCCACCCGTGCAGTTTCAAGCTCTGTTGCATATCAGGATTTGGTTGTGTTATTACGTGTAGGTTTGTTTTACACAAAACGTACCACCTGCTAGCAGCCTGCCTGACCATACCTCAAATTCAGCCCCAGCCGTGAAGCCCAAATGCTTTGCCTGTGCAGAGCAGAGCAAGGAGAAGCGCTGCCTCTCTGGGGTTTCTGTCTCTATGATGAAGTCCTGTGTGGATTCCTTGAGGGTTGAGTTTACTGCTCAACCTTCCCTTCACATCATCTCTGCTTTGTCACCTTTTTTCATAGGACTTGGAGGAACACAGTTACTTGGAGAGCCATACTCTGTCCATCACCTGTCATAAGAACAAGTGATAAATTCAGTAAGCCTTGAATGAGAAGGCTGCAAAACTAACACAAGGTCAAACGCATTCAAGTCCCCTCAGGCTTCCAGTGCCTTATACGCTTTATTTTCATGGGCGAAGCAATATGGTGGAAATCCACTTGCTTCAGCAAAGACAAAATTGAAATAAACTTGGGACTGTTTCATACTTTTTTTTTTGGTGCTGTAAACTTTTCTTAGTTAATCAGGCTTGTAGTTAACATCTTATTTTTGACAGCTTGTACTAATGGCTTTGTACAGCTTGCAGGATAAATGTCCACTGATGGAAATGAGGGTGATCCTTAACTGCAGTCTACTGTATGCCACATGTATGTATGTGAAGAGAGCAAGATGCCCAGGACTCTCCTCCTCAGCCTTTCGTGGGGACACAAGTGGTGCGGGGAGTGCCTTGTGAGGCACCTGCAGGAGGGTGAATTTCACACTGTTCTCCAAGTTGTGTGAAGAAGCCATTAAAAAGGAACTGGGTGGATTGGTGCTGACGAGGTGATGAGGATATGTAGCTCCTGAGGGTAGTGTTACCCGTTGTTTTCAGTCTCCCTTTCCCTTTCCTTTCTTTCTACTACTTGTTTCACTTCAGGAGTGTGGTGTTTCTTGTTTTGGGTTTAGGGTTTGGATTTTTTTTTTTCCTCTTAATGTACTAACTCAGAAGTAATAAATATTTTAGAACAAAGTTGGAGGGACTCATTTAGGGTTAGATTTGACCATAAGCATGTGATGAATGGGCTTCAATTTAAATGCCAGTGGTTGGGGAAGCGGCAGGCGGTGGCTGCCACTTGGATCGTGCAGCTCCTACACGCTCCAGCCACAGTGGACTGCATTTAATGAAGCAAATTTAGTAGGGATTTAGCCTGACCTCTGGGATTTCTGAAGCTGCGTTTAAGAACCTCAATTAAGGAGAAAGGAAAGATGTCTGAGTAAACGTAGTTCTCTGAAGGAAATATCTTCATCACTCATAAGAAACTGTTAAAATTGCTACTTCTCGATTTGTCCCTTTGGTCAATTTTTGTAGTGTATAAGCAAAGGCAGCAGGATTCCCTCACTTACACAGTGTAATCGATGGAGTGGTGTAGCTTGGTGCAAATCCATCAGCTTGAAAGACTTACTGCTAGATCATAACAGTGAGAACCTGAAAAAATATCAGCTGTAAATATACAGTATAACTGATGTAAAGGCAAATGTTTGAAAACCTCCAGGATGCTGATTTAGCTTGGCTCTACTTCAGCCAAGCCAGCATTGGTCTGAGATGAGTTTTATTGACATAAAGCTGACATTGCAGTGAATCAGGCTACATTTCTCTTTGCTGATAGGCAAGCGAAGATGTGTGTGCCTCTGAGCGGTAGGCTCTGCTAAAGTGTGAGGGGTGGCATTTCTTGCTTGACCCTCTCAAAGGAAATGCTGCATGCTGCTGGGTTGCATGGACCAGGCCCTTACAAAGGTCTTCTGATTTTAAGGTTTGTCATAATCTTCCTTTAAAAGGATGGAACTGAGCTGCACCACTGACTTGAGAGGGTACGGGATTGTTCCCTGGCTGAGGCTCTTGTTCAAATATTAATTGCCAAGCTTACTATTATGAATCTATTATTATTATGAGTTAGCATGGTGTTAATCAACAAAGTGATGGTACTAAGCAGCAAAAGATCTAGAATGTAGTAATTGGGGATTTAATGCTTGCTAAATTGACTGCTGGAGGAAACTGAGCAATTCCTGAGGCTGGCCTTGCTATTTTCTATTGAGTGAGCTAGTGTTGGCCTTTTTTAATTGGAAGCCGTATAAGTCTTTTGGGAGGTAGGGGGGAATCCAACAACTGTATATCATTTTAGAGAAAAAAAATAGACCCTGTCATCTATTACAGCACTGTCACATTGATTTCCATTTAAAACTGAAAAGAAATGAGGCTAAAGACTGTTTATTCCTATTATTTTCCTCTGATTTGTTTCTTTCTTTGCTTGCATGTGTGGGTGGGTTTTTAAAGTTTTTGTCTTGCTTCGTTTGGCAATTTTTTTTATGTCCCACATTCTGATGTGTTGCAGTTCATCTGCAGACTGCAAGGCTGAAGTGCATGAGGATGGGCTGCGTGTAGTTCCTGCTTAGCACTCAAACAGGTAGCAAGTGGGTAGGTTGTAATTTAGGGAGTGGGAGGAAGAGAATAAAGCTAAATGTTTCGGAAGTTTTCGAAATGTCCAGTGACCACAGTTCGTATGTAGGAGGAGATGTCCTTCCCTTCCTCTCCTCCCCTGTTTCTGAATGATTTTCCAGAGTGGCTATGACTAAGGCTTAGCTAAACTGAAAGTACCACAGCCTGGAATGATAATCAAAAAAGATGCGTGTTGTTATAAACACTCAATCACTTTCCTTCTTTCTTGTGGAGTTGTTATTAAGCCCAGAGGTTCAGAAGTTCAAAAATATAAAGGAATAATTTGTACAAGAAAAGAAAGGAGTCTATTTCACAAACCATTGATGCTTCCACTGGGAATTAGCAGTAGCTGTTTGAGTAGCCAGGGTCATACAGAGCAACCATGCATTCTGCTCCCACTTAGGAAACCCCTAATTTTTAACTTTTTAACAGCCACAAGCTTAAGTTTCTGGCAATGAAAAGTGGAGGGAATGTTTGAGGAGCTCTTATTAAAAAAATAAACTTCAAATGATGATTGACTTCCCTTTTATGTCTCTAGAATGGGGCCCATAAATCTCAACAGTTTTCTCTTCAATGGCTACTTGTTCTTTTTGGTTGGTGACAACTTTTATTTTAAGCAAGCTCAATTCTTAAATTAACCCTTGTGTTGACTCAAGCCTCCTTGTTTGTCTTTGCTTTGCTTCCCACGGATGGAGAAACTCTTGGCACATGGTAACATCCATTCCCATTTTCTGGTTGACATGAAACGTGGGCATCAATGTGTCGTTTGAGGAGGGGAAAACCAGACTTCAAGACTTCTGCTTCCAAAGAAAGCAGAGCTCTCAGTTAGCAAGGCTCCCCTTTGGGTCCTTGGTGTAGGGCTTCTGATAGACAGATGAACACTTGAGGTTTAACTCATTTGAGAACAGAAATTCAAATTCAGATGTGCACATTAACTCCCAGTCCCATCCCATACGGATGGGTTCTGGCACTCCCTTCTTTGTCATGCTTTTAATAGTAACTGTATGGATACCGCTGTTCTGCAGTCCCTGGATTTTTCCTGTATTTAGAACTAAATCCAACCCTTGAAGCCTTCTGAGGAAATACCTAATATAAAACCCATAAAAATCTCAAGCAGCATCAGCCACTGAACCTACCAGAGGACACATCTGAAAAATTGGTTGACTAGCAAGATTGCTGTGCGCATGGGTGTCCATTAGCTACTGAGTCCCCTTCACAGGTATCCAAGCTGTGGAAGCTCTGCCTGCCTGTGTGTGGCCAGTCAAATTTGGAAGCTCTATCTTATGTCTTTCTGTCAGTGACCTGTTATACAGTTCTGGGGCCTAATGCTTATGTCAACATGAGGTTAAGTTTCATGGCATCCTCAGCAGAGCAGGAATGTCCTGGCTTATATTTGTCTCCCCAGGAGAGAGAGAGAGTGGGAGAAAAGCATTCAGCAGCTACTGGGCATTCTTCTGCCATCTCTTGACAGGTAGTGATATAAATCAGGGGCTTGAGTGGGACACGAAGGCAAGACCTTGTTGCTCTGTTTAGATCCCTATCAGCTGTGATTAATTCAGTGCTATAGGTGGAAAGATAAATGTGGCTTCCTGTGATCTTAATTGTTTCCACCAGCCTTTGAACTGATGCATTCATCTGGTAGCATTTAGTTTTGAATACAAAAGTCCAAACTACGCCTAAGACCACATGGTGGGCAGCAGAACCAGTTCTGAGATCTGCTAGTGCCAGCTGGAAATTTTTCTCTTGGTCATGCAGTACAGCTGGGGCATGGAGACTTGAGTTAATCCTGAGTAGGCGGCTTGGAATATCATCTGGAAGCTTTTAGGTGCCAGAGGTTCTGGATTTATTGCAGAGGAGATTGGCAAAAGTGCCTTGGGATGGCTAGGGATGGACCAGAGACTTCATGTGATGCTACAGGGACTTCTGCTCTGCCATTCCCAATGCTCATATGACAGGAGAAGACAGTTTGGATTGCTTTTCTTGAGCAACTCCCATTGTAAGTGAAACAGTTTGTGTGGATCTTTTGCAGAACTACTAGTTTCTTGCATCAGGAGACCTTTCTTTCCTCTCAAGACTCTCTTTAATGGCTTAGGTCTGCAGTCTTTGCAAGTAACTGACTCATACATTCATCCATCTACCTTTAGTGCTGTGCACAGGGCTTGACTTCGACATTCCTGTGTAGAAAGCATTCCCATGACAATAACATGAAAAATACCATGCTAGCTTTACTCCCTCTTTAACATTGCTATGTACCTATGGAACATTCTGAAAAGGCCAACAGTCTTGATATATTTGGTGGAGGGGGGGTGCCTTAAAAGCAGAAAGATCTTTGGCAAATGCAGCCTGCAAGGAACAGAAACAGTTTATTTCAGCTGATGGTTTTGGAGAAAACCAGCATTGCTAAGTTTCAAATTAGTGTGGGTAGACACTAATAAGAAAATTTAGGGCTAGCAATTCAGAGTGAATAGTTTATTGCTTTTTGGTTAATCCCTTTTCAATTTCTATCAGCATAGAAAGAGGAGAGCTCTTTCTCTCAGTCATTTGTGCCCAAAGCAAAATGTGATGAAAATAGGCAAACTAAAATGTAACTTAGCTGCCTAAAAGCAAAGAGGAGTGTTTACCCCATCAGGAAAAAAAAAAAAGATTCAGAATTTGCCATTTAAACAAGACTCCATGAAGTCTTTGTCTTAGTAATGTTTCTATACCAACACTTTGAATCCAGTAACTTCTAGTTGCTAGAGCTCAGTAAAGAATGTTTCCTGGGAAACTTCTTTTGCAATCTATTCACTTTTCCACCCTGTATATTAACTGTCTGACATTTTTCTCAGAAGTATTCATGCTTGGGAATCATTTAATGAATAATTCCAGACCCGCTGCTCATTTCTAAGCGGTCCTGAGCATTTGCCATTCAAAATCCAAGCTGTTAGAATTTAATAATTATATCTCAAAATGTTAGGAACAATTTATTGTAAAGCATAACTACTCCTGTATAAGATATAAACATGAGGCAAAATTTCCTATCAATTGAGTTAGCAGAGCATGGTTTGGGCAAACTAAGCTGACCAATTTACATCTACAAAGAACTTGGTCTATAAAACCACCTGAGCATATTCCCCTTCTTGCCTGCTTTAGAGAAGGTAAAAGGATCACTGAACAGGGAAAAAATGCCCAACAGCTGTTATCTTCAAAAATGAGCTGATCTCCCACAGGTTTGCGCAGTCTGACATTTCCCCCCCCCCCACATCATCCAGTTCTCCTCAATCAGGGTGATGCAGGCAGCATTTCAGTGGATGTGGATCAGTGCAGCCCTGCTGGCACCGTCAGAACTGTGCTAAATGACACCAGCTCAGCCTCTGGCTCTGAAACTCCCTCTGCTCCTAGTGGTTAGGCTTGAGAAGATAAATCAAACCTGGAGGTGGTCCTCAGCGCTACACTTAGTACCCCCACCACTGCTTTGGGGTTCCCTGTTGGATGTCTTCCCTACTGTCCTGAGGTGTCTAAGTGGGCTGAAGCCTCTGAGCTCCAGAGCCACAGCCACGATTGTGGAGAAGGCTGCTAGTACTCTACAATAATCCAGGGCAGCAGCAGAGGGATTTGCTTTGGGAAATTGCTTTTTCACCTTAGGGCATCCTGGAGCTGTTTCCCCGTGTGCAATGTCAGCAACATCAGCAGGATTTCCAGGTGTCTTCCTGGTGAAGCACGGCTGCAGAGGGAACAACCTGCTGAAAACATAGTGTTTCAGGGGATGGCAGCACGTGCCAACTTACTGCCGTGCGTGGGCATATTTACAGCTCATCAGTATTAATCAGGCAAGGCGAACGAGGGGAGGGGAGAAGGGGTTTTGTTGCTTGCCTTTGGGCAGTGCATCACCTGCCTGGAGGAGGAGATGCGTCTAAGGAGCGGGGAGATGTGGATAAGGGGACAG
This sequence comes from Chauna torquata, assembly GCA_013399475.1. Lineage (NCBI taxonomy): Eukaryota > Metazoa > Chordata > Aves > Anseriformes > Anhimidae > Chauna > Chauna torquata. The sequence goes on along the minus strand of VXAL01002037.1, from coordinate 386,589 downwards.
AAGGTGAACCTGAGGCTTATCTCTTTTCCAGATATTTCTCTGCTGTCTGAGTGTATGAACCAGAATGGTGCCTGAAAACAGCAGTAACTCTCATATTTATTTATGTTTACATGGAGAAATAGTGCCCACCTTCAAGGATGTTTGAAGCTTTGCAAAGAATATTCTTCTAGGTCCTTTCTTCCTAGTTAGAAGAAAAAAAAACCATTACTTGAGTGAATGCTTTCCTTAGAATTTGCCAGTTCATGTAAATGTTTCACAGCAAGAACACAGAACTTGGCTTTAGCAAAAATCTGTGAAGACTCTTCTTGATTCCTTAACAGCATATCCCCTCCGGTAGCTGGTTTCATAGGCATTCTCTGACTGAAATGGAAACTGTTTAGCCTAGACATAAAAAAGGTTCGAGTAATATGATCTTTTAGTCCCAATGCTAATGAAAATATAGTAGTTATAGCTGTCTCTGGAAAGATAACCTCCCGTAGTTCATAAACAACAGAATTGCATTGAGGAAGCCTTACATGTAGTAGAAAATAGTGTCTGAATTTATCATTCTGACCTTGAAAGCTAACAGAGTAGTTTGTTTTAAATAATTGTTTTTATGAATTTCTTCTGTTTTGCCAACTTGACCTGTGAATAGATTGCAGTTTCCTTGAACTTATTTATTAGCAGAATTTATTTGCTGAATAACTGATGTGAATAACTCAGTGAATAGTAAGTAATTATTCTTGGCCTCCACTTAGTTTAAAGGCAAGCGCCTGGCTGCAAGTAGATGATATGAGAAATTTGAGCTGCTGTGATTTGATGGGTAGGTGACCTTCTTTCCTGGCTAACTGAATATTGAATAATCTTTATGCAACTTGCTGCTTCCAGGCAAGAGTCCTGTAGACTGCAACACAGCTGTAACGCCATGCAGCGTGTACTGGAGCCACCGTACTGTAAGGGCAGCAGCATGTGGATTTGATGCCTTCTCCTCTTCCTCTGGGGCCGTCTTGCCCATGGCAGGCTTCCCTGGCTGCCTCTGAGCTCTGAAGCAACAGTTGTTGTCCTGGGCACCTCCAACTCTCCATCTGCTCTTTTCTGCATCTCCCTCCAAAAGGCGGCTGAAGCGGGAGCTGCTGCATTCATTTCTTGTTAAGCTCCTGGCAGTGTCTGTAGGTTTTTGTGTGTCCCCTTGGCTCGCGGGACGCGGTGGCGAGGTTGGTGGTTACTGCTCCTCGGGCGCAGCGCAGGCTGGCGCAGGACTTGCAGCTCCACGTTAAACGTCCATTCATCGGCTGCGCTGCATAAACCGCTGAGAGCATCACAAAGGGCATGTTTCCAGCGACAGGCTGTTTTCCCTGGCTGCCCAGAGGTAACGCTCGCCCCGCAGACAGACCCCAGAAGTGCCCTTGAGAAGCGCGGCAGTGCGACCTGCGCCTTGCCCTGCCGCGAAGCGCCTGCCTGTCTTCCTGGTGAGTTGTGAGTGGTCGCCTTGGGTGCCCTTCCCCTGGCTTTCATTAAAATAAGCCTTCAAGCAGTTATCTGTAGGAGTTTTGTGGCCATCTGTCGTTGCCCAGGACTAGAATGTCACCGCCTAACTGGTTTCCTGACAGCCCCTCTTTGTGCAGGCTTTTTGCTAAAGGAGGAGGGGGCCTACAGCGTGGGCTGTTCTGCGCCCCAGAATCCCTCTTGCTGATGGTGAAAGGATCGGGGTGAACCCTCCCTTCCAGGTCGAAGGACATTTGGGCCAATGCAACATCTTTACTGACAAAAATAGTGCTGTTTGTGCTGGGTCAGGCCCTTTCGTCTGGTACTTTTCAGGAAATGAGCCTCTTGCTGCAGCTGCCTGTGATGGGCAGCACGCTTGCGCCTGGCATGGGCTGGCTCCCCAGGAGGGGTGACAGCAAGAAGGGCTGGAGCCACTGCCCATGCTCCCCAAATTATGTGCTTTTAAAGGTCTGCATTACCACCCTGAAGCAGATCCTGAGGATGTAACTATGAATCTTTCAGAGCAAGGCAGGAAAGAGGAGTTCTCCTGGTGAGGCCACCTGGGGCTCTCTGTGCCCCGTAACAGCTCCTGGCACTGGGGGCATCCCATTAGCTGTATGTTAAGTGAAATGGGATCTTTTCCTTAGTGAGGAAGACGTCAAGTGAGCAGGCTGTGAGATCAAGTCCTGTGTTTATTAACAGACACAGGGTACCCTGTGCTTGTTCATCATTTATTCCCCCCACATACTGCTGGCAAGGTCATTTTGCATAATAAAATGAATTCAATCCTAAGATAGTGCTAAGCTGGAGGAAAAAAAAATGAAACCACCTTATTCATAACCTGTTCAGCTTCCTCTTGAAGGTTTCCTTCTCTTGTGCAGTTCCAGATCTTGATGTGCCTTTTTTTTTTTTTTTTTTTCCTCCCCTGCTGACCTCACGAGGACGCAGTCACCTTCAGGCTTAGGAAACATTCCCTTTTCTACAGCTGCCAACTTGGTGCTCACGTGAGACTAGAAAACCGAGACAGTCATTGCCCCCAAACCGTCCTTGGCCAGAGGCAGTTCCTCCATCTGGCTTGCTGGGAAGTGTACCTGTTCCTGAAAGGCAGTGATTTACTCTGCAGTGTGCTGAGTTACATTGAAACTGGCACCTGTTGGTGCTGATACCCAGGGCTGGGAGCTGGAAATTCAGGACATAGGTCTTTATGTCCCCTTCAGCCCTCGCTGCGGGAGCAGCAGTCTGGAAAGGGGCCGTGCTGGCATCGCAAGGTGTTAAGCAGGGATGGCTGAAGGAGTTAATCTGCCGCCTCACTGTAATATAATAGAAAGAAAAACATGCCTGCGGGGCTAGTCCGTTTTACTATGTAGCTTCAGCTGGTAATTAAAAAGAAGCAGTTCAAAATTAAGCAGTAATATGAATAAAACCCCAAATTAAATATACCCAGGACAGGCTGGATTTTCAGTGGGTGGATGCATAGCATATCATTAAACCAGTTTTTTTTTTAAAAAACATCTCAGGCTGGCTGCCTAAAACCAGGAGCCCCAAAGCTTTGCTCTTTTCCACGAGGGTGCCCCTTTCCCTGCAGCTCCCACGTCACCAAGGCACGAGCCGGCCTCTCCGCCCTGCTGGGGCACGCTCCCACGTTCCTTCTGTTACGGTGGAGACAAAAAATTAAAATCAAAACCCCAGACGGACCCAGTAACAATCTTACTTGTGAGTCAAGAGCGCAAATGTGGTTTCAGGTTCTCGGGAGGGGTTTCGTGTGCCCCCCTTGAAAGCGGTGATCCCGAAGGTGGGGACAGTGTGCCCATTTAAGGTAGAGGAAGGCGATCGTGGGCAATGCCCTTCGGGTCCCAGGCACCCTACCAGGCATCGATTTTGGGAATGCAACTGCTGAGCAAAGTAGCAGGCCCAGCTGAGCAATCGATGTGACCTTCCGTCCGTATACGTCAGGCAGCCGGCTGCTCCTGAATAAAGCAGGGCAACCAAGCACGGTGGTGGTTTTGAGGTAACTGAAGGGGGAGCAGGGAGGCAAGGGGGAAGGAGATTTCCAGACGATGGGAAGTCATGTTGACTGAAGAAAGCTCACCCTCTGCTCACCTCATTTCTTACATTCTTTTCCAAAGTATCCGTTACCAGACACTTTGGGAGGTGTTGGACTTATCTGGGATAAGTGCTTTTATACCAGTGATGCCGCAGCACCTCTCCTGGAGCGCTGCTCCTGTCCACAAACCTGCTCATGAACCTTCAGTTCCCACAAAACTTGGTAGTTACATGGGGGGATTTCGCTGACATTGAGGTAGCATTTGAGTTTCTGGTTATAGAGGTTTGCTATTGACTAATAAGTGGTGAGATACCCACGGGACAGGGATCACTGAGCGGAGCCTGAGGCCGAGGCACAGGAAGGGACAGAGTGGGGACCAAGGGACACGCAGGAGCCAGGCTTGCAGCCCAGCCCGGGGCATCACCAAATAGGCAGCAGGGCTGTGTCCGATTTGTCCTGCTGGACTACAGCTTGTCTTGCCTGGGTGGGAAGTGTCTCTCGTCCTCTGTGCCTATGGGTTTCATTTGGTCTGGAGGTGATACTTCAGGCAGTTATCATCGGGTGTCACACAGTCCGGCTCCTTTCTCCTTGTGCAGTTGAGTGCATTCACATCTGCAGAGTGCCCGAGCCTGTTATCTCTGTAGTGGTCTTCCTGATATCTCTTTTTATTTGAAAACTGAATGAGTCTGTTTAAAATCAAACCCAGCTGCCAGCTACTCAGCCCTGGAAGAATTGTTATTCCTCTGCCACAGACTGATGTCAAATGCGTAAAGAAAGAAGTGGAAGGAGACAATTTATATCATGTCTGACTTGATTAAGAACTAATATGGGATTTTTAGGTTACTGGTAGAAGGGGGCATCAGTTTCATAGGCAGTGTTCTGTTGTCTGGGAGGCTAACAGACTTTTAAGTCCTGTAACTGAATAGTTTAGGTGAGTTTGAGTTAGAAGCCATTTCCTTCTAAATCACTTTTGGTTCAGCTATAAACAAGAAAAAAATATTGTCTCCCTTAAAGAGTGCACTCTCATGCCAGGGATATGAATTGATTTTGCTGTTGGTTTACGTTTTTGCTGACAAGATCTAAGACTGCAGTCCAGAAGTCTGCCCAGCAGCGCTTGGACCTGCAAGTCCTCAGTGCTGGGCAGTGAGCTGGTTACTGCAGCTTGTTGTGCTTCCACCGGGAAAACACTTGTGAAATCAGACTGCTTGGAGTGTAACTCTTTCATGGCAAATATTTAGTGTAGGTTCAGTCATCAAAATTCATCTGCCGAACTCATACAGCCCAAGGAATAAAATTTCTCATGTTAATCTTTGCAGGGTCAGGTCTTTAACCAGGAGATTTCTTAAACATAAGCTTAAAACCTTGAGGCTTCAGGGATAAGTGTGATTTTAATCACTTATTTACAAGCCTAACTGAAAAAGGCCATATTTAAGAAATCAGATCTATGCAAGAGTCCTGGATGCAAGTAAATCCTGCATAGAAAATCCACAAAAGCAGTACATTTAGACTGCAAATTTAATAGCCGTAATTCTATCCCTTTCAGTGTTTCAGTTTTGATTAAGTTGCAAATCCTTCCTTCTGTTATTTCTTAATTTATTTGCCTAAGCTTGAATTTGGGCACTGACCAAAGGAGAGAGTAATCCTACCCAGTTACTGCTCTCTTCCGTCACTGACTGAGAAAAAGAACCGAGTTGTTCTGGTGCCTTCAGGCACTAATGAAGGTCTGTGGAGCACACAGAAGGTGGCCCCATGATGGAGCCACCACATTACCCTATGAACATAAACATTTGGTTTTTTTCTTCATTAAGTACGTATTACACTCCAGGGACAGTGGCATTTAGGTTAATAGTTATATTCTTAATGGCTTGGAAGAGTGCTCTTTTGCTAAGTGAAGTGGTGAAATGCATCCTTCTGCAGAGGGCATCAGAGTGAATGTCTCTCTGAATGCAGTTTTTGTCCCATGGCAATGCATTCAGTCTGGAATCACATTTACGTTGACTGTGTTCACTTTGCGTTTACACCACTATTGGTTTGATGTCAAGCTGAGTTACTGGCAAAAAAGCCTGTGCCAATGGTGTGGTGACTGCATTCAGAGTAAAACATCCTTCCACTGCAGCGTGGTGGTTCACAAAGGAGGAAAGGATGGAAATTCCTAATCGAAGCTCTTTTCTCCTTTCCTTTCTTCTAAATGTGTCTGGACTGAGTACCTTTAGAAAGTAACCCCGTTCAGTGTATTTACAAGGAGAGGTTGGAGGTCTTATCCTTCTTCTGTTAGTGCCTGTGGTACAGCTGCTTCTGACTTCAGTTTACATATTGAAGACCTTGTTTTGGGGTGTTTTGGCCTATCTAAGGTGTGGTGTTTGTAGTGTATGTATTAGGAATGATACAGTGTTTCTAAAGTGCTATCAAGATGGAAATTAACTGAGGTTAGAGTTTTACTCCATTGTCTTTATTTGTTGTCTTAATGTGCAAGGAAGACCTCTGTCTAAGAGAACAAACTATAGCTGACCTGTTTTATCAGATAACGCACAAAAACCCCACGCAACTGCTCTCCAGGCTTCATGTTAATCATATACATGCCCAAGCCCTGCTGAAGCCAAAAACCTTGCGCAGCAGCAGTAGTACAGTATTGTCAGCCCAGGCAACGAATGAGAGCTGCTGTCAACCAGGAGAGTTCTCCCTTGGCATGTTGAAGTCTTGGTGTTGAAGGAATGGGGTCTCATGCACATTGCAGTGTTTTCTGTCACAGAATTGTTTCTGGTTTTTTGTTTGTTTGTTTGTTTGTTTAATGCATTGGTGCAATGAAACACAAAAAACAAATTTTGACTTTAGCACTTGAAAGTTCATCATGGGAAGTTTGTATAAAGAGAAAGGTCAGGGGGTTGAAGCCAGTGCTAAGCTCCGCGAAGTCAACTTAAATAGTTCATGAGGACCTTTGGGCTTGCAGGGCTGAAGGCTGGAGCCCTTATCTCCCCGTAGTATTCCCAGCACCAAGAAGACCAATCTTAGTCTCAGGGCTGCATGTCATTAGCATGAATGCTCTTTGCCAGGCCATGCCTGTGTCACCGTTATTACTAACCTGGTGGGATGTGTCGTTGTTAGGGGTTTCTCCAAGCACCTTGGTCAGATTCAAACTGTTTTATTAAACTAGTTAATTGGTAGTTTGAAAGGGAGAGAAAAAAGCAAGGTCCTTAGGTCTCCCTGGTCAGTGCCAAGCCGCAGACTGTTAACTACTCCTGCCTTTCAGAAGCAATAACTGTGGGTTTGGGGAACATATGGAACCAACTAGCCAAAAGCCTTTTATGAGGAGCTTTAACAGGGGGCACGGTTTTGTGAGCAGAAATTCCAGTGGATGAGTTAATAGTTTCACTTTCCTTAGCTGTCCCTTTATAGGAACAACAACAACAAAGTCAGGCGTGTTCCTCCAGTGGCCCCAGCTGTACAATGTGCCGATGCATCCAGGATTTCTCTTGGACACTGAGGGAGTCCTTTATAGTTCCTCCAGGACCTGTTTTTTCAGAGCTATTTCCTGATGCTGACCTCATTAGGTGAGTTTCACAGCTCACTAATTCCTAGCAACAGCACAAAAGATTCAAGGAAAAGGGAAAGCCGTCTTCTGGAAACCACTGGATCTGAACAGATTTGGGCAAACAAAATTTTTACTGCTTTTCATTAATCTGGAAAATCAGGGACTTGGGTCTTTCTTTCTTTTTCCTTCCTTCCTTCCTTCCTTCCTNCTTCCTTCCTTTTCCTTCCTTCCTTTTCCTTCCTTCCTTTTCCTTCCTTCCTTTTCCTTCCTTCCTTTTCCTTCCTTCCTTTTCCTTCTTTTCCTTCTTTTCCTTCTTTTCCTTCTTTTCCTTCTTTTCCTTCTTTTCCTTCTTTTCCTTCTTTTCCTTCTTTTCCTTCTTTTCCTTCTTTTCCTTCTTTTCCTTCTTTCTTTTCTTTTCCTCCGTGACATTTTGACCTGAAACAGTATATTTGATTTTCTGTTTGAGTACAGAGAACGATAACCACAGAACAAGAATCCCTGAAGAGCGGTATGCCTCAATACTTATGGTGTGGTTTGTTTTGAACTGAGCAGGAGAGTGGGCACTTCTTTTCTTGAGTGGCAGTTTGGGTACTGACAGGATATAGTCACCCAAACGCTTCCGGTAATGCGTATTTAGTATTTGCATTGTAGTGGCACTTGCCCAAGAGAGAGAGCAAAAGAAAACAATAGTTCCCTGCCCAAGAGATGACATCATACTATGAAACTCAAGTGTTTGTTTTTGTGCAGTTGTTATTAATCATGGTTCTATGCAGGGGTCATCCTGTAAGTCCAGCTACTGGAGTCATGTGAATGCAATGTTTATGGTTCAGCCTTGGTGAGTGTAGGAATGGAAAGTGATTTCTCCACCATCAAATAACAATAAAATTTGTCTGCACGCTGAATTTTGGTATGAGAGTTTTCTCAGGGTTTCCTTTACTTCTCAAGTCTTTTCAATAGCAAACACACCAGAAGAACACAGATCCCTTTCTTTTCAGCTTAATACAAATTTTGTTCCTTCTGTTGTAAATCCTGAATTTGTTTTCAATTTTATTAGCAAAATAGTTCATAAGAGTGTTTGGGACCACTCAAAGTATTTTAGCTGGTAACAAGGCTTCCTTGTCTTATTTTAAGATGGCCTCTTGGATGCCCCCATGAAGCTGTTTTCTGTTGGGGCACCTTTTGGGACTGAAGTCAGACAAACTAAAGAGGTGGCCCTGGGAATCTTTCCACTTGGTTAGAAATCCATAGTATTGCCTTCTAGACAAGGTGATAGGCACAGGGTTGAGCTATCATCAGAACTGGGGGAACTACAAGATTTTAATAAAAGAAATGGATTTCTGACAAAGCATATGAGCATTTTGCTTGGAAAGCTGTAACACAGGATAATCAAAGTCAATTCACTCACCTATGCAAAAACATTAAAAATGTAAAGCTGAAAGGACACAGCTGCCTCTGCATCCTTGAGCTGATGTTCAGTGATGGTCATGGCAAAGAATCCACACACTGAATAGCATCATTTAGAAAATTGAACAATTTACTTCCTTCTTCATGCTATTAAGGAGAGAAGACCTTATTAACAGCTGACATAAACCAGGCATGATACTGTATTTGACAGAGGATTACCTGATTTTTTGTTTTCTTGGATTCTCATCCACCGGGGATCCAAGTAGGCACAAGATGGTTAAGGAGAAATACCTCCTGTCCAAAGGCCATTTCTCCTCTTTAACTATCATATATGATACTAATGTGTCACTGGGCCTTCAGGAACCTTGGAAGATCCAGTCTGAAGCTGCAGACTTGTGGCACAATGAAACAGTATGTGAAGATTTGTGAGAGTACCTTGAAACAAGTGGAATTTTTATCTTACTTTGCTCCCAAAACCAAATACAATGAAGAGTAGGACTTCCAATGGAAAGCCTCAAGTGTTCCTAAGCCCAGGTACACGTCTAGTCACTTCCCCTCACTCTCTGAAAATGTGGCAATGCTTTCTTACATCTGTTTCTGTGAACTGAGTTTACTTGCCTAAAAGCCAGATCTCATTAAAATCTCACATAAAATCAAGCAGCTTCTCCTTACTGTCAGCTAATTCCATAGGCTTGGAAAAATGAAGCTCAAACTGTCCCATAGCAAACTGTGCAGTTGCTGATATTATTGTCTATATACAAACACTTTTATGCAATGCCAGCCCCCTTTTGGAACCTTGAGTCCCAATACAGGTTTTGTCTGCTCATTTTATTTGAGGGTTTCAGAGGTTTTCTAATGTTTTGTCTTTTGAAGTTGAAAGTAAATGGTTTGAGCATTCCAGTTGATTTATGTGAGATAGACTTTGGTAACCAACGCTTTCCATTAATTTATGACTGCTGACTCTGTAATCCAGAGGTGTAGAGGGAAGCAAATATTGTTTGTGCGTGATGGTAAGGGGTAAAGCTGTTTGCTAGGGGTTTCATTAGTCTTGTTAGGTCCCTCAGCCTGCAGTGAGCTTGCACATGGATGGATAAAGGTGGTCTCTGTGGGTTTGGTTGCAGCTGAACTGCCCAAGATCAATGGGGCCAAACCCAAAGGTTAAGGCAATGCAACACCACAGGTACTGTTGGGTGATGGTGAGAACTGTTGGCATGAATATAAGAAATGGAGCAGCCTTGTTCACCAAGAAGTTAAAACTGAGGATCCTGCTGATCTCCCCCTTCCTAGAGGTTACCTTGATTCAAGATCACCAGTGATGCAAGAGCTCTCCTGATGTCCCAGCTCTGCCTCTGACCTGAAGAACTGGCCAGGTCCAGACCCCTTATCTGTGAGATGGCAATAGTCTATGCAAAAGTGTCACTAAAAAGTCTGCCCAGTGGTTCCTGGTGCTGTGTGGGGTTGATGGTACTGGCTCTCTTTGGCAATAAAGCAGGACCCATGAGTTTGCTGTAAGGGCTGAGCTGGTGTCTCTAAATGTGCTCATAAAATCTGTGTGTTGGATTGCTGCTTTTCAGAGGAGGCCACCACCACTTGGGTAGAAAGGCTTCCTCCTGACAGGGTGAAAACCCCCTTCTGTTGTCCGTGTTCGATCGGTTGCAAACTGGGGCCAGAGACAGCCGTGCAATAATGGCTTTCAAAGCACACAGATGTGAGGATCATAAATTGCATGAATAAAAATGCGCTTTCCCAGAGCCAAACTCTTAACTTCCCATCGCTTCCCAGAACAAATACTGTCTGCTATATTTATTAGGTGGGACTGTGTATAGGCAGTCGCTCTAAGTACGTTTATTTTGAAGTCATCAGTTGTTCGGTAATCTCAGGCACCTCTGGGAGATTTACATCAGATAGAAGTTTAGGCTGGAGGTCATGGGGTCACTGATATTAAGATAGGGAGAAGGAAAGGAAACAGCATTGTTTTTGTGGCATTATCTGAACAGTAAGGAGAAATAAATGCAGCTTTTAAGATGGCTTTAATCTGACTCTAGAGGAAATGGCCTACAAATCCAGCAAGTGACTTCTATGAGACCCTGCATCTCTTTAAGTGTGTTTTGAGCCACCCAACCAAAAACCATGGTGATTATGGCTTGATTAAGCAAGACTTCTCTAGAAATCTGCTTAAGTGGTTATAGTTTTGCATTAGCATATGCAAGTGTTTGAGTTTCTAAATTTAATTCCCATCCTAGAATAAAATCTCTTGAGTTGCTTTTTGGGCAGTTGCTTGAACCCAGTGATTCACTTTCCTGTGTGTCAGGAGTGCCAGAGTTCAGCTGGCCAGCAGTTCTTCCAGGTCCCATTGCAGCACAGGGGCAGAGAGCGAGAACACGAATGTCCTGACACGAGGACTGACACTAATGACATCTGGTGCCCAGTGCACTGCGGTCCATCGCCTGCTGCAAGCTCTGAATAACTCCTTCTGTCTCAGGTAGTGTCTTTGGTGTCTTATAAGAAGTGAACTCATACTGTGGCCTTTTCTGCAACCACACACTTATTTTCAAGGAACATGCAGGCAATTTTCTTTAAGACCTATAACCCTCTGCAAATATGACTGAAATCAGCTAATAGGTTCCAAATTTATCAGGAGGAAACAAGGGGACAGACTCAGAGCATGAGTGCAGAGGACTGGTTTCCTCAGAAAGCTGGAGTAACAAAAATAAAAAGTCATTTGGAATAAAGTAAGGATTTGTTTATCGCCTCCTTAATATTTTACCATAAAACACTATCATATCCTCAGGGTTTGTCTGGCTGTTTGTATATATATGTGTGTGTTTATACACATTTTTGTATATAAAAATCCAGCAACATCCATTGTTTAAAAAATCAAAAATGAGAAGGATTTTACTAAAAGCATTTTGGGGAAACCTCTGCTCTCGGTTTTCCTGTCAAAGTTTTTCTAAGCTTTTATTTTTATTAGTCAAAATGTTTAGAATCCTCAGGAAATCCTGGGATGAACGATTTCCTCTTTGAGCTGTAGCCCTTAGGGGAAAAAGGGAAAGCTCAGATCCTTTCAAAGGTTAGAATTTTTTAAACTGTAATTTCTGCAGATTTTTTAAATTACAGGAAAACTAAGTTAGGAAGATGCTTGACTTTAGGCTATGGTCCTGGGAAAGTTACATCTCTTTGTAGAAAAGCCTGAAGAGACCCTTAGATCTGAACAAGGAAATCTCTTAGGCTTGGATCTTAAGAGGGGACCAATTGCAGAACTGCAGTATAACAGGTTCAGTTAAAACATCATCTTTATATTTTTAAAAAGTAAATTAAAAAATAACATTTGCTTTCCCTCAACCAGAATATGCATATGTTAGGTAGTATCTAACAGCTTTGTATTAAGAAGCTGTTAATGCCCTGGAGGTACTTTTATTTTTTTATTCCTTTTAAAAAAAATCTCAGCTCATATTTGTTATATACTTGAGGTTTTACAGAAGTAAATCCAATTGATAATGTTACAATTCAGTATCTATGTTCATTTTGCAAAAGGGTAGGTGAATGGGGAAAGGCTAAGGGAGGGAGACCAATAGTGACTTCCCTAAAATTTCTGGTATTAAAAGTGTGCAGAAAGTTCCCCTGCTACAGCAGTGACTTCATAAGTTATTAAGACTGTGATTTTTTATCAAATATCTTCCAACTTTATTTGAGCTTTGGATTTAAGCTACTTGTGAGGAAACAGAGGCAATAGAAGCTTCCAGGGGTTTTTCATTCCAATGTCTGTCATGTAGCCAAGTTATCTGCACAGATAGCCTAAAATCTCACCATGAGCTCCAAGCAATGTATGTATTGTGAAGTTAGACTTTATAAGAAATATCAAAGATCCTATAATAAGGACTTCTATTAGAGAAGGATGGAATTCCCTTCCATTTGGGGATACCTGAAGACCAGCCCTTGTTGCTGTGGGCCAGGATGGGTCAATAGACTTCAGGTGCATGAGAGTTTTTTAAAGTTTGGCCTTTAAGGCTTTGCTTCTTTGATACCTGATATCTTTAACTCCTCTGCTGTTTTTGTTGCTTGTGTTTCTACAGGTGCTGTTTGCGCTAAACCAAACTCTGCTCCAACATGAAAGTCTCCGAGCAGGTAGTTTGCAGGCCCCATATACCACTGAAGATCTCATCAAGCATTATAATTGTGGAGACCTGAATGCAGTCATATTCAATCATGACACTTCTCAGGTAAGCAAAAGTGTTGTGGATGGAGCAGCTAGTTGAGAACAAATCGGTTGTTTTAATAGCAATGGTATTCTCCCTTACAAAGCTGGGAAGTGTTCTCCTACCAAAGCCCCTGATCTAAAATTTCTACACTGAATATAGTGACCTGTATTCATAAAAATGCTTGGCATCTGTTTCTACCAGGTAAACACATACATAGGTCCCCTCAGCACTACATCTTACAGGTATCATATGACAACAAAGGGTTTAATTCAGCTGATGAACAGGCACTGAGGTACAGAGAGGTTAAGAGCCTGGCATAAGGCCTGTCAGGTGCCTATGGCACAGCAAAAAATAAAATTCTGGTCTCAGGGTCATCACTTTATACCCTGTCTCCTCTTTTCCCTGTTCCTTTTGATGCCTTGTGTTTTCTTCTCCACATTTGCCTAGCGAGAGACTGGGGTTTCCTTGGTATTGCTTTGGCTCTGGGGAGGTGACTGCCTGGAAAGCTTTCCTAGGAATGTGCCTGAAAAAAAGTTAATTATGGATGTTTGTGGGGCTGTTGAATGTGGTCCCCTCATTAAGGGGGAAAAAAATCTTTGTAATATTTGAGCTTATATTTGAAGAGGAAGTGAACCTTATGTAAATACTCTATAAAGTAAATAACTTCTCGAACATGTCATAATTCAATAATTTTGTATGTGTCTCAGGCAGCCCTTCAGTCTCTGTTTATCTTAGCTATCCAGTGCTATTAAGGACTCTCAATGGAGCAGAAATCTGCTTTCCAGACTAGTTTGATAGTTCATGGCAAACTCTGAGATTCTCATTTAAAACTTAGGTTCCTCTTTCTTCTTTCCCATTCATTCTATGGGAACTTGGTCTGTGGATGTCTTCTCCTTCTTCTTTTTTTTGGTAAATGTTCCCAGGTTTCTGTCGCAGGTGCAATGACTTGCTTGAAGGGGACTTATATAGCCTTTGGCAGCCGAAGTATTGTATATGCTTTGCCAGTGAAAGTCTATTAAATCATGATAGTAGTTTACCGTTAGGAAATGGAAATGAGGGATAACTATGTGACCTCGAGAGAGAACTGAGATAGGGTGAGCTCGGTCTGTCAATCTAGGTAGAGGTCTCTGAGACTTCTTACCTTGCCATTGTTATCTTGAGTTCCACAGGGCTCTGTGGGTCACTTGTTTCTCAGAGAAACAGCTGAGAAAGTGAGGATGGCCTCAAAGTGCCTGTAAGGTAGGCACACTCCACAGCATGGATGCTTTCGTAGAGGTCTTGTACGCCCCTCTTAGAAGTTCTAGGTAGAAGTGTAAAAGACATACACTGCAGCTCTTCTATGTCAACTATCACAGAACTAACCTCCCCCTCAACAGGGGCAGAAAGACATCAGCTTGGACAATTGGAGGTCCTAAAATTGTAGACAAATGGTCATATCTCCTCTTTTTCCCTATCTGATTATTATTTTCAAATAGTAGAAAGAGTGGTTGATGGTATCAAATCTCTTCGCCCTCACAGTTAATCCAGTCCTAGAGAGTGAAACATTGTTTTAGCATGACTAAGCAGGACATAGCAGCGTGGTTGATGTGGCAGTACTAAAACAGAAGTCTGTGTAGCACCGAAGCTGCTAGAGCTGTTCTTTCTGGGCAGCCCTGCACTGAAAAGTAAGGGAGAAACCACCTCAGGTAAGAATGTGCCTCTAAAGATGTGATGTGTGAGTTGAAAAAGGTAGAGAGCTCAAGACTTTAGAGGATCCTGGAGAAGACAACTGTTGTAACAATTCCTGTAATGTGCAGGCAAGCACAGAAGATAAACTCATCATGATTTTGGACAAATAACTCTTGCAAGATGTGGTACTATATTTGCTATGGATGCAAAGAAAGAAATACTAGTTGTAAAATCATGAAGATGGTCCTGACATCTGAATGTCCTGCGTCATCTTTTAATGGCTATCAAACAATGTAGTTTTGCAAGCATTTTTCTCAAACTGTGTCCCTGAGACAAGTTATGGCCGTTCACACTGATTGCATTGACTTGCAGACATCTGTGATTTGTTGACACAATGTCCTATAACAGACCTGTGTTTTAGACTTGAGAGGCACAGAATGCTGTAAAAACTTTTTTATCCCTGAAAATTCTTGGATCAAATATGAGTTTAAAAACAGTGTTAAACGAAGAAGAAAGAAGCCAACAACCAATGAGAGTTCAAGCAATAGTGTTAGTCATGGTCCCAGAGTGCACACAGTTGATAGAGATTATAACACTTACAGGCCATGGAAAATTAAAATCCCTGTACATATACTAGTCCCTGCAGAACTCTAAATGTTGTGGAGTATTTTCTTCTCATGGGTTGTTGTTTTTAATTTGGGTAAAGAGGTTTTTTGTTTGGTAGTGTTTTTATAAACCAGCTTTATACCATTTATTTTTAATTGCGAGCAGAACAAAATAGAAAATTAAATCTAAAATAAACTCTATTCAGATCAACTTTTGCCAGTGGTAATTCCAAAGTTTATTCTGTCTGTTTTTTTGCAAGGATGATGTCCCTGCCATAGAGAGTCTTTACCATTTCGTTATCAAATTTGATTAGCCTGGCTTAAATATTACACATAAAGCATCCCCCATGGGATCTTTCTCTTGAGCCATTAAATCTAAACACAGGGATTTATCACATGCTGAGAGTTTATTGCAGTCGTCATCAGGGGACAAAAAATGATAGGCCTACAAGTGCAGAAAAACTTTGAATATCTGAAGTTAGATGTATCATCACTTAAACTTCTGAGATTGGTGTGGATACCTGCCCTGGAAGACAAGAGCATCAAAGTGCTTTCGGAAGATATGCCCAATCTTCCGTGACATCCAGCTGCTGGCCCAGCACTTCAGAGGTCTGGTAAGTTCTTGCACCTGGTACCATTAATGCAACTTTGACATACTGTGTAGAAACAAACAAAAGATCAGGAATAGACGGGTGTTCGTAAGACCCAACAGTTACATGAATGGTGGAGGTCAGGAATTCAGCTCTGTACTACGGGGCCGTGCAGACCTGTAGCAGGCTGTAACTCTCACTCTTTGAGGGTTCATTTGAGGGCTGTTTATAAGGTTACTAGGGCCTGCTTGTTGCTTGAAGGTTAGTGGGAGCTGCAGATTAAAGGACAACCTGTCCAGCAGTTGCCTCAATTCAGAGCCATTGGTTTAGCTAACTGTAATGTGCTGGAAAGTAGCTGGGAAAGTCCAACACCAGTCCGGGGACAGTGGAGTGCAAAAGTCAGGGCAAAAGGAGTATATGTGTAGCAACTTCCTAAATTCCTCTAGCATGAATCTTGCGAGACGGAGCATCTTCAGTAGCTGTCTGCAAGATGCTGAGATGCCTTTACTGCACAACTCATCTTGGAGCAGAAAGAAGGAACAGAAATAGAAATGCTAATACTGTTGACTCTGTGTTACAGATGACTTTCTTGGGCCTCTTTGGCCTTGCTGAGGGAGTTTGGGAAATCTGTTTCTCAGTTGGTCTTGTCAGCTTCTGTGGCATTTGGGAGGAGAGGGTAGAGTCTGTGCCTAGGCAGTGCGCAGACGGGAGGAAAAGCGCGGGAACGACCACAGCAGAAGTTTAGGCACCAGGTCAGAGGACAGCTCCTTCGGCACCCGGGGAGGGGACAGAGACGGGGACAAGGACAAGAATGCCACAGAGAGCTGCTTCCTGCCTTGGGGCTGGGGAGCCAGGCTTAGCCAAGGCGAGGTGCCCAAAATAGAGGGGTGGGAGCGGGCCCCTAAATCCCTGCAGTTTTCCTGTCCCAGAGCAATCAACACTGATGACACTTGAGCACTAAACAAATCCTTCTCAGTTTCAGTGTTGTTATTTTTTTATTATTTTTGATTTTAATTAAGAACAGTGAAAGCAGGAAACACCTCTGCTTTCCTGTGGTTATATTACATTCCTCATTCTTTTCTCTCTCTTTCTTTTTTTTTTTTTTTAAATTTCGTTTCCAACCACCATTTTTCTGAACATATAAATCCTTATTCAAACTTAATAAAATTTAAGAGGCTGAGTTTATTCAGTTAGACTATGACCCAAAACTGGAGTGGGAAACATCTCTCCTGCTTGTACAGCCTTCTGTAAGTGCTTGATTCTCTTGTGACTTTTTCTATCAAGAGACTTTCGCTGGAGTTTCTGGGCAGAAAGTCAACATAATACTGAAGAGAAAATATTCTAAGTTAAAGATAGGATAGGTTTATTTTGCTTTTTCTTTAGAATTTTTCCCCCAAAGAAATCATAATTTCTTTCTCTCCTTTTGAAAAAACTTATCTACAAGTGAAGAGGCATCTGATTAGATCAGCAGCTTTAACTTCTGTGTTGTCTGAAGCTCTTAAGAAGGAATTAAGGTCAGTATGTCCAGATGCATTAAAATGCAAAACATCTGTTAGTGCAAAATTGGAAAACGATCTACCTCCAGAGAACACTTTTTCTTACCTAAGACAATTAAAAAATTGCCTAATGACCTGAAGCTTTGGTGAGCAAGAAGTGTGGTACAGAGCAATTTCTCTTGTATTTTGTTCCCTAAATCTGATGTAAAGGTCTTTACTTAAATATTTTGAACTGATACCTCTAGAGTTTTGGGTTCAGGGATATCTCATACCCATTATTTCCTGTGATCAATTTTGGGATGTTCAATTTTTTAAGGACAATTCTGTAAAGCAGATTCATCTTTGCCAGCATGGACTTTGCTGGTTCTATGTTTCTATGTTGTATTCCTTTGTGCATTGTATAAAGAGGGAATTATGAGGGTTTTTCCTTTAACCCTTCCCAGAAACTATACCTGTGATCTCCAGCTGTTGTTTTCCTCTGCTGTCCTCAGCCATTCTTCTGACCTGAGGAGAGCTCCTGTCCAGGAGAGGATAGTTTTTCCTCTGTCATTGCTGATCTGGCATATCAGAGGCATGTGGCTACACTGCTTATAGGCAGTTTTCTTCAAGCCAGGTCCCACTGCTTGCATGCTTGTTATTTGCCTGTCCCATTGTGGGTTATGAATATAATGCAAGAATCATACCTGCCATTTATAAAGCATCTTTCATCTAGAGACCCTTTATGTTTTGTGTGTGTTTTAGACTGTATTGAAATAATTGAGAGTATTTCTGTGCCTTCAGCAGTCTTCATATGTGTCCCAGTGGGCCCAGCCATCATCTGGATACGAAAATGAAGAAATCAAGCTAGGCTGGTGAATAATGCAGTTTACACACTTTCTGCTCACCTGAGTATAACAATCTTCTTGTTGCCAGGAGAGGTTAGGTCATTGCTTCATCCTACAGAGAAAAGCAAGCTATGCAATGAAGTTGCTTGGTGATCACCCCAGCCTCGCAGACATGTCTCAGGCCCTTTTGGTGCTCCTTAAAGCCATGCCCATCATAAACAACTGGGCTTTTTGTGTAACTTGCTGGAATGGTGTCACCCGTATCCTGAGTTGTTTCTGCAGTTCAAAATCCGATGGAGTCATGCTGAATACAGTGCTCGGGTAGTGGATGTTGCCTTCGGAGAAGCATGTGGTGATCCTGATAGCACAACATTAGAGATCCACACACTAACAGCATGTCAGTAGTCAGACTCCCTAAACTAAAGAAGAGAAGGTTTAGTTCATCACTTCATAATACACTTGCTGTTTATAAACTAGCTGTGTTATATACCACTTTAAAATGTTATCATCCTGCATTTAAGCCTGTCCTTTAAGATTTAAGAGTCCTGATAATTCTAATTATATCATTAATTTGCCCTGTTCTCATTTTGGATAAAATATGACTGGATTTCTGGCTCACTCCTCCAATCAATGAAAACTATCTGTGGAATGCCCCAGCTTCAATAAATGCAGAAACACACAGCTGAAACCATTAGGTAGAGTGTTGAATGATAAGCAGACCTAATTTGTCCAAGGAATGGAGTTTATCTATGGCAAAAGAAGATAAATACTTTAACCGAAGGCACAGCTATTGTAACATAACACTTTGGAAGCATGTTATCATTTTCAGCTGTTACAAAGTGCAGACGAACTGGCACAGCCCCTCGTCCTTCCAGGGAAAGTGATTATAGGCTTTTCAGCAAAGCAAGTGCAAGGTTGTCCCAGGCACCAAGTGAGCTGGTCCCAAGGAGTTTCTGGGTCCAGGTGAGGGGTCAGTAACACTTCCACAAGTGTACATTATTACTGAAATCAGTGGTAGTCCCAACATTGCCTGGGTGTTTGGCGATGTGTTCAAAGCTGCTTGTGCCCCAACAGCAAGCTGAGGATGTCTCCCGCCTTCTCTTCTCTTGACTGGAGCACAGGATGCTCCTGGAGAGTTGTTGCTGTCCCATAGTTCAGAAGAGCTCCTGATCAGCTGTGATGGGATCATACTTTCTTTCCACTTGCACCTGAGTCACAGCTTCGTGCCTTGGTATATCACGAGCATTTGGAAGTAAAAAAACAGAAGGGCAGCCAAAATTTTCAGAGTCTAATTTTCTTATTATGGCAGAACAGGATTCCAGATTGCAGCAATATTATATTTTGGCTTATGTGTTTTAGAAAATTGGTTACAGATCCAGATTGTGAAAGTCTACTTGTTGATGACAGTGCTGGGGAAAACACTGCAGAGATTATTTTTTTGTGAATAATCTGGAACATTCCCAGATAATTTTCATGCTACAGGTTTTGAAAGTAGGTTCTTGCTTGGAAATTTTCATTATATGCTTGCATTTAGCGTTATCTTAACTTGGAAGTTCCTTCTTTCCTCTTTCCAGTTTCCATGGAGAAGGCAATGGGAGAGTGAGAGAAAGCAGGGGAAAAATTGGAACAAGATATTTAAAGGCAAAGATTATTCCTTCAAAGACTTCTGTGTTATTAGAAAAAGAACATATTCGCTTACAGAAAAGGGCTGATTTACATTAAAAACATTTAAGGATTGTTGACTACCTGTATTTATTAGTAAGGGAATGAACTATAAAAGAGTATGAAACAGTGATTGGGAAAAACATTTGGAGTTCAAGGTGGTAGCATGCTGCTTTCTGCGCACTGCTGCATGTTTGCTGTAAAGCATATACTGTCCTTTCTTTTTAAAGAGAGAGTTTATGAAGTGTTTTTTGGAAAGACTTGTTCGAGAGAAATGAGAAAGATTTGCTGGTTTTTTTTAAACAATATCTTATGAGTTGAATATACAAAATGCTTCTTCTCCCTTTGTGTTTTATCCAGAGGATGTATTTGTCACCTCATTACGACAGGGAGGGAAAAAAAAGAGGTGGGCGGGGGGCAGCAGTTTAATTGTCCTGGCAGACTTGGCAGGATTAGTATTCAGACATTATCTGAAAAGTTCTTGTACTTGGGTACTCCTTGACACAGCATTTCTTGGTCTGACACTTCTTGCATGTTACTGAATAGTGAACACAGTAGATCAGCTTGTCCAGTGTAAACTGGTTTTCTCTGATGGTGACTTCAGACTGGAGCTTCTTTTCTCTGGGAGAGATACCAGCTTAGGTGTAAAGAAAAGAGTTTCAATGATAACGAAGCATGATTTATCTCTACTTAACTGATTGCACCTGAATTACTCATTTTTTTCCTGATTGGTCCCCCTTCCATTTTGAAATGCTTTCTTGGCAATGTTCCGCATCTTTATGTCCTATACTAGACCTCTCAAACAATCCCACCTTAAAAAACTAAAACTAATTCAAAAGTCATCATCCCATTTGTGACGGATGCCAGCATGGCTAGAAAGCTTAGGCTGGTTGGATTGGGAGTAGCCTGGGGTTTCGCTGGGACGGAAAAGGAGGGCAGGGCTGTGCCTCAGCACCGCGCAGCACTGCCTTGTGGTGTCAGCTCCAGAGGTCTCACCTCCAGTCCAGCCGCTGTTGTATAATTAACCAGAGTTTCCCTCTAGCCTGCTTTTTGCTCCTTGCTAAGTTGTGTGAAATCTTGCAAACCATGTCTTTTGGATCATGCATCCCTCGGGTTAAAATCAGGTCGCAAACTTCACGTAAACATTCAGGCTTTCCCTAGCACCTTACCGAACAGGGATGGGAAGAAACTCATGGAAGAGGCCTGAACAATAAATGTTCAAGACAACCAGACCTGAGTTTGTACCCACTACTGACCAGCTGTTCTCCCACTATGTAACAGAAGACAAAATGAAAAATACCTTTGGAAAAAGAATTGCAGTGCTTTAGTAAACCAACCCCCAAAACAAACCTTCTGGCCCCATTTTTTTTTTTTTCACTTTATTGCACTGCTTTGTCTTTTGATCAGTATCTTTACTTGGGTGTCATGGCAATATAATAGGTGATGGTTTTAGTGTCAGAAGAGAAAAAAAAAAATTCTTTGTCAAAGGAAACAAAGCATTTGGAAGGGAAATAGAAAAACTTGAACTTTTCCATATGTTTGCAAGCTCATGAAAGCTGGCCTCAAAAAAATCCCAATGTTAAAAGGGTTTTAAATGGGGAAGGAGTTATCAGTCGGTAGTTAAGATTTACCCTCCCCACTGAAACCCAAACCTTTATTTGCATACAGAGCAGGCTTGCCATCCTTATTCAATTAATGAACAGGTCCCTGTAATCTGGTCCTAAATATACACTGCATAGTTGGGTGAAGCTTGCAGAAAGGGGGCCGGGATCATTGTTCTGACTGTGTTTTGTTAAGACTTCTTTAATCAAAACATTCATTCAGATAGAGAGGCTGGCTGCATATTTTGGCATCGCTACCAAGGGGAGCAGGGACAGGGTTGGGGTGGGGAAAGAGGCCTTGGGGGAGGGGTTGGTGTTGCTTTTCCCCCCCCCCCCAAGTGCTTGGAAAGCAACTATTTAGCTGGTGTGGAAAAACAAATAGAAAACATACACGGAGGTCATGACTTTTCAGGGATTTGTTGAAAGTCCTTTTTTAATAGGAATAAAAGTATTGCCCCCCAAGCTGTTTCGTGAGATGCACAAAACATGTGGCCTTTCTTCTTTTTCTTTTTTCTTCTTTTCTTTTCTTTTCTTTTTTCTTTTCTATTTTTCCTTTCTTTTCCTTTCCTTTCCTTTCCTTCCCTTTCCTTTCCTTTCCTTCCCTTTCCTTTCCTTTCCTTCCCTTTCCTTTCCTTTCCTTCCCTTTCCTTTCCTTTCCTTCCCTTTCCTTTCCTTTCCTTCCCTTTCCTTTCCTTTCCTTCCCTTTCCTTTCCTTTCCTTCCCTTTCCTTTCCTTTCCTTCCCTTTCCTTTCCTTTCCTTCCCTTTCCTTTCCTTTCCTTCCCTTTCCTTTCCTTTCCTTCCCTTTCCTTTCCTTTCCTTCCCTTTCCTTTCCTTTCCTTCCCTTTCCTTTCCTTTCCTTCCCTTTCCTTTCCTTTCCTTCCCTTTCCTTTCCTTTCCTTCCCTTTCCTTTCCTTTCCTTCCCTTTCCTTTCCTTTCCTTCCCTTTCCTTTCCTTTCCTTCCCTTTCCTTTCCTTTCCTTCCCTTTCCTTTCCTTTCCTTCCCTTTCCTTTCCTTTCCTTCCCTTTCCTTTCCTTTCCTTCCCTTTCCTTTCCTTTCCTTCCCTTTCCTTTCCTTTCCTTCCCTTTCCTTTCCTTTCCTTCCCTTTCCTTTCCTTTCCTTCCCTTTCCTTTCCTTTCCTTCCCTTTCCTTTCCTTTCCTTCCCTTTCCTTTCCTTTCCTTCCCTTTTCCCTTTTCTCTTTCCTTTTCCCTTCCCTTTTCTTTCCTTTCCTTTCTTTTCTCTTTTCTTTTTTTTTTTCCTTTGAAATGTGCTTCCATTCCACCCAAATGTATAGGAGAAAAGCATAAAGCCAGGCAGGGTACATGACTGTCATTCAGCTGGCTGCCAGCTGGGAGGACAGTGGGCGCAGCAGTGGTTTGGGGCTCCAGGGAAGGGTTTCCCCACAAGTGCAGTGGGGGTGATGGCTGCAGGGACACGGATGTCCATGTGCCCTGGGGGCTGCAGCTCACCCTGCCTGCAGGCAAGTATACAGTCAGGCCAGCAAAGGCTTCTGAAGCATTTGTTTCACCTGCAGATTTTTTTTTTTTTTAAAGTATCATGTGCTGTCTTTAGAGAATTCACTAGCCTACATCGTCCCTCTCGGTCTTCTTCTATTTGTAATTTTCCTCTGTTTATAAATTTAGATGCTCCCGTGGCTCATGGAGCTGAGCTAGCTAATTTGAAACTCAAAGATCTCCATTTTTACACTCAGATTGCCACGCCATGCGAAGAGGTACCCAAGCTAGCTTTTAATCAAGTAGTCCAATTACCGCTTGCTGGCGTGAACTGCAATGCATCTGCAACATATACGTGAACTCTGAGCCGTGATGTGGGTGGGCAGGGATTAGCTCACAGCTAGAAGTGGCTGCCCAGAGCTGGTCCCAATAAGCAGGCTTGCTCTTACACTGGCTTTCCTTGTGCTCTTGGGCTTTTTCCTTCAAGTTTCTTCCTTCTCTCACTTCCCTTCCCCTCCATTTTGGTTTTTTCCCCCTCTAGCCTCATCCAGATATTTTCTGTGGGCTTCTGGTGCTGCCCTCTGCCCTGCAGCATTGGGTTTGTGAGAGGAGGCTCTTTTCTTCCTCTTCCTGCTGTTGCTGTTGGCAAGGAAAATGGTACAGACAGGCTGCCTGTGCCAGTAGCCTTCTGCCCTTTTTTTTGACAGCAGATGAAAGAAACAACACATTGAAAAGAGCAGGGCTGAGCTCGTTGGCACGCAGGTGTGGGACACCCCAACCTCAGCTGCTGCCCAGGAGCCTGAGCACCCACCTGCGGGATGGGAACGGGGGTCCTCACCAGTGCAACGCAGCGCTGGGAAAGCAGGCATCAGCCTTCAGCTCAGAGAGGACCGAGAGCAGAAATGCTGAAAAGCGCAGCAATGTATCCAAGTTGCAATGAATCAGAGCCAGAAAGTAACTCAGGGCTTGCAAAGCCCCTCAAAGACCACACTTTCTGCTGAGGGAGAGGCGACTGCCCCTTTGCCTCGCTGTTTTGCAGCGCTGTTTCCTGCTTTCAGGGGCTTGGGACACTACAGGCTCTCACCAAGCCAACAGATGCGATGAAAAATCCATTCCTGCGGTGGAAATGCTGAGCTAGTGCAAACCCCAGGGCAGTTCCTGAAGGGCTCCCTGGAGCAGGGGTAGCTGCAGTAGGGCAGCATGGTGGGCAAGTGGGTGGGTAAGTGTGGGTGGGAGAAGTGCGGCTGTTTTTTGACGTGCACTCAAAATTTCCAAGCCTCTGGCTGCAGCAAGAATTGTCTCTTGAGAACTGCTCTGCACTCTGCAAAGGGGAGGGCAGCAAAATCAGATGAGCACAGATTGGGAATATATTTAAGCTTTCTGTGATTTCCAGTCAGTCCGAGTCTGTATCCAAGTTTGGTGTCAGGGTATGCTTCTAACAAACCAATTTAGCAGCACAACGTCCACCAAACTGACATACCTATCCTGGCCCTGTCCTCCAAAACGTGCTGCAATTGCCTGTAATATATTCTTAACTCCCATCATGCGTAGATGTTTGCACTGGGAAAGGAGAGAAGGGACTGACTTATCCTGAAAATATGACTCCTTTTACAGTCTATTCAGGTTTCTACTATATTACTTCAAATTCTGATGCTTTAAAAAAAGAAATTGTCACCTAAAAGCAGCAGGCATTGAGGGATGGGTTAATTGCAACATGCCTGAATCAGACACCATTTTGCAGAGCTCCCTCCTGGTTTCCATTTTGCGTAACAAGCCGGAAGCTCATCTCCTTGGCAGCTGCCAACTTTGGGCTAAATCAGATTGGTCAGACACCTGCCCCCTTTCTTGGCCAATGAAGGTCTCCATCGGGATAGAAGCTCAGGAGTGCTAGAGGAAAACCAGCCAAGTTGGCAGCAATGTTTGTCATGCCAGCATCCACATCCTCCTTGTGGAGATGCTTGTTCTTGCAGCCCGTTTACTTTGCGCTATTTGAATTCTTCGTATCAGAGGCTGCAGTAAGTGGATATTGCTCTCCCAGATGCCAGAAGGGTTCATAAATCAGAGAGAAACAGGTGTCTTCCAAGTCCAGAGTAGTATATTTTGCAGCACTGCAATAAAAAACACAATGCCCTGTCAAGGCTGGTTAACAGGAGGGTATCCTCCCTTCCTAAACGAGTGATAACTGGAGCTCGGATGTCAGCCTCTGACCCAAGAAGTGCTGGTGTGAATTTAGGGCTGTTCAGTCTCTCGGAGGAGCTGGCGGGTTTCAGGATGCTGCTTTGGCTTTCTGGAAGCCCGCGTAAGCCATGCTGTCAGCTCTTGAGATTCTTATCTCATGTATTGCTCTAGACATTATAGAAGTTCCTGACCTGTGTGGTACAGGGAAAATCTTGCTAAGTGTGATCCCTTACTTGTCTGCTGGCCTATGCCCACGTAAAACTCATAAACTAGGCAGTTAACAAAATAATGTATAACGGTTATCATGTGAAAAAAATGCAGTTGGTATAACAACTGGAGATAAGGATTACTAGCATGGAGGCTGAGCTGTCCTGTCAGGGAAAGATGGATGGGTTTTGTGGTTAAGTGCTGGACTGGAACCTGGGAAGCTGATGGCCAACTCTCTGACTTGCCATAGTCTTCCCTTGCGACTTTGAGTGTGTCCTCCTATTTTCTCTGTTTAGTCTGAGAACTCTCTGGGGAGAGACGGGGACATAGGCATTATTATTAAGAGATTCTCCTGCAAGTATTAGTGATGGTACCGTATGTGTGGCAGTCTGGAGCTTGAACGTTGCATGGGACATGAGGTTGGAAGGCCATTAGTTGTCTGCTTACTAGGAGACAGGGAGTGAGGAGTTTCAGAAGCAGAGAGGGTTGACTGAGACAGGAAGGTAATGTCCAGAAGGGTTTTAGGAAAGTAAATTTTCACAGACTCTGTGGCTTGGAGAAATCAAACTTAATCTCATCTGTGGGCTTTGTTGTCTGGTGTACCATTGCTGCCTAACCGCAAAAGAGGGAAATCACACTCTGGTGGCTGTGTAGGCATACACTGATATGGAGACCGGTTGCCTCTGTATATTTGAGATCATTCTGCTCCTAAATGGGGTTGCTGAGACCACTGTATTTTTCATGGCAGGGGTTGCCTTCCCATTTTCCTGCCTGAGCTTCCTCTTTTCCATCTCTATCTGAATTACGGATGAAGACCACCTCTGGCCGCACAAAGGCAATGTCAGCCCTTTATTCTCATATTGGTGATACTGATTTTTTGTTGACATAATCCTATTATTTGAACAGACATTCCAGGAATAGGCTAGCATCACTGTAACAGAATGAGGCTAAAAAAGGTTATCAAAGGAATGGAAAATGGACAGAAATGTAATATATAGTAGTAGGAACAATAACACTATTCCTCCACGTCTGATTGTGATTTGATACTGGACTGAATCTAGAGCAGTTCCATGGTAGCCAGTGGATCCAAAGCAGAAGAAAAAAATGTTAACCAAAGTTGATGGTGCTTATATGTGTCCAAAAAATTATTTTCAGATTGATATTCACAGCTCTGGCATTGTGCCTCTGCCCAGAAAATTTGTCCAAATATTAAAAAATAGTAAATAAGAAAATGTACTTCAATGTCATCCAGTGTTTATGAAATTTCAGCTGAACTTTGGCAGTAAGCCCTAACTGTGATAAAAGACTGCACCAATATATTTTTCTTTTCTCTTTTTTTCCCCTTTCTTTCTCTCTGTCTCTGTAGAAGCTGACAGCATAGCGTAGATCTTGAGATATGGCTGAAGCATTTTTTCTAAGCTAAAGTATTTTGCTGGCTGTAATGCTAATGATTGCAGCAGAATCCCAGCCTTCTTCCACAAAGTATTTGTGGGAAGAGAGGTTACCACTAAGCGTCATCTTTGACTTTGGATCTTCCTTTGGGTCTTGTCTTCTGCAACTAGATTCAACCAGCCTTGTATGTAACATCTGTTCTCAGGTTGGAAAGTCTTGCTGTCCCCATTTTACAGATGGGCTTTTGAGAGACAGGAGGAATAATGCCAAATGCTTCAAAGATACTTAGTGGAGGTTAAGTGCTGAGTTTGCTTTGAAGGTCTAAATCCAAATGACAAGCTTGTGATCATGCAAGAGATTTGTATCGCCCATGGGAACAGACCCATTTTTTCAGGGTAGTGTCATAACCACTCCGCAACCCTTCCTCTTTCTTCTTCCTAAAGCTCCTACTGACTTCAAAGGTAAAGAATTATGGCCCACATCCCACATCACTGTGAGCTCGGACGTGTGTGCAGACCTTTACCCACACATACATTCCATCAGGGATACTGACTCAAGTAAAAATACGCAGACTGGGGGGGGGTTCTTCAAGACTGCTGCTTAACTTCTTTTAGTTCTCATGTTCTCGTCTTTAACTTCAAAAGCTTGACTAAGAAATGCAGGGTGTATCTAATGACACCAAGGGTGACACCTAATGACTGAGTTTGGAGTCTATCTATATTGAACATAGGAGAACCACAGTCCAAGGTAAATATGAATAGAAAAAACGCAGAGTTCTAGCTGATTCAGTCAAACAAAATATTTTTTTCTTTTCAATAGATCTGAATGAAATATATTACTGAGTTTCCATGGGAAATATATATTGTGTGTATATACATATGTCTGTGTATATATATACATATGTATGAATTGGTTGGATTCTCAGAAAACTGCACGGCTTGGAGAGACTGGACACAGAATCTGTTTATCTCTGTGTATCCACTGCAAAGTGAGCATACCCCAGGTGATGGGGAGCACTGTGCTTTTCTGCTGATCCAAATGCTACTTTCCTAGTTGAACAGCAAATTAAGAAGTTAGGATTTTTCAACACTCCCATCATGCACCCAACTATACATTTGAATACTAGTAGCAGTAGTCAGCTATTATTGAAGAGATGGTCAGTCCGTTGCCCATTGGCACAGTGAATGTTTCATCCATTCGCTCAGTTTGAAATGACAAATGGCCACCTTTAAGTATTAAAAGTAATTCTTTCACTGAATTGAAACAAAAATATTTGATGAAATGGAAGAGGGAAGGTGCATCCCTTTGGTGTGTTCTTTAGCCCATTCTTTTAAAACAACAGATTTTCTTTCCTTCCCGCCCCTCCCCGCCTCCACCCTAAAAAAATGTTAAATCCTGACTGCGGTTAACAGCTTCCTAATTGCATGCAACTGTTTCTTGACTTCCTGATCCCTGTCTGGTAGTTAGGAATCCAAAGGGTTTCTTAAATCAACAGGAGCAGCTGCCTCCTTGAAGCCAGGCATGGTGTATGTCACTGACTGTGGAAAGGAACAGCGATACAGGGAGGAGCGGAGATGATTAATGGGGCCAGTGTCGTAGCTCAGAGTGTGGTTCCACTACTGTGTATGGCCGTACTTACTTCGATCATTTATCTTCTAGCCTCTGCCACACACGCACAAACATATACACGCGCAGTCGTTTTTGCCGGTGATGGAGCAGTCATTAGAAATACAGGAATGCACAAGGTGCAGAGGGATCTGTAGCTGATGATGTGCCTGTAGGGGTGAAGCCTTCTTTCGTCTTGTTCTTTGGACAAGCATGGGAAATGCTGACAAAACCCAGTCCTTGGTTAGAAATATGTCTCTGTCCTTACCAAACTCTTTCCCACAGAAGGAAAAGAAAGGAAAGGAGAAAAAGAAAAAAAAAAGGAAAAAAAAAGGCAAGGAAATGGCTCCATTTTGTGGACTATGTTTTAGGTTAGATAAGGAACGGAAGCAAACTGTGAGTTGAGTGTGGATGTAGGATTGCAAGTGATGGAGTTGCGTGATCTGAAGGAAGGTGCATGCCTTCTTGGCAAAGACCCTTTTACTCAAGGTCTCAGCAAAACTTCTGTCCTTGGGTTCTCTAAACCTCCATCATCAGAGCTTTCCCCTGGTGGGAGCGGGCTGTGCAAAGCCATTTGATCCTCCAGCATTGCTGCTCCTGCCATGTGTAAGAGCAGGTTGTCCTCACGGGCAGTGCTGTATCTTGCTTTCCCTGAAGCATTGCAGATGATTCGAGACCCGTCAGTTCCCAGCCCTTACATCCTTCAGCCAGAAGCAGGGGAGAATAGACTTCCCTTATGTGGGTGTTGAGCCTTCAGATGTTCCCAGAAAACGTCACCTTCCATTTCAGTCTCCCAGGGCTCCCATGACTCCTGGCTCGGCTACATCATCCCATGAAACACAGGGCCCCAGTACGGGGGAAATGCAAGGGCTTGTGATATCTGTGTGGACCAACTGATTTATAGTTCTACCTTGCAGAGATTATTGCAAGTGTAAAATGGCTTCTCATTCCTCAAGCTCTATTCCTACAATAAAAATCTCTCGCTGCTTTTCACCAGGAATTGAAGCTGCTACATCCTTTGCTATCGTAGCCAGCGACGTTTTACCCCTCCAACGCCAGCAGGCAGTTCCTGCGTCCCTTTGAGACGAATGCATGCTCTTGCCAGACAGCGAGGCAGCTTCCTTGTGTATTAACAGGAAACTGGTGTCTCCAGTTGGTCTGGCTTAATGGGACTGTTATTATTTGTTGAGTGCTGGCAAAGGGCTAAAATGAGAACAAGGTGTAAAGTACTTGCTTGCTCTGAGGACTTTACAAGGTACATTGGAGAAGCCAAGCCATCCTGGAAAGCCCAGAGGAAGGAATGACTCAGGCTAATACAATTGAATCCTTAAGGAGGGATGTGCTGTGAGACATTCGCTGATTTGACAAAGCAGGTTGGGAAATCATTGTGTTTGGAAAATCAAATGTCCACCTGGTCCACGTGGGCCAACAGGCTGGTGCAGTTACAGCGGCAGGTTGCTGTCAGCAGCCATGTTATCTCCGGCCACATGGTACTCCTTGGCTCAGGAGATGCGGTGCCCGTTTCTGGCTCACCCAACTGGATACAGCCTTTGGTGCAAATCCAGAGCAAGGAATAATGAATCCAGGCAATGAATAATGCGTGGTGAGAAATCTCAGCTACCCTGTCCCCAACACACATCAGAAGAGTTGTAGCTGAGGTTGCAATGAGAAAGCTTTAAGGAGAGCCACTGGGAAGATGAAAATTAGTTCTTTCCCTAAGACTTGCTGAAAGCTTCTGGAGAGACAATATAAGTGAAGAATATACAAAGAGACAAAAATTGTTGTGGTAAAATCATGTGGCCAAATGGGAGGGTAAGAGATGGGCTGAAAAAAAGAAGACTAAAGGCAGGTTTTAAGAAAATGAGTACAGGAATTTGCTACAGTAGAAAACCAGAGGAAGAATTAAAGCAACAGAGACCCTGCCTCAAGTATTTCAGCACACTGTTTGAGGGATGTTCCCCTTATGGGCTCTGCATGCAATATCATTACCACTGACTCAGATTAACACTGGAAATCCTAGCAGCTTTACGTTTACCTGGGGACTCGGAAATCTAAATTTGGGTTTTGCAGCTTAAGCTGCTTTCCAGTGGTGAGGCAAAGAAAATCACCAGAAGGTGCCTGGGTCCTGTAAACAGTCATCAAACACTGTCCGCCTACGGCACTTCTTACTGCACGTCCGGTAGGTTCCCATATTCTCATGGTAGACCTCAGGCTCATTATGTCAAAACAAGTCACCTGTCCTAATAATCAGAGCCTTCTGTCTTGTCTGTCCTTTATAGATGGGGTCTTGGCTCTTTCCTAGGTTTGCTCCCCTTACTAGAACAATCCTAACAATCCTTTGGGTTTTCACTGTTCTTCTTTATGTATCTCTCCTTCCAAAATGAGGGACTAACAGAGCAGCTCTTGTGGAATTCCCTTCCTCTCCCCCAAAACATCAGGAATATTCCAGGGGTTTATATGTTGCAATTCATGGTCTTCTCTAGTGAGATCTAGTAGCATCCAAAGATGAGAGGAAGATAAGGAGTTTTATCCTGTTTACATCTTCCCGTGTTTGGATTTGCTAACCTTTCCTACTTTTTTAACTGTTTGGATTATTAAAAAGTAGCATATGCAAGCCAAATCGTGCAGTCCTTAAGGTCATGGCGACTTTGGCTGACAACAGATTACAGGAGTTGTTCTGGTATTAATTAGCCAATGAACTGGGTTGA
Organism: Chauna torquata; assembly: GCA_013399475.1. Taxonomy (NCBI): domain Eukaryota; kingdom Metazoa; phylum Chordata; class Aves; order Anseriformes; family Anhimidae; genus Chauna; species Chauna torquata. Next base: position 355,960 of record VXAL01002037.1, on the reverse strand, counting down.
AAAAGCAGAGAAGAGGTTCTGGTAAGTCACCCAAGTGTAATGCCTAAAAATTCAGTCTTCTGAAGGAACAGAGAAAAGTCAAAATGAATTTAAATTCCATTTAGTAAATGTTTGCAGTCTGCTGTGCACTTCCAAGATGAGGAAAGGCACTGGTTACTCAAAAAAAAAATGTGTTGGTGGGGTTTTTGTTTGTTTGGTGATTTGTGTGTTCTTTGTAGAATTCCCAGCAATCTATCAAGCTCACATTCTCTGGTGTTTTTTCAGTGATGTTCAGGTGGTTTAAGTAAAGCTAGATTAAAACCTCTGATGTTTTTGAGATTACTTAACTGTTATCACATGTCCTTTTTTATAAGCCCATTAACTTGAATAGAGCTTGGTGCCTCCAGCTGAACCTTGGTCTATCTGTCTCCACTGTAGGTCCCTAACTTCATCAACACGACCCTCCCACCTCATGAGCAGGTGACGGCTCAGGAGATAGACAGCTACTTCAGACAGGAGCTCATCTATAAGAGGAATGAGAGGATGGGAAAGAGAGTGATGGCACTTCTGAGGGAGAACGCAGACAAGAGCTTCTTCTTTGCCTTCGGAGCAGGTATGGCACAAAATACTTTGTTTTATTTGGCTATCATGATTGGAAGTAAAAAGGTTTGAACACTTTGGTATTTTCCCTTGGGTCCTGCAGGAAACTTTTTCTAGGGAATTTGCCTTTAAAGCAGAAAGGCTTTTGTCTGTATAAACCTGCTTCTAAAATGAAGGGAGTTGGTGTAGGAGATAGGCTGGGGGTCCAGCTGAGTTGTGACTGGGCTGCACTCCTGTGCTTTCAGATTGTCTTGGTAGAAGTATGAAGCTATTAACGCTTCTCACACCATTGTGTTTGTTCCCTTCTCCACCCCAGCTTCTGGGTTTCTTACGTTTGCATCATGATTGTGTTTCTGGTAGCGAGCATAGGACATGCCTGAAGGGCCTCTGAATTTGCAAGCTCAGGAACTGGTGGTAGTAAGACTGTGGGAACACAAACCTTGCTGTGGCAAGGCACTTGTGTGTGGCTCTGGGTCTGGCCTGGGATTTCAAACTTTGTGGGGTTTCAGTTCCATGTGCTTTCCTGATGTGTGACTTAGCTACTTTGGTGTGTCTCTGTAGATCAGATGTTTCTGAACCTTGCACAAGTGCATGATTTACATGCATAGCTAAATACCAGCGTTTTAAGTCATTAAGTAAAAATCTGACACATCCCTCTGCCTATTTCAATCTTCTCCATGAAGTCCGCAGAACAAAGATGTCTCTAGTACTTCTGTACATCTGCAATGGTATGTGCAACTGTCCTTTCTCTTTTTAATTATTTTCCCTTTCCACTGGAATTCACGTTTTTGTGTGATAAGAGCATAAAGAATAACTGCTCGGGCCCCTGTTCTGCAGACTCCTGAGTGTCGGCTTCGGTGGTTCTTTAAACCGCTCTGACTTCAAGGCAGTTTGAGATTTCAGTGCTGAGAACTGATCCGCTCCTCCTGCTCCATCTTGCTAACAATTTCTCATTTTTGACAGAACTTTGCTTCTCATCCCATGACTCTCTCTATGAACTTTGGCAACGACTTGCCTTTCGCTACTCACTTTGGTGGGAATTTTGATTAAAGACCGCAGGGTTTAGTACAGATAGAAGCATTCTGATGTATTTATTTTTTGAGTGTATCCAGACTGAATTTTCCCAAGCCTATTTAATCTCAAGCTTGCCTAATATTTGTATGAGGAGTTTTGCTCAATTGTTTTTACAGTAGGAAAATATATCATTGTAGTTCATAATTGGACAGGGATTCATTTTAAAAAAAAAAAATAGTCTAGTTCATGGAGGTAGGTTTTTTTGGAGATTATGGTACATGATGGTTCTGATGTAGTCTCCAGTTTTGGAAGTCCCTAAGCAGGGACTGGAGCCAGGAGAACAGACTTGTTGCCTGCTTGCCCTGCTCTGTGCATGCTTTTCCTGGGCGTCTGTTGCAGGCTATGGCTTGTGGCAGGATCCTGGACTGGAAGCATCACAGATTGAAGCCACTGCAGCTATTTGCATATACTGATAACAGAAACAGAATTAAACAGGTGCTAATTATATATTGCTTTCCTTGGGAAGTAATGTCTAAGTTGTGGGAGGTTTGGGCTTTTGTCCCCTGATCTGCATCTGAGAGCAGCTACCTGAAACGCTCAGGCAGCTTCACTTGTGACAGCTGGCTTGTAAAAAAAAAAANTAAAAAAAAAAAAAAAAAAAAAAAAAAAAAAATCCCATTTTATCTTTTTACTGACCACTTTTGGCTACATTGAAAAAGCCTTTGTCACTAGATTATTTCTTTTTCCGGTACTAACTGTAACAAGACAGAGCAGACGCATGCGACATGATTTATTGAAAACTGGGGTGGGGGAGACGCTGAGGACAGCTTTTTGTTTCGTGTGCTTTGTTCCAGTATCCCTTTGGCCTTTCTCACTAAAGCAGTCCATCCCTGCAGGCCATCTGTACTTTAAGTACAATTAATTCCTCCTCTGTTCTCTGGGGTATTTTTTCTCTTCATGCAGTAAGTACTGAGAAAATTATTAATTTTTCCAATGCCAAAACTTTTGTTTCTTAAGTGCAAGCAAGTTCATTTTCTCTTATGATTCAAAAGCAGCTTTTGTCCTGAAGGTATAATTGTAAGAACAGCATTTTTTTAAAATGTGTTTTGTATTCTTATATCTACCTCTTGAATTTTAAGGTTTTTCTTTGGTATTTGCTTGTGTCATGAATTTAAACTGTTTTTTAAATTCTTGAGGGTTTGTTTTTGTTCTTTTATTAAAAAATGGTGTTCTTGATGAAAGTTCAGGCTTTCACATATTCCCATGAACTCTGAAATACAAAATTTTAGAAATGCAGTTTTGGTTAAGGACAGGCATGAGAGCACCCTGCTGAAATGCAGTTGCTCTTGGAATAGCACAAAAAGTTATTTTACTTTGTTTGAGATCTGGTGTATTTAAGACTGATGGAATAGAAGAGCAATACTTAGAGGGGGGCAAAAAGAATATTCTGGATAAAGTACCTCAAAAGGTTTTCTTCTTATGCTAAGCATGATCTCTATATTAAAACATATTTTGAGGGTATTTGAATTTATATATAAAATTCTTATTCATTCATATGTATATTGGTTTCCAAATTTCTTAATTTCAGTCATGGTTTCTGGGAAGGAAGAATTGGATAAAACTGTGCTGGCAAATATAATTAGGAAAATATTTTCCTAAATAAGAAAATAAGCCTGCTATGAGAAAAGCACCCTGGAAAAGCTTCAACAAATAGAGTGTTATGGTCTCAGGCTGCTATGGTTCTGTAGTTCCCAGTCACCTTCATGGTGACTAATTTGGACTCGGTGGCATCCTGTAATTCACAGGTATAACTGGGGACAGGGTCCTGCTCTGAAAATAACCCTCCCGAGGCAGGGTGCTGCCTGGTTCCTCCCGTAGCCTCCCCAGATGAGCCGCAGTTCCTTGTGGAAACTGTATACTGGAGCAGGAACGTGGTGTCTGGTGTAATCTGAAATTGTGCTTTTTTTGTTCTGGGATTATTTCCATTTTGTAACTACATCTCTAGTTTTTGCTATCAAATACTTCAGTCTGCTAGAATAAAATAGTTGGGCTCACCTGGCCTTTGCAGCTGCTCTGCAGTTGCTGAGTCTAACACAGCATCGTCATAGTCCCCGAAAGTCAAAGTCCCCGAAACTGGAATATTCTCTGCACCAAGGAGCATGGCTGAGGATGACACTGAGCACCAGGAAAAGAGGAGAAAGCTACCTTCGCAGAATCTGTCTATGAAAAGGCAAGTGATCCAAAGCATTGAGGGCAGCCGAATTCGTATTGTTGCATTAACGCATGTAGCAACTGAAGCTCTGCTGCTCTGTCAGGGCACCATCCACAGCCCAGTCAAAGATCCTGGTGTCACAGATGCATGATGTAGTATTGCCTCACACCGAATTACTGTAATGAGCTTGACTGAGCCAGGAGATATGATGCAGATGTCTCTGCAAATTACAGCTTGCTTGGGTTCAGTATCCTTGTTGATGACTGCAGCAGTGAGTTGTTTTATAGACTCCTCCAGAAATATGTACAGTTGTTTAGAACAAAACAAACCAAAAAAAGCCCACATGGGTCACTGACCAAAAGCAGTAGTTTACAGGATGAAAGCCATGGCTAGCTTCAGCTGTAAAACAAGATATTGTCCTGGCTGTCTGGTAGTGCAGGACTCCAGCACTACCAAGCTTGCAGTTAGAGCTGGAAGATGCTGGTGTCTGTGAGCAGAAAGTGTAGCAGGTATGTGTCATGGGTTTGGACTGGCAGAAATCAAGTCCAAGTCCAGAATCCTCTTGCCAAATCCAAGTAACCTGAATGCAAGGTGAAATCCTGTGCCCTGGTCCCACCAGGCGAGTCAGGTCACCACTGGAAACATCCCGCTGCTTTTGGATGGAAATGGATCAAACCCAAGAAAAGATGCAAGGAATAAAAATCACATGGAAATTGGTGCAGAAACCACTCAGTTATGCAGGAGTCATCCTAGAGAAAGCATTGCTATTTTTCTGAAGAATACTTATTTGCCAGGAAAGCTGTAGCTGTTGAGCTGATTGGAATATGGCAGGCAATTAATTTAGTTGCATGTCCAACCCTGCCTGTTTGTGATCTGGTTATTAGCTGTTCTGTGTATATATCTCTACCATTCTTCCTCCTGACTCATTTTTAAGTGAAGACTGGATGTATCCTTTCAGGTGATAGTTTTCCAGTAGAAAACTTTGCATTTGGGGCAAACGTAATTCTTCTCATTTTTACAAAAAGAAGTTATTTTTTGCAAACTTCAGTCAAAACCCCAAGTGTTCAGATGTTGTTTTTATCCTCTGTAAACTGGGATTCCCAGTTAAACTCTTTTGCTATGTGCTGTGTAGAGCTGAGCTGCTCTGATGAAAGACATCATGGTGCATCGTGGGATACGTGGTTCAATGTGTCTGAGCACGAGGCTGTGAAACATCGAGCACACAAGTCCTAGGGATGAAGCAGTAGTAAGGGGAGAGGCATTTGAATATCCAAGCAAGCTGAGATTAAAACAGGTTTTAGATCCACAAAGTAAAGTGAAGCATTTTTATTCTGTTGAAAAGTTTTTGTTCTGTTCAGAAACAGTAAAACAAAAAAATGCTTAATTCTAAATTGAGCTTTCCAATTTTCTGACTTTTTTTTAAATAAGAAGTAGACTTTTCAATAAATTCCTGCTCCTACCCTTCCATGGCATTACTCATTCTCTAAATGCATTGGAACAGTTCAGACTTTCAATTTATTCCTTTATAAAACACGTAAGTGAAAAACGGCCATTTATTCTTTCCATTTTCACTTCTTTCTCCTCTCCAAGAAAAATACAGGATTTGGGTAAAATGGGACACAACTCTATACCCAGTTCTGTACACTTCATTCTTTTCCTGCCAGGGTTTACCGTATTCAGGCTTAATGTGAAAATCTCACCGTACCTATATTCACAGTAACTATAATCTAGCAAAGAAACTGCATTTACTGTTTGTGCAGTTAAATGACGTTTTTCAGGTAACAGGCATGTTAATTTTTCTCTGAATGAATAAAAGTGGTTAAATAGAGTACTTTTAAACAAAAAATGGATTTTTATGCTTTTTTTTTGTTTTGAAAATCCATCGTGGGCTGTTAGGAATTATTGATCCATAATAACAGTGAAGCGCCTCAGACTTGATATATACATGCGATTAATAAAGGTCCATTTACAGTCAAGAAACAGAGACACAGCCAAGAGCACGTGGGCTGTTAAAAAGAGTTAATATTTTGGCAACTAAGACTATACACATGAAGTCAATGTTTAAGAAAAAATCACTCTGGTTTATTTCATTTTTATGGGCAAATAATTTTCAACTAACACTTATGATAACAGATGGATAAATTTATGTCTGCAGTTAATTTGAACGATAATTTCCTTAGGATGTTTTACTTAGTTGCGTTTCTTTCTTTCTTTTATGAGAGCTGTCAGTTTTGTAACTGAGAGCTGGATTTATTACTTCAGAAATTCAGATGCTGCTCCAGTTCATGATGTTTATTAGCAGCCAAGTCAGTAGGCTTTAAGATGGTTTTCTTGGTTGTTTAAAAAAAAAAGTTATTCTTCTGTGCTGAAAAGAAAGTACCATAGTGGCTTGCATGGCAAGAGGGGAATCAAGCTGTCTCTGGGTCACAGTCCTGTGGTGGAGGAAAGGCTGTGTTTTCCCAGCCCACCAGATCTGGGCAGCCCCTCCATCAGTGGTGTGGTGGAAGATCACGGGATTTTCACAGCTCCTGATGAAGTCAGTGTGTGTGTGTGTGTGTGTTACCAGAACTCACCACTTGAGAAAATCAGGCCTCTTTTGTTCAGCTGTAGCTGTAGATGGCTGAGATTAGGTTTACATTTCTGAGATGTTCGTAGGATTCAGGCTCTGTTGTATGTGTCTGCATGCTTCCTAAAACCAGAGGAATAATTCTTCTGGTGTTCCTACTTCAGGATGATTTTGATCGTTTCTGTTCAGAAAAGGTGAATTCCTTCCCATTTCTGCTGAGGTTTTTCTCAGCCAGTTTTAGGCTGGCAGCACGATCGGTAATGACTCAGGTTGGAGACTATACATAATGCTATTGTTAACAGTCTGGTTTATGACAAAGTCTCTTGCAAATGCTATCTGCTCAGATTGTTAAATGTTACATGGGACTCAGAAGCGGGTTGCAAGTCTTGTGGCTGTGTTTTCACACACTGGAGAAGGTAATTGATGAGCTTTTCTAAAGGATGGAGTTGGTGTGAGAGCACAGGGAGAATATAAAACCTCCTGTTCCCAGTCCTCAGCTCCAGCTTTTTCACTGCTCTCTACAGAGGATTCCCAAAGGGAATTTCATCACACCTCATCATAGATACAGAAGATACCAAAGGCAGGAACAGACTCACCCTTCACCTTCTAGAGTAGAGTGACAGATGTCTCTAAGGTGGCTGAGTTCATGTGTGACCTCGATCACCAATGAGATGTGCTTATTTTTCTCCATGAACTAAAGAGAAGCTGGGGAGACAGCTACTGGTGATGCAGCTGTCTTGAACATTTGGGGGGAAGAAAAAAAAAAAGCTAGGATGACCGTAACTGAGATGGAAGATGGTGGCTGTTGAACTTGGATGAGAGGAAAGATGGGGGAAGGTGGGAATCTTTGTTATGGGAAACCATAGTTATGTTCAACAGTTCAGGAAAGGAAAAGAAGTGATGGATACTATACATAGCTTAAACACAAACAATTAAAATCCAGAAGGCCTTTGTGAAAGCTATTAGCACCTGCCACAGGATCTGGCACTTGGGTTCGCATGTTACTTGAAGGTGATTTTTTTCAAAAGGGAAATGCCTTGAGGCTGGCATCCAATTGCACGCTGAGGATTTACAAGCACTGAATATGCAAATAGGTGTTTTGCCCCCCAGACTGACGAAATATTGTGTGCAAATCGGACACAAAGTTACACCCACTTTTGTGCCATTGGGAACTAACTCAGCCTCACATTGGAAGTCTGATCCTCTGTTTTCCAGAAGTTGTGTAGCTATTTCCTATTTCTACTCTTCCTCTTGGATCCTCTGTAGAACATAGGAGGAAAGAGGGGGGTGAGGGGAACACTTGCAGGCTGGAATATAAAGAAACTTTATCCCCAGGGTCAGACATCCTGGTCCAGCACTGATTAGTGGTGCTACTGACATCACTAGTGCAGTTCATCAGCGGGTTGTCTCAGTGGAGCAAGAAGTTGGCAACCAGGAGATTGAACTTGGCGAGCCTACAAAAGAGAAGAAAAGGGTGAATTAACAGTTTGCAGATGCTGGAAGTCCCTTTGCTCATGTTTATTTGGGCATCCAGATGCTTATAGTGAGGTTGGCCTGTTTTTGTGTATGGACTCCTTTTACTATTAGTTTTGAAGGTAAAGTATCGCTTTGCCTTTAAAAATATACTTGCATGCTAATTTTGACCAAAACCATGTAATTGATTTGTTTAAGTCTGCATTAAACAGGCAGGCTCTGATTCTCTTTTCAGACACTGTTGTAAATCAGGAGTTACTCCACTGGGGAATAGCTCTTTCCAAGTGCAAATCCAGCCCGTAGCCTTTTTGTAAAAAAAAAAAAATCAGTGGAACCTCCTAACGTACACTGATTTCATATCATATGGAGGTTTGGAAGTCTCTGAATGTTTTCTTTTCACCTGAAGCTTAAATCAGCACAGAGAGAACCTGAGCTACAGAAGCCGAAATAAACCTGACTCCACTACCTTATTGTGAAAAGGGAAGTGCCATTGTGAAGGCTGATTCCTGTAATTCTGATCTGAGGAAAAACTCCTGTTGTATAACAAGATATTAATCATAGAAACACACCATAGCATATGCAGTGGTGAGAACCATCTGGAGGCTGCTCTCACCTGTAACAACGAAGGAAGGTAAGAGAACATAGCAAGTGAAAGAACAGATTCATGTAACTGAGCGTGCACTTTGCTTGGGTGTCACCACCTAGGCTGCTGAGGGAAGCTAGACAAGCCCTGGCCTCCCTCTGGTCTGGGAATTCATCATGCTCAGCAGGGAGTCCTACCTGGCCACTTCTTATCGTTGCTCCACTGAAGCAGTTTACAGCCTCAAATCCAGGCCTTCTTGTTTGCTAGTTGCAGGTATTTAAGTAAATGTTAAATGCAAATAAAATAGGCCTTGCAAGCTGCACTGTATACATTTACCATCTCTGGTGTAATTGTTCCCATGATGAATGGGAAAAGTTGCCTGCACACAGTAGGATTTTGGTTTAAAGAAATGCATATGTTAATGTCAGCTCCTCTGGGTCCCTGACATTTTCATATCATATTTATTATTACATCTGTGCCAAGTTCTACTGTATAAGTATCATTCTGCCTGCCTGTTGTCAAAGAAAAGAAAGCTATATTGGCCCCTTCTGTCCTATAATATTGAGATTTTGGCTATACCCTAGCTGTATTTCTTCTCAAAATTTGAGATGTAAAAATGTAGACATAATTCAGGAGACTTTCTCTTCTTGGAACTGCAAATAATCATGAGAGATTTACACCCAGGCTTAAGCACTCTGCTGAACAGGAATGGCCTTAAACATGGGATGAAATGTTCTTCCCTGCCCAACCCCCAGCACATGCAAGAACTTGCTGTGGATCATCCACAGGCCACCCTGTAAGCTCTCAGGAGACCAGCAGAGGTCCCATATAATTCTAGATTGCATAACAGGGGTGTTGAGATCAATATGTGGATGCCAGACAATTCATCACTTTCCCAAAACAGTCTCATCAGAAAATTCCTAACCAGATCTAGCAATGCTGTTAACAAGATTTTAAAAAGGCTATATGGAGAACCCCAAGACTGGCAATGTTCCTCTACTGCTGAGATTTCTGTGGGATGCTAGTGTGAAAAGGCAAACAGGATACAGATTGCGAAAGATCCCAGGATCTTGTCTCAGCTGGGATAAATTTGTGCTAACTGCAGTGATTAAGATGTTACTGCACCCAAATGTACTTCCAGTCACCTGGCTATGTGGTGGTGTTCCAGAGTAGAAGGAAATTTTGGCTACTGAGCTGCTTAAATTCAGAACCCTGTACATTAGCACAAATCCTTCAGGAATGCTTCACATTGATGCAAATTGACAGGGTTGACATGGGTTCATGTTCCCTTCTGCTGCCCCTCGTGGCTGGGTGGATGCTTCCCGTGGAGGAGCAGGGATGCCCCCAAGGCATCCTAGACCACCATGGCTGCATCCTCTGCAGCTCTGCTGTCAGATCCTCAGGCTGGTAGAGCAGAAGCTGAGAAGGGGGAGTTGACAGTGCGAAACCAGGCTGGACTGCTTGTGGTGCTGGGCTGCTTCATTTTTCTCCACTCTTAGAGGCATGTTGCAGGAGGACTGCGCATGGAGGAAGAACCTGTGATCATCTTGATGGATTGCAAAGACAGGGCGCAATTGCTGGCTGGAGTAAGTTAGTTCTGCAAAAGATACAGAACTGAAAGCCTTAAAAAGCCTGGTTGTAAATTATGTGGATTTCTTGAGATTTTTACTAGTATGGAAGCTGGGACCAAAAATCTCGTTAAAGTGGGCGTCCTTGAGAGAGTTCCAGGATTTCTTGGTCGTGGTTATGCCAGGAATACCATCAGAGCAAACTTGTTGAGAACGGATCTGATCATAAATCCATAAATCCTATTCTCACTAAATTAATGGTACTTCTGCAGCTGACATCAAGGTAACTGGCGTATGCATCTGGATGACACAACGTTTATTTGTCATTCCAGTTCTTTAATCTAGCCTGTTACTTTCACATTACTGGAAGACATCAATGCCCTCTCTCACTTATAAGCTTATTAAATTCCTGTTCCATTGTTGTTTTCTCTGGTAGATCATGAGAGATGTGTCAAGGAAAAGAAAATGTGTGCACAATATACCTCTGCCCCCCAAAAATATTTAAATATCAGAAATGTAAAGTGGAGATAGAGTTACTTAGAGAGGCAGAAAGGAAATAATTAGAGCTCCAGCCAGCAAGAAATGATGTCATAAACTTTAGTTATTCATCTTTCATAGACATTCAAAACACAAACTCTGCCACTGTTCATCCATTTTATAGTGGCATGTAGAAAGCAGCAGAGATGTGTTGGACAAAATTGCAACTGGTGGCAACTGCAGCTGGGCTCAACCCCAAGTCCAATAGCTGAGCTGCCATCTAAACTTGGAAGAAGGTCAGGTTCATGTCTGAATCTCAGATCCCTTTCTGCTCTGTGCAATAGACCTAATGAAATGTGAGTCTGGTCTAGACTGATGGGGAGTGAGAAGCAACTCCAATCCATGGAAAATGTCAATGTTTCAGATTTTTTTTTTAAAAGACTAATAACAAACTTGAGAATATAAAAGGTCTAGCAAGAGTGGAAAATACTGGTGCGCTCACACTGGAGTGCTGGTTTTGGTAGAAGCTCCAGAGCTGTGGCTGCCGCGAGTCTGCAGGTGACTGACTTGGAGCTGACCCTGCAGTTCTTGCTCTTGGTAGACCAGTTTTGTAGAGCTGTGAACTAAAAAAAATGGCAAAATGTCTTCAGAACTACCAAGCTTTACTCCTATTGACTTCCAGAGAGGCAGTGAGAAAGAGGAGACAGGTGAATGAGCAAAAAGCCAGATGAATCTGTTTTGAAACTTATTCTGTTTTTTCCAGAGGTATTCACTGAGACTTACTAACTACTTTGAGTTTGATAAACTGTTATTCACCAGCCAAAGACCATTCTGCCAGAGAACTTCCAAATACCTTTTTAATCTAAACACTAACACTTTGGTGGAGTTCAGCTTTGGATCTATCCCTGCCAGAAATGAATTCTCCATCATTTTCCAGGAATAATGTTGCAGGACTGAAACTTACGTGACTTATATCTAAAATAAATAACATGAGTATTTTTAGTATTTTTTTGTACTTTACTATGGGAAATAACTTAAATACTGAGGTTTGCAAACTTTTTTAAATTGTATTTATACACTGAAGGTATTTGGATAGAAAAATCAAATGCCATTGCTGGGTTAACTTGGTATGAAATTCAGCACCAGTTCGCAGTATTTATACAGAATTCACATTCACTTTGCGTTTTTCCTTAAGGTGTTTGAGGTATAGTGAAACTGCTATGAGGTTCTTATCACTTAGCAATCTAGTCTGGTTCCAGTTGAAAATTTTTCAGTACCTCTCATTGAGAGGATTGCTTTAAAAGCAACAGAAATCTGCCAAAGAAATAAAGACTTCATTATTTACATCAATGCTATTTTTAATCTGGTTTCCTAAGGAAATGAGGCTTAAGCAATCATGGTGTTTGTAAGTGTCTGCATATAGGTGTGTGTGAATATGTCTTTCCCACTTGTAAATTTTTAGTCTGGTGGCTGATTATAACCAAACTTGACAGATGGCTTGAGTCTCCAAGATAATAAGTTCTTGCATGCTTCATGGAAAAAAAGTGATTGGATAGAAGAAAAAGGAATTCATAGTGCTCATCCACTGAAAGAGCACAGCATGAGCTGAACTTTTATTAGATCTCAGAAAATCCCTAAGAGAGAAGGAGGTGAAACCTCTCTGTAGGCAGTGGCACTTTATTGGTTCCTCTGCATGCAGGAGGATGTGGTGTGTACTATGTACATCAGTCATGGCATGGTTTGGAGTAAATAATTATCTGAAGTATCTCAGAATCCCCAAATTATCTCTGGGCTGCACTCTAATGAGCAGTTCATTCTCAAAGCTAGAGCAGTATCAGGTAGCAGATTTGTAAATGTGATCTAGGCATGGCTCCAGGACTCTCTATAAACCTAATGAGTCGTGGGCACTCAAACTGTGCAGCCTTGCTACTGTTAATTGGCCAAGTGTGTCATTAACCGTGCCCAAAAATGTTTTTAAGTAGTAAAGGGGTGAAAAGAACATCAGAAACTCTTACCAGCCCAAGAGGCAGCCTGGGGTGACATTCCTGTGTGCAGAGTTCAGGAGCACTTGAAGGTTGTTTATTTGAGACCTGAAATAGCTCACTGGCAATCAGGAACAAACTTAAGAAATAAAGGAAGGATTAATCCATGAACTGTAGGGAAAGCAGTTTTTCAACATTACATAATCAGAAAGGGGAATGGTTGTCACTTAAGTTGGAGAAGATGTGCAGAAAACATGGTAATGAGGACAGTACTTGAAACCTTTCCAGAGCAAAATACAGATGGGAGTCAGAAAACTCAAGCCAGAGTTGGTTCTTAATTATTATTTTCCTTGAGATTTCTGAAAGTTGTCTAGTATCTTGGTAATGGTGGTAACTGTTAGGGTGGGATGCTCCCCCTTGATCTGTAGGTATCTGAAAGTTTAGCACATCTTCTGTGTAAGATCATCAGGTTCCTTTCACCTATGAATCCCCGCAGGACACATCCTTCCACTTATCTCAGATACATATTTTAAGATGGAAGGAATTCTCCTCTGGAGACATCTTTCCACTGACTGCAGAGGAAACCTAGAAAGCTGACCTCCAACAAATGCCTGACTTTCAGATGAGAGGGATTAATTGAACCCTGAGAGCGGAGTCAGGAATTCAGTGTTCTGTCCTTACCTCTACCTGACCTTGAGCAAGCTGCTCAGTGCATTAAGACCTCCTTGAGCAATGTTTTGTGTTGCTGCCAATGGATGAGCCTTATTTTTCCTGAGGAAAATTAGCAAGCAGAAGGCTGACCCAGGAGTGGTTTCTGTCACTTCCTGGAGAGCACCTTGGTGTGTACTGTAGGGGGGCAAAGAAAGCCCTTTGGCACCAGCTCTGGAAAACTCATCCAGGGCTGGATTTCCTTGTTGTGGGAGAGGGAGAGCTGTAGCCCCCCCCGCCTCAGCACCTAGCAGTGTACAACTTTCAAGTCTTACCGTATGATACAGTTGGAGCCCAGTGTTGGCCAACTCTTTTGTTTACTGTTCAGATCCTTTGTTAGCCCCAGCACTCACAGCAAACTGTCCATCTTCATGATTGCACTGAAGAGAGACTCAGACATGTGGAAGGGTAAAGCTTTCCGTCTTTCCTCAGCTGTTCTCTGTGGGGAGAGAAAGCCACTTCTAGTGCAAGTGCAATCATTCATAAGCCTCATCTGCCTGAAGCTCTGTAAAAGGAACAGAACCACTTTCTGTTCATCAAGGATGGTTATTCCTTTTATGACAGACAAAGCAAGCAGCCAAAACAAAAAGAAAATGTTTTGACATACCATGCGTTAGATCTTCACTGTTTGCTTAAAGCAGCAACCGGGTCAAATGAGTAAGTGCTGTCAATGAGAAGCGATTCAGACCGCGAGACCCTTTGCAGCCTTCTGATGTGACTTGTCTTATTGCATGCAAGACTCAGGAGGGGTGGAAATGGGAAGGTGTGTGGGTGGGTTTTTTCATTTTTGTTTTTCTGGTATTATGAAGAGATGTACCAGACAGTGTCCCATGTGGAGCCTCTCACCAGGTCTGTAGTATTTATTCAGCATCTCCTTGAAATGCAAGAATCTCAGAAGTTGTCTTTCTGAATTTACATTCACAGCTCAATCGTCTCCCACACAATAAAAGCTCCAGTGTTGGCCTGCCTGTAACTCTTGCACTGTGCAACACTCCTGTCAAAAGGGAGCCCTTCCTTCTAGCATTTTTGTTTTTCTTAATACCTGCCAATCACACGGCTTGCCTTTGCCGAAAGTTTGTTGTCTTTGCAGTTGGTCGCAGCATGAGCTACCAAAAACCTCACTGAGCTTGACGGGGTATTCTGTTAGCCTAACCCTAACACACGGTCTTGCACCTCCGCAGCACACAAAGGGCCTTTTCACCGGCCCACCACAGCTCGAAGATTTCATTTCATGTGTTACAATTAATCTGTATTTATTACCACTTATCTTAAATGGCTAACAATATCAAGAGTTTAAAAAGTGCTTTTAATGTCAAACTGGGTCAATTAAAACTGTACTTAAAATATTTGCAAAACTTCTGTCCCGAAAATTGCACCCTCGGTCTGCTGTGAAGCGAAATATTTTAAACAAATACACTCAGCTTGAGGAGACTGACATTTAGTAAAATTTCCCTTGATATTTCAGCAGAATCCAGGATCAATTTCCTTACTTCTACCTTCTCTTGCTTTTTTATAAAAAGGAAAAAATGAACACTATTTTAGATGGTTATAAATATTTGAAAGATCTTTTGATTTTTTTTTAAAAAAAAAGGTCTTCTGGCCATAAGAGTTTTGAGGCTATTAGACTGAGTATTCTAATCTCCTGGAATTTCATCCTCTTTTTTCATGGACCCTAATAGCTTGTGTTTAAACCTGAGCTTCAAACCATGGGTCAAAGATAATTTTTTTTAAACTCCTTCAATATTGTATGCAGGCGCAGGAAATAAAGCAGTAGAACATTAAATATTAAAAAGTAAAGTAATGAAAGAGCTGTTGTTACTACTGTACATTTAGTTTTGTTGAAGGCTGATGATGCCTGGAAGAATCTGGTTTTTACCCTCTCAGAAAAGCCCCTAGTTTTGCCTTGAACTTTTTTAAAGCTCAGTTTGCAGGATGACCTTATTAAATTCTATGAAATAAGTGCTGGTGTACTGCCCATGAGAATTCTGAACTCTTACGTAGTGCAGCCAGGGTTGTGCTGTGTTAGGATGCTGACACGCATCACGCAGAAGTCCCAGGAGGGGCACCTGGGTAGAGCTTGGTTGTGCTGGACACAGTAGATGCGCAGAGTGAGATCCCAGGCTGGGGGAATGAAATACCTAAACTGAAGGTCTGTCCGCGTGGAGCCATTTGGATTTTAAGCTCTGATCCTCAAACACTTGCACTTTTCCATGAGCAGTGACATTAATGAAGCCTGGTTTCCTATGGTTTTAGGTCATTTGCTTGGATTCCCAGTGGTCTAATAAGGTTTGAACTGTAACTGAGACATTTCTGTTAATTAGGGCATTGGTATTATCTTTATGGGTCTCTGATGTCCGTAATAAGGCTCACCCTGCAACTTTTTCTTCCGCAGGAGAGATCAGTGAGTCTCTATTCAGTCATCTATTTTCATAAAACATATAGGAAAGGACTGTCTTGGAGACAGTTTCTCTTCTGTCTAATAGATTTGAAATTTGCCTATGCGTTCAGAATATTTCAGGGGAGATCATAAAGACAAAAGCATGTACACAGAGGGACAGTAGCAGGGTCCCATAAGCCTCATGTTTTTTGGAAACAAGGTTAAAATGTGAAATGTGCAATATCTACACTAGATAAATATGGCAATCTTGAAGACACCAAATGGTTTCGATCATTTCTTTACTCATTTCTTCTTGTAGAATATGTAATTAAACAAACCTGACTTTCCCAAGTGATCTAAGTCCATTTTTAAAGGCTTAGGGATGGAAACACATCTTGAATTCCTCTTGTGTAAGACATAACATGAGAAAATATTTCTTGCTGCTTGCCACCCATAAAAAGGGCATGATTATGTCAGTTTTGAGGAAAGCATTGTTCTTTGGAATCTGTGTTCTAATGAATGTGAAGATATTGGCTTGTGGATGTGCTTTCATTGTTCCTTAGTTGTTGTCTTTGTTCTTTTTTTTGTTTGTAATCTTATTAAATCTATCAAGAAGCCAAATGACACTAATGACTAATTGCATCCCAGAAATGACAAATAGCACAAAGTTAACAGCTTGCAAACAAGCTGTAGACTGAAATCTGTTCACATAAACTATTTGTTTTCTTAAATGTTTGCATGCAGGAATAGTGCAAATTTTCTGCTGTTGCTGTCATCCTCACGTTAATGAATTCTGTCAGCCTGGTTTCAGACATGCGTGGCGCAGAGCCTTACGTGAACCTGATTTGTGTATATTCTCCTCTTTGGATCTGACAAAAATGCCTGTCTGGAACAGATCAGGTTTGAGATCTTTTTGAAGACCACTGCCTTTGGTAATGTTGATCTATTCCTTGTAAGAATAAGAGTCTGTAAGGATCTTGTACTTTAGACTGACATTATTCACTTCTCCCAGTAAAGGGCTATTTAAAGACTATATGTTAAAATTCAGAGTTTTCTTGTATGGAGGTACCAAAGTGGTGTAGCTGGCTTCACAGGAGGCTAGTGATGACAAGCTGAGAAGTGTAACAACATTGAGGTAAAAGCTCTGAAATTTGGTGTCACTGTGGAGTAAGGGGGGAAACTAGCTGCAGTTTCTCATGAGATGAACTAGTCTAGTTCTACACATCTGTTAAGAACATTTGAACCCATAGGCTAATTTCCCTTGAATTTGATGGAAGGTGGAAGTTTCACATGGTTATGTTCCTATTTGGAAAGAGGTGGCTTTGGCAAGAGGAGGAGTTTTCTGTTAATGTTCCCGGTCAGGAAAAGGCAGTGATAAAAACTCAAACTCTCTCCTTACTAGGGACTGGAAAAGGATCTCATTCTCCAAACAGATTCATAGCAAAATACATTTTTGCTGGTTTCACTGATCAGGAAGAAACTTGTATTTCAATGGCATTTTCTACTGAACTTCACTGTTCAGGATTCTGCAGGCTTTCAGGTCTTCATCTGTTTCCATTAGATCCAGAGAATGAAATAAAGAGACTTTGCCAAAATTTGGCCATAGCAAGGGAGATATTTGATTGAGTCTCACCAAGGGGCCAGCAGAGGAGACACTGGGTGGAAGCATCCTCCAGGCATGGGCACCAGTCTGGAATTAACAAAATACAAACCCAGTTGAGTTGAAAATCTCTTACTGCTGGGTGAGAAAGGGAAATAAATACAGGAAAATAAAACTTGTGTCTTGCAAGCAAAGGGGCTATGTTAAATGCAGTCTAGTTACAACGCTGGATCACTGTAACTGTGAGAAAAATGTGATGAGACAGTGTACCCAAGCACATTTGCTGTTTTGTTAATTCTGCGCTGTTGTGCATAAACATGCAATGATAGATTGTCCTGGAGTTCTATGCATAGTATTGAAAAGAGCTGGATTTAATTGTCCTACGTTTATTGTACAAAAGGAATGAATTATGAGCCACTTTACAGCATCTCCAGTGAAAGTGATTATCAGCACTGCTCCTTGCCAGAGATATAACTCTGTCAAGCAGACTCCCTCCTCTCCTGGGTTCTTTGGAAAAAAGCTCGTGAATCTGCTTTCTCCTGCCAGTTAAAGCTCAGGGTGAAACACAAAACCAAAAGCTGCCAATGACTATATATTCAGTTCAGATGTTGTAGGAATTTCTTACGGTTTTTTCTTTTTTCCCCTGAGTGGAAGATCAGTCAGGATTTTTGGAGCATGCAACTGAAACAGTGAAGCAGAATGTTTTCCCAGTTGATTGCTCTTTTGATTTTGTAGGTGAGTGGTGTGGTTGAGAACACTTGGCTGTTGGCTTTAATTAGCTTTGACCTGGGCTCATGCACACTTAAATACAACTGGTCGTCATGCTATGGAAAGGCAACCTTCATCCCTACACACCCGGCCATATCTCATAGCTGTTTTCACACTGCTCCTCCCTGCAACTCTCAGATAACCCCAGAAATAGGTTTAAGCTGAGGCGGATGTATAAAAGGAATGTTATGAGTCCTGCCTCTGAGACTGGACAATAATTCATCTTCAGAGGAGCTGGGAGTTTTGCTCTTTACGTTTTCTGTTGACTACTGTGGCATAATAAAGGAAAGTAGGATGAATTGTAGGGACCATAACCTTGCCTGCTAAAAAGATGTGGTTGGGGTATGGGGGGGCACAACTGATCCCCAGTTTTGCAGAACAGCAGCTGCAAGGGGCTGTTTTGTCTTAGAGTTTGTTTAGATCTGCAGGAGGATTTTCACTACTTTGAGGAGAGCTGGCTTGCACTGTGTATTTGCATGCTTTAGGGAGGTACAGGTCCTGTCCCCTCTGCTAGGAGGCTTCTTGTAGCTGTGGGCTTCCACCTTGCAGGCAAACGTGAGATTCCTGTATGCTCAGATATTTGTGTCTGGGGATAGCCCAGATAAACAGTTAAACAGCACAACAGCACTACCTACAATAGGTAGACAACGATGTGTATGCAACTGTGCAAATTGTTATAAATAGGTGCTTTTCTGTACCCCCTCCATCTGAACAGATTCCACATGGATTTATGGACAGGTCTACAGTTGCCAGAAAGTCTGTTCTTGAAAAGAAAAATAATAGTAATAATAAACATCTTATACAAGTTTTTTTAAAAGCTGCAGATTCTAATGGCACTACCAGGTAGCATGTGCAATTTATTTAACTGAGTCTACAAATGTGTTAGCTCGTAGCTGTGGTAACACTCATGGCAGCAGTCCCTGGGCTGAAACTGTCCTGCTAATTAACAACAGCTAACAACAGAGGTTATGTGGCGTGTCGTAGCGACAGGTCATGAATTAGGAGTGGAGCATATGTGATCATGTCTTTTGTGTGCAGAGAATTATTTTTGAAACAATTCCCTATGTAACTGTACTCATGCATTTTGGTAAATCAGCTGCTTAATGCACAAACTAGTGATGATTCCTTCATTTCTTCCACTCTGTCATTCAATTGGTTTGTCCTCAGTCTGTTGACTCCAAGTCAGAGAAGTATCAGCTGCAAAAAAGAAAGTTTAGGAAAAACGACCTGGAAATTCACCGTTTCTTTTGCTGACTGAAAAGACTGTCTGAATGTTGAAGAGAGTGGCTGGGAGAACCTGTGGAGTTCAATGACTGGGTGAGCCTTCCATGGGATGGGGAGTTGTGGGTGGCCACTTGTCCAGTTATCCAGAAGTAAGCCAGAGCTTCCTCTGGGAAGAACTGGATGATGGGCTTGTGATAAAATGGTCCTTCACTCCAGAATGCCAATTCATGGAGAGTTCTTTCAGTATATAAGGGACAGGTTTTCCAGGGGAAAAAAAAATCCTGGTAGAATTATTATTTTATGCAGTGAAACTTCTAACTTTTTCCTTGGCAAATAGCTCTTTGATGGCTTAGATACATTTTGAATGTGGGAAACAGAAGTTCACATCCATTCCAGATTCTTAATACAGGGAAGTGAATATTTGCTTTGTGGTTGGAGTAATTACTGCAGGAGGAGGACAGCGATGGATGGAGCATCCCCAAGAAGAGCTATTCCAGAACTGTTACTGCATAGCAGTGTATGGGTGTCATCTGTCGCAGACATTTTACTTGCATGGCATTGCTCTCTTTAGGATTCACTACATGTGGATCCAAGGGCTGGATTTTCAAGTACCCCAAATTGTAAGACAATTTGTCTCTTTAGTCAAATAGAAGTTAAGTGCTCAGTAACCAGACTGCCAAGGACTGGATTTTCAAAAGGCCGGAGCCCTTATGCTGCACTTCTGAAAACTTGGCTGAATTTCAGTTTGAGCCGAGCCTTAGAAACCTTTTATATCTTCATGGAGCACAAAGGGACAGACTGTCTTGTGAGTTCATGCCTTCATTAGGAGGGTCCGAATCCTATTGATTTCAGCATGCATTATGGCTGGATCAAACCTCTTCAGTGAGTGACCTGTTAGCACCATGCTTAAAAGCACCACTGCGGCAACGAGGCAGCAACCCCAGCAGCAAGGGAATGCAGGATGGCGTGAGGTGAAGAAGGGACATCCTCTTCTCATTGACAGAGATTTCCCCATAATAGAAAAGGGGGGAAAAAGCTTGGTAAGTCAAGTGGCTTGATTCATAAGTGAACTTGCTGTAAGTAAACACAATGCCGTATGTGTCTCATTTGCCAATGAGATCATCTGTTTCTTTGTTGGGGGGGGGGGAATGTTTCTCTTCCAAGTCCAGGGCCACTCAGGCAATTTACGTGAACAAATAAAGATGAGGTTTAGCAGCACTAAATAAATAAAATACAACTCTAAGTGGCCACCAAAGAACAGATCTGCTTGAATGGAATAGTGCTGGGACTTGAGCCAGATGGCTGCTGTTTGCCATGCCTGCTTACGATTCCCAATCCAAGCACTGCTCAGATGCTTGTTGCTGAAGTCAAGTTAATGGCTGTAGCAAAACATATATTGGGAGATAAACAAGCTATGCTAGAGATGAACAGCAGGGCAGAGAACATAAAGTCAGTCTGTTTTAGTCATGGTCTTTACAGAAAGCAATTGTCTTGCCAGAGCAGTATGGATCTAGGTGATTAGGGCAATGAATATTCATCACCTCGTAGAAGAGGTGGATGGCTTGTTTCTGACTTCTTCTGCCAGCTGCATCCTATAGTCATTCAAATGTATTAAAGTGAGTTGTTCTTATTTTCTTCTCTGAGATTAGGATCTGGTCACTCCTTAGTTCAGTGCTTCTAACCATGAACAGGTGTATAAAATATCATGGATTCAGTTAATATGTAAAGCTGTAAGTGTTGTTGGTTCATTGCTGTTTCCTCATCACACTGAGAACTGTTGTGCAGCAGAGTACCTATCAGCTGGATGAGAGTTTCTCCTTCCATCTCCAGCTCAGACTGCACATCTTCCAGTTTGGCACAGAACTGGGCACTGCAGTTGGTGCACTGTGACATCCCAGGTCTCTTTACTGCAGCTCCATTTTGCGAGCAAGACTGATGCACCCTAATCAATCTCCAGCACATGCAAAATGTTAGCAAAGTGCCTTGTACCACTCATGATCAAATCACTCCCATGCCCTGCTTGTAAGGTAGCTTCCCCATGTCCAGGTCTGAGATGGAATCATGTCCAGGACATTAGTCCTAGCAAACAGAGGCAAGTCCCTTTATTCTGCTGCCATAACTTTTGGCAATAGCTGTGTGTTAGCTCCACCTTTGGTGTAGGAGGCCTAACAGTATGGGACAGCTCTTGAACCACAGGCTTGCCTATGACTTCTGAACTAACGGTGGGGATAACTCATTTTGCTATGAACATTAGCTGAACTAATGCAGAGGTGGTTCTCTGGTTTGCTCTGGAGTGAATGTCATAGCACTTAGGAGTTTTAAGTAGTGGAGCAGAGGTGCTTTAGGGTTTCATATCAGTTCAGCATACATGAACATAGTTGAGTGGTGACAAATCAGCAATGGCGAATTTCTCCTCCCCACCGCTATCCGCTGCAGGTGAGATGTCATCTCTGGGTGCTGTCAGGGTCTCATATCCACAACTGCACAAGCTGTTTCTGCAATGGATTTATCTCAAATGACTCAGCTACCTAAAATGTAGGTGTCTCAATAGCCAGCAGAAATGGGCACCTCCAAAGTTACTTCACCCATTACAGTTCTTTAAGATGCCAAACATGAACCTCTGTCAGCGTTTCACTGCTTCCTTTAACAACAGAGGAAGCCAATACAACCAGCTTAAATTAGACATATAATGTTTAGTTAGACATCTAACGTTTAATTAGACATCTAATGCTGGGTGGGATTAATCTCTCCAAGAAGATGTCTGAGTTTCTTCTATACTCAGTTATCTCTGACTTTTTCTTGAAAATCGCCATGCAATCTGATTTTAGATCAAAGGCAGTTAGCCACATGCCAAATTCTTCTTTCTGTGTCATAGCCGCAGCATTGCTGAGAAACTGGCACATGACTTCTTACAATATATTCTTGCCATGATGGAGCTGCTGTGCTGGCAAGCTGGGCTGGGGCTTCTGCTAGTTCTTTTATGTGCTTGTTTATTTGCTCAAGATTCAGGAGGAAGTCAGGTTTGACAGCTCTATCAAACCTCTATTCAGTTATGCACAGAATGTTTAAGTAACTAATTTTAGATCCCATCACTCTCCTCTCTCTTTTTTTTTTTGTTCGCTGCTCTCTTTTGTGCTTCCACCCCACCCCCCAAAAAAGTGAATTTAAAAGAAAACAAACACCCAGAGCATAAGTATAGTATTTGACTGTACACATAAGCTGGAATGAACCTAAACCATGCCAAAGTGCTTACTGGTAAGTGCTACTAAACCAATGAAATCTTTCAGAATTTCAGTTACTATACTATAAATGCAACTGACGTGGAAGTCGTGGGCTGTAACCTATGTGCAGAGTGAGAGTTGGATGAGAAAATTGATGGGAAAGTCAGAGCATGACGCTAGAAAGGCCAGTGCTTTGCATCTGGATGCATTTGGCCTTTGGGTTTCACATCTGCTATGCTCAAGCATTGCCATGAATGCATATTTGAGTTAGTTACTCTTGTCTGTAGTTTCGCAGATGGGATATAGTTGTTCAGGGCTATTTTTAGAAGTAATTTTTGTATTAGCCCATTGTTTTAAATGTGAAGAACTTGAATCATGGTAGCTGACTCCAGGTACTTTAGCATGGTAATTTTATCAAGTATTCAGACATTGTAGGTTTTTGCATTTATATCTCAGGAGTAGGAAGTATACCTCTCCAGAGAAAGGTACAACTCTTAAGAGATTTATCTTACTCTAAAAACTCTCTCCATTGACTAGAATGGGGCATACGTAAATTGCTACATTTAAAAACCTGATGTTAGGTGAAATCAGGGCTGGTAATTAGTGTGTTCCAAGGACCTTACAGGGGGACCAAAACAGCATAATTCTTCCTAGTTGACAGATAAGGGACTGAACTAATATGCCCAAAGCAAAACAAAGTCTGCAACAGATTTAGGAACTGATCGTGTGTGTTCTGAAGTCCAGTTCCGGTCTTAACCGTTCTCTCACTGCTCCCACTGCACACAGCTGATGTTTTGCATCTTCCTTCCCCCAAACAAAATACGCATTTCTAAGATATTAAGATATACATATATAATCTTGGTAAGACACGCCTGCACTTCCCTGCAGCCAGAGTACCAGATGGGCATTATTGACACACAGTTTTTCCCAAAAAGGTTCATAGGGCCAACCCAGCTATGGCTGATGTTGGATTGGTAACGATTCCACTGAGGATTACTGAATCCAAAGATATCACCTGGCTCAGGAAGCCTATGAGCTGCAAAAGGTTGGAGGCTGTGAGAATATCAGGGGAAAGTATCCCTATAGAGCTCTCTTATTTTCTGTGCTCTTCACCAGACATCTGCGTTGGCCATCAGCAGTGATGGGATGATGAGTAATATGGACCTTTAGTGTGACCCAGCCCTACTTCTCTTAGTTTGTTATGGTAGAAAATATTTGTCTGGTGGGCTTAGCCTAATCCTGATAGACCCTTCACATGTCAGAGAACACAGCTACAAGTTGACAACACAACTTGTGTTGTACCCTAGGGAAAGCAGGAAGACCTGGGGTAGGCTCTTGCAGCATGCTCAAGGAGCATGATGCATGAGCTCAAACTCTTGTTCAACTCTCAAATAACTGCACTGCCATGAATACAGTCAAGGATCTAACATCGACAATCTCATGGGATGTTGTGATGCTGCTGAATTTAAGAGACAAAAACTATTTTTAGCATAAGCAGTTAAGAGTCCCACAAATCATATTGAGAGACGGGGTTCTGATTATAGATCTGTAACACGTTTGCTGTGATAAAAACCAGAGCTGTGTCAGGTGATCTTGTTAATGCAGTATTTGTACACTTGGGTAATAGAGATGCAGCTGTGGGAAAAAAAGTTTTTAAAAAATAAATCAGCAGTTTTATTTTACTAGCAATTACTCATTTATAAACTGTAGCAGAGGAGTAGCCAGAATCAGAGGCAAGACCTGCTAGCCTGGAGGTCGGGAAAGACTATAAAATGTGAAATGTTCCACTCCCAGTACAGATGTCCTTTCCCCTTTGCTGACTCTCCTTAACACCTGCTGCACTTTAGGCATATGCTTACCTTCAACTTGACTTCATTTTGACATAAACATTGCTTAAAGTTTAACATGTGCTCATGGACTTTGTTGGATAAAGAGACTTAGGTGCGTGTCTAAAACTTTTCTTAAGTTGTCCTTCTAACTAATTTCTTTTAAAAGTGGTAAGAGAACTTCCTGCTTTTAGACTTGCTGATCTTTTGCAGCTGAGTGTGCTGGGAGCTGCTGGAAGTGTAGACCCTTCTCAGCCTGGTGAATATTTCGCATTTATGACAGGCATTGCTGCCAAGGACTGGTTTCTTAGCCAGTGTATGTACAGTTGGCTATAGTGGGTGTTGACCTCTTGGCAGACAAGCTGCTGTTGTCAGACAAGACATTTTTACAGGGGATGGCTCTGAGCATCCACTGGGCATCCAAATAGGGTCCTACCCACAGTAAGGTCATGGCTGTGTCTAGGGCAGGGCAGCTTGATGTGGGGTGAGTCAGTACTTGCCCCAGGTCATTGGGCAACTGGGATGGATACTCACAGGGTTTACCACAACTGTGGATGATGGGACTTCTTACAGCACTGATTTCTGATTTGATGTGTTCTGGTTCCCTTTGGCTCTGGTCAGCTGTTTCTGCAGCTTTCGTATGTGTCTGAAGTAACCTCCAGAGAAGAAGACTGTGAGCCTTAAGTATTTTGAGTTTGGGGAACATGGGAAAAAATACATGAAGAAACATTTATTACTTACCTCACCTGTCCAGTCCCCCATCAAAGGATTTACAGGGAGCTCTCCCAGGAACAGAGATCCTGGTTTTTATGGGGCTGAGTTCAGCAGTTTGTGAGATCAAACAGGGAGCATGATGTCCTGAATTTGTTTCAGATGCTAAATTTAAAGTCTGTTAGGGATTTGGGGGATTTTTTTCAGCTGAAGTGTTTTTTCCCCAAACTGAAAACAAGATTTGGTAGATAAAATTCCAAGTAATAATGTCATTTGCTTAAAATTATCCATATTTTTAATGTCCCAAAATTATATTTGGGAAGGAAATTCAGCTGGAGGTATTATGTTCCATTAGTGGGATACCAACACGAGTGGTCCTAGTTTGTAATTGTAAAACAATCTTTCATCTTGAGCTTTGTATATGTGATGTTGTAAAATCAAAATTAGTTCACAAGTACACATCAAAAGCTAATTTCATCCCCTTGGGCCCATGAGAAGCCTTTGGCATCTAGATATCAGTGTGATGTCTTGGCACTTCATTAGCAGCCACATGGCACTATTTAGTCAGCTGCTCTGAATGAGAGCTGTGCAAAGAGCTGCTCCCTCCTGCAACATGTCCAAGATCAGCTCATGCCAGAGTTGCACAAACTCCCACTATCTTTGCAGCATAGCTTGTTCCTCTGGGCTGGACCTGTCTTCAGTCCACTGGGCAATTTCCTAGGAGTTGGCTTAAGGATTTTTTCCAGTAACTGTAGATATTGCACTTTTTTTCTAGATCACATGTAAAGAGGCACTTTCTGCCTCCTCTTCCCTTTGAAAGAATCTTCCGTGACCCACTTGAATGAGCTCTGGTTGGTGATCTGTGACATTGTTTTGCCCAGACAATCCTAAATTAAGCTCAGACCTGTAAACCTGAGCACCCCCAAGCTGAGAGAAGCTTGAAACTGAAATTTGGAGTCAGCTCCTAGTTTCATAGGTGATCCCTGAGGGCTGAAATGAGTACTCCAGGTCATAACTGCATTGTACAGTGTTTCATTACCCTGTTGGAAGGGAAGTGTCTGAAACTAAGGTCCAGGTGTGATGTCAGGGCCATTTGCAGGTTACTCATTGAGGTGCTAGTTGTGGGGCTGCCGATCCCTTTTCGAGCCTGTTGCTTCCCATTCAGTAAACATGCCGCAGCCTCCATCCTGTGCTCACTTTCGTGTCTGCTTCCCTTGTAACGGGCCTGGAGAGATGTGTGAGGAGCAGTTCAAGTCCCTTTGGAATGAGGCTTGATAGCTCTGCATCCCACTGCCTCTACACCAGAGACTGCAAGCTGAAGGTTGTGGCTGTCCTCCAGAGGCAGCCGGCCTGGCCTCAGAGCAGCCAGTGGTGGGACTTGGAGTGAAAGGAGATGGACCGATTGGATGGACCAACAGCAAGAAAGCTGGGGAGAAGTAGGGCTCCATGCGGTCGTGGTGTGTCGTTCAGGACTCGGCCCTATGCCAGCGGGCAGTGGCATAGTGCCGAGGGGACATGGTATGGGGCCCAGCAGCTCACATCTGCTGAGACAGAACACGGGAATCCACAGCGGAGCCAGCCTCTCCCCCTTCCCATTTCTTCTTCCAAAAAATGGCTAATGTAAATAAATTGTCTGTTCACATGTGTTTTGGCATCTGAATGGAAACACTTGTCTGTGCACCCCCACCAGCCCTGCTCCCTCCCTCAGCACTTTTGCTAAATGAGCCTTTCTTGCTCAGCCTCAGCTCAACTTGGAGTTATTCCATTGGTATTTCCCTCTTGGACTGATAACGAGCTGAAGGAGTGGGCTGTAAAGCTGGTGACATAGACCAGCCCTAATAATGTCCAGGAGCTAAAAGGTCCCCAAGCCCTGACTGATGCAGCAGATAAACATTCAGCAGGGACCCAGGGGCTGCTGCCCCCAGCCCCCAAAACCTGCATGTCAGGTTGTGTGCGAATGGCTCCACTTGGGCTCTTCTCTGCAGGAGTTCAGGCTTTTTCAAACTGTCTACCTTGGTGCTAGCAAAAGTACAGCTGTAGCCATTGTGTAACTTTTCCCTGCTCAAGGATTGGAATAAACTATATCCAGAAATGCCACTCTTACTAATATAAAAGCACTGATGAGTAAATATTTAAGCAGGGTCCAGCCCTAGGCTGTAGGAGATTAACATGTAGAGTGAGCCACTATGATCACTTGCCTTGAACTCCTGCAGAAGCAGGATTTTTCTGGCGTAGTGTGTCATCTTCCTCCTCAAAACATTTTTGCCAAGATCAAAGAAAAAAAATAGGCACAAGATTAGTTACTTTTCCCTGTCCTATATTTCCTCATCCCTGCAATCAGTTTTGATATGAGTATCCAAAGCTGGGGTCACGAGCTGTTCAGAAGTCTGCTCCAGGCTGCTGAGCCTGTTGCTGCTGCTCTAAAGAGAATTGGCTATGATAACTTTCATGCCTGCAGTGGCGGTCATCACCTGTCAATTGGCTTTCAAACCAAGAGCAATCTCCAGCCATTTCTGGGTGGGTCAGTTGGAGATAGATTTCAGCTTAATTCCTGCACAATGTGAGCAGCAGACAGGCTATTCTGTTGGTGCATCCACCTAAGTAGTGATGCTCAAGTTGTGAGAATGTTTCCATGGCCAATTTTTTTTTTAAAAAAAAAATGTTAAGGGCCACTGAAACTTAAAGAACTTTTGGACATGGAGTATTCATGGTTTCTGCTGATGACTTTTTTGTCTTCAGTGGGGAAAAATATTTACATGAAAGAAAATCAGACATGCATACATGTGTATAAAGGGAGAGAACCTCTTCACCTGATAGTTAAGGTTAAAAGAAAATAAATACTGTTATACTAGAAACAGATGGTGAAAAACATGGTGAGCATAAAAGGTCGGTGCTTTTTTTTTCCCCAGCTTTGTCACCAGCGGAATCATCATGCTTCTGTGTCTGTGGTTTCTCCTTGTCCTGTTTCCACATCACGAAAGACTGTATGATTTTACGGTCAGGGTTTTACTTTACAATATCTACTGGGGAGTTCATTGAAACACAAGTCTTGCATAGAAATTCTTCATGTGGCTAAACCTTAAAAATATTGTTAGCAAGTTACTGAAGGGGAAAATAACATATTTAATAATAGAATTTCATTAATAATACAAATAGATTACTGCAGGGAAAAACACTCATGCAAATTCATTTTGACAGGGTCACTTTTAACTTTGAGTTGTTTTGTACAGACAAGGAGAAGAGAGGTGTTAAGGTCGCATGTTGCAAAACGCTTCAGATACTTCCAGTTGGAAAAATAAATATTCAGGCAATTACAATGCCCCTTGTTAAAGGAGGAGATGGAAACATATTGTCATCCTCCTCACGATATGCGTTTCCAGTGCTGCAGGATAATCAGCCACTGAGACATCCTTAATCTTTCTGGATTATTTGCAGCTGCACCTGCCTGAACTTTCTCTCTTCTGATTAACATTTGATTAAATCCACTTTTAAAATGCCAGCATGACTGCAGTGCTGGGGGGGGTGGGGGGCACTTGCAAAGAGTGTTTTGCTCTCCATCCTGATTGCATCTGAATTAATTATGCCAAGTGCAGTGACAGGAACAATATTGATGTAACAGAAGTTTATTAGGTTGATGTGGTCATCGAGACAACAGGGCTGTAAGCAGCTTCGCATGCTTCTGCTGTGGCCTCCCATGAGGAGCAAATGTCATCTCATTATTATTCAGATTGACCTGATTTGGGTAATTTCTGGGTGTTGAGGTAGTTTTGGAATTTCATTAGCTTACCAGCATTTGCATGTGTTAATAGAGTTCTTGCTTGGTTTTAGTCTTCTGTCCCTTCCTTACCATTGCAAATGGGAGTTGGGTGAAAGTCTGAGGGGAGGGAATTGGGGAAGAAAACTTTCCAGATTTCATTTTGGCCCTGCAGTACCATTTTCTTTGTGAACTGCCCCCAGCACGCTGTTGTGGAGGTGTCTCCTCTTCCTGCAGGTCAGGCAGCGGGGCTCCTGCTAGGATGCAGGGTGCTGTCTGCCTCAGCCCTGCCCTGTTGCATGAGCCATTACCTGTGCCAGAGGTGAAGAAGTCCTGATTGGATCATAAAGGCATGTAGCGTTCATTAGTTCATTAGATCTCTTTTTTTTTTTTTAAACCTATATTGTGTATGTATTTACCAGTGCTTCAAGTCTATTTGAGTTTATCTGTCTTATTGTATGAAAACCCAGGAGCAAATCCTGCCAGGAAAAAACCTCTTAAGAATATAATCCACGTTCAAGTGCGGTTATCTGTGGCTGCAGAGTTAGTGGGCTCCTTTTTCAGCAGTCTGTGGTGTGATGGAGGGGCTGGCGGTGAGCTCTGCTACACACAGACTTTCTGGGGGTCAAAAGGGGGCTTTTGGGGCAGTGTTTGGCAGCTCCTTGTAGAGTAATCCACGTAGGGGAAACTTCGGTGAGTTCCTTGCACACACAAATACCTCTTCTGTGTAACCCAGAAGCAAATGGCCCTGCTGGAACAGATGTGAACCTGGGACAGTGCATAGCTAATCGTTGTATGCGTAACGTGACAGAGGAGCAGTTCTAAGTGACATACGATCAGCTTCCTCGTGAATTCTTCCTCCCTCATGCTTTCTCACCAGCAGATCCATTGGCCGTTGAAGCCTTTGGTGGGACTTGCAGCATCCTGCTGATAGGGCCACGTGTTTGACGCACGTATGTGCATGGGAGAGAGAACCAAGGCACACTTGCCCTACTTCAGAGGGGTGGCATAAGGGGAAATTCAGCTATCTCACATGCCACGTCTCTTACAAACTCCTGGCCATGCAGTGGTCTGCAGCTGCGTGCTCCAGGTTTGGCAGGGTTTGCTAAAACCTAGGACCTCTGGATGCCAGTCTCTACACAGCTGGATCAGGCTGAGGATTGCGTACTCAATAGTGGTTATGTTTTATGTTGCACAACTTAATCATAAAAATCCATCTTTGTGTTATTGGCATTGTAGTGACAGTCATTGGCCCAAATCTGGTTACTCTACCCAGATGGTCTTTAATGGAGTATACCATGAGTGCTTTCAGCCTCTTGCAATCTAATATCAAATTGATAAGTTCCTGGAACTTTTAAAGAATAGCAGCTTTAAAGCAATGTCCTCAGGCCTTGTGAACATCTCTTTGCTGTGACTTTTCCTATTTTTTTCACTAACAGATGTTTGTGCATGACTTGCTTAAAGAAGTCTGAGCAGATACTTCTATCTTGCTCTGGGATACCTGTCTCTCTTCTATGGGATCCTGTGGCCCATTGGTTTAAAAGCATGGCTTTCTCTAGAAACTGCCGAGCAGCTTTCCTATCAGTTGACGTTTGGAACCTGTAACAAGTCATAAAAAGAAAAGAAAAATTGCTTTTTTTTTAATCAAAGTATTTTTTTCCAAATACATAACAAAAAACTGTTATTTTTTATAGTTTTTGATACCAAATATTTTGATTTTTTTTGCCACTCCTCTGAAAATAAAAATGAAGAGTCCAATAACTCATTCAAACAGAGATGTGGGGGAAGATCCTTGGGGAAGCTTTCATGGGGGGAATGGGGAATATATTTTTGCTGAAGAATGGCCTACTCCTTGGCACCTGTGCTTTGAACTAAAAATGAATGTTTGCTTAAAGAACACTTGGAAAATTCATTTTCAGGCTAGCTACAGATTAAAGATTGCTTTTAATTTTATTTTATTTTTGCTTTGCTTTCCTGTTTGTTGTATGCTCGTTTTCCTTTCTACAGCATGTCTCTTACTACTGCACCGCATCAGTAGTGTTCCTCCCATCACCCCGTCCTTACTCAGACAAAGGGTCCTGTGGTGGGAGCTGCTTGGACCTAATTTTGCTGAGTGATGTTTGCTCCTGCAGATCTCCACAGTGACTGCACATTTGTTTCAGCCTTTTCTCAGGAATCAAGTAAACTCCCTGGACTTTTTAACGATTTTGGAAAGACGTTTTGACTAGTTGGGTTTTTTTTGTTGTTGTTTTGCTTTAAAAAGGTTTTCTTGCCTGGTTACTGGGGGCTGAATGGGTGAACAAAAATATCTGGGCTAAAAAAAAAAGTAATTAAAATAATAATACAGACAGAGTTGTTTACTGAGGTTCAAGGAATTACTATAGTGTAGCAGAATAATATTACTAATTAAAAGGCTGCAATGTCCTTATTTTATATGCAAATTCCTAGTCCAGGAGATGTCCTGTACCTTTCAAGCAGCTTTATTAAAGGACTTCAAACTGCAGGGATGTTCTGTCTTCAGTTTATAATCTGGAGGAGTCCCTACGGCTATGCCACCGGAGGAGAACTCTCCTCGGGCTTTTTTAAACTCCTTCCAAGACAGTGGTTAAAAGTCAGTGCAAATGAATGCCGTTATCATCACCACACGTGCAGGATGTTGAAAAGTTGGATTTCTCTTCCAGGGGAAGAAATGTGTTTGTACTCTAAGTTGAATCAAAAAAGGAATGTCTGAAAGGTTTTGGAACAGAAATTCCAGCCCGCCTCAACATGAACCTCAGTGGAAACCCTACTGTGTTTCCCCTTTCATGGTGAGCAAACACTGCCAGGTATTAAAGATAACGGGTTAGTTGTCATGCAAAGGTATGATCTGTGGAATCACTTTGACATTGATGTTAATATTTCAGCTTATCACGACAGTCAAAAGTAATTAAATAAATGCTATTAGAAAGAAATGATGAAAATTCTAACAATGATATGACAATGTCCAAATGATCGAATCAGAATTTTCTCTTTCTCTTTCAGTAGCTTTATCAAACTGACATTTTCTGCAAAGTGTTTTGGAGCTGAGACAGCATTTTCCAGCAGCAAAATATTGCTTAGAATATTACTTAGTTATGCATATTCAATGCATGTTATGAAATTAATAGTTGTTTAGGTTTGTAAAAGAAAAGCAATGCAGAATTTAATAGCAGAATGTTCTGATGAAGTGCATCTCTTAATCAATAAATTACTGTGTTTCTGGTTCACCATCTTTCTCCACCTGCTCTAGCAGCTGAGTGCCAGCTGGGCTGGAGATGCTCTTGTTGATGTAACTGAATGCAGGCAAATAATTTGGTAGTGTTTTAACCTCCCTTGTACTTGTCTTTATCTTTACTCTCATTTTCACATGGCCTCCTGCTACAAACCATCCCCTTTCTTTGTCCTGCCATCTAGATCTGACAAACACTTTCTTTTGTGGGTTTACGGAGTAGCTGAAGGATTGTTTTCATTACTAACATCCTGCTGTAGTAAAAGATCAAATTTAATACATATGACGATTGTTATATTACTTAATCCACTGTTTGTCTTCTAATTTAGCTTGAGTTTGCCTTGTTATTTGGTATGTTAGAGGAAGGCTCCAATTTAGCTATTTGGCACACCCTTCTTATCACATGTACTTTAATATCATATGCTGATGGAGCCTCCAACTGTAAGACATCACAGGACAGCAATCTCAGCTTGTCCTAGCTGACTAGGGGAGGATGCATCTGGTGTCAATTTTGTCAGAGCTCACCATCACAGTTTGGCAGATTTTTTATTTACAGGGATACAGGTATACGAGACACCACGTGCTGTGCTGGTGAGAAGGGAGTTTGGGTGTCAGGTCATGTGCTTTGTGCACAGAGATTACAGAATGGGTTCATGCCTTTGGAGACCTCTGGTTACACAGTGATGAGCTACAGCTGTGCTGGTTTTCCGGTTATCCAAGAGGGTGTCTTCATGCAACACCTGCTGGGATGGCATTGGAGAACAGCAGAACCAGGTGCTTTTTCCATACTGCCTTCTGGAGCAGTTCCCAGCATGGACCTCCTCAGACCCATGCCCACATGTCATACTTGAGGCAGTATAAAAAGGGGCGGGGAGTGAGCTGACTGGTACCTCACATGGATGAGCAGGTGCATGGTGCTCAGGATAGCTGCTTGGCACACTTCTGTGTAGCAGTGCACGTACCCTTTGAGAACAGAGGCCTGATGGGAAGCACAGAACCATAGCTCTTCTCTTTTTTCAGAGCTTTGTGTGTCCGACATGACTCAAAGCTTAGGAAAAGCCATCAGATTGTGTAGTAAAGACCAGACATGCAAGCAGCATGTCTGGGGATGTCAGTTCCAGAATCTGTGATTCTGGAATACTTCTTTTTATTAAACTGGATTTTATTAAGGTAGTTTGCCAAACCTAAGAGCAACAGAGATTTTTCTTTCATATTCCAGAATGCATGAGAAGGTAGAACCAGGCATTGTGCTACCCTCTTTCATCCCAATAGGGTAAGTCTGCTTACCATCAGCAGGATGTCAAAGTGAGGTTTGCTCTGCATGCCCAAGGGCAAATCACTTTGCCTGCTGAGCAAGTTCCACAGAAGGGTAACTTATGTGCAAGGTCCCTTTGAGGGTGTTGAGCATCACTTGGTCAGCGCAGAGGCAACCCTGGATACTGCTGAGAGGAGAAATTGCCATGGAATAATCTATGGGATTGTAGGATTGAGGTTGATGGGGTTTGTGGCTTGGTATCATGAGTTGCTAGAAAGGTTTTGAATGGTACTGACCTTCTGGTTCTCATCATTTTGGAGTCTTTTGAACCTCCTGGCTAGTTCCAGGCAGGCAAAGTATGGATTCATTGAGGGAAATTGAGCATGTGGGTCACTATCGCTGGGTGCTGTCCTGGGTAATTGAGCAACACCCTGACTCAAACCAAATCTAAATCTCCTCTTATTTTTTTTCTTGTTTTAGTTAGATACAGGAATATTTGGTAAGTAGTTGCTAGGATTCAGGGTAATATTTGCATATTGTATGGGTTTTTGTTTTGTTTCTGTAGTGGACAAAATGATTCCAGGGGCATTTTAAGAAGAAAGTCACAAGTGAAGATATGACTATCAGGCTCCCTCTTGTTTTGAGGATAAGCAGGATTCAGCCCTTCAAAGGTGCAATGTTTGCATATAGCCTTTTCATTTGTGTGCCACACATGTGATCAATTTAACCAGGGGAGGATTTAAGCAGGGTGGGGAGGCCGATGTTTCTTGTGACATGTGGAATGTTAAGCCACAAAAATGCAACCGCAAAATCAGCAGATTAGAATTCCCATTTGTAAGGAATAAATAATCATTATGGTGAGATAGTCCATGAGGGATTAACACGACTGCTTCCAATTCTGTTGCTCTGTTGTTCAATGCGCTGTGATGTTTTCTTCAAGCACGTACCTCCCATTCTTTTTCCTTCTTATTTTCCTTTTACTCTTTTCCTGGTGAGAATTGTAGTTGTCACAGTGATTTATGGAGATGAATGCCACTTAAATTTGTCTCTGCACATACCTCTTTGTTTTTCTTCTTGCTTGTGGTTATGTTATACACCTGTTGCTCCCCATTGGGGCCCATGTGCTCGCAGAACTGATGCTCACGTTGCAGTTGGTTTACTCGCAGTTTTACAACACTTGTTAGTTACATCTGATAGATAGATCTGTTCTGGCTTTGTGCCGAAGAGCTGCCTGGCAGCATAAATCACTTCAGCATTGAAGAGAAGAGCATGGTATCTATTTCAAGTTCCCACCCACCAGAGCCTCATAAATCTACACAAATGTTTCAAGAAACAGGTTTGATATTGTTTAGAATGAGCTAATGCTGCAAAGCCCTTCCTAGTCCTGAACTGAATCTTGGACTCTGACTCCTCCAGGCTTAGAGGGTTAACTGAGATTTATAGGATACGTCTACATCACTCTTAAAAAACACGCTTCAGAGCAGTGGAGAGCACGTTGTCTCCTCAGCTCCACAAGCTTCTCATTTGTCCAGAGGCCTTCCAGACAATGCGTCTTGGTACTAAGTACCTGACGCCATGTTAAAGGCTCTGTTAACCTGCCTGGCATTCACAGGCGTGTGTCTGCATCCTCTGATAGGAAGCCTCCAAACAGGCATTGACAGCATTCTCGTGCCTTTTCTCAGAATGCAACCATGTGTGTATCCTTTATTTGCCCTTTTAGTGCAAAAACTGAGAAGGGAGCATA
Organism: Chauna torquata; assembly: GCA_013399475.1. Taxonomy (NCBI): domain Eukaryota; kingdom Metazoa; phylum Chordata; class Aves; order Anseriformes; family Anhimidae; genus Chauna; species Chauna torquata. The sequence continues at coordinate 321,071 of VXAL01002037.1, read as the reverse complement.
GATTGCTTTATTAGAGGAGAATAATGCACATTTCTGAGAATGACCTTAGATGCTCTGAACTGCCTTCAGAGGAGCATCTCTCCTTCCAGTGTCTGGAGGGGAGCTGGCTTTCTACCTCAGACCTGTAGTAGGTGTTGTGAACAACATAGGCGGCGCAAATCTTTGCAAGCCTTCAGGGCCATACAGTGCTTTTTCATCCAGGATGAGAAATCAGCTGTGGCAGTGAGGGCTTTTCTTTGGTACGGTCTTATTACCCAAACCTTTCTCGACAAGCAGTCACTACGACTTCAGCAAGGGAGAATCCCAGGAAATCGCTTTCTTCTTCCTTTCAGGTTCATAGTTCACAGCTTTTCTGTGGCTTTCCATTTCAAACTAATATCCTAACTCCATGACTTATGTTTGATCCCCCATAGATTCTATCTAGTTTGTCTTTGAGGTAGTCACTCTGTGTTTTTGCAGATCTCTGTGCTAAGGGAATTCTTAGAATGGGAAAAAATCCTTTGGCTTTCAGAAACTTTCAGATCATCGCTTGATCGAAAATTTGCTTGATGGGAGACTGTCTGTTCGCAACGTTTTTTCTCTTCCAATACGGTCAATGCAACAATTTTCAAGTGAGTAAGGAGTTCACTGTTTTGTGTATCATCAAGGAATGTGTCAGCTGTTTCATAATTGCCTCAGATATTTTTCACTAACTTTACACAGGGCTAGTGCAGGAAACAGGAAAAATGTGACTAGGGTTTTAGGTTAAATCAGCATTTGGCAATGTCTCTGTGCAGGTTTCAAATGTAATCTATAAGCTATAGCAAGTCTTACTGCAAAGAGCAATTAATGAAGATCTGTTTGCAGCTGTAGTGATTTCTCTGATGCTGAAGAAGTGGTTGTTCCATGTGCTCCAGTGAGAGAACTGATCAGTCCTGTCTTCCCTACCCATGTGCCTGTTTTGATGAAAACTGTTAATATTTAATGTTACTGAGACTTCCACTCTGCTTTTTAAACTTCGCTGAAATGGACAAATTATTTGAGGGTCACTAACAAAAACAGGGTAAATGTGATCACAGAAGATTTGTTTCCACGGGAAGTCAGGCTTTTCCCAGGAGAAAAGCCCCAAGGTGAACAGCAGTTGGACTCATCCTGGCTGCGGACTGGAAGTGCCAGTCCCGCAGCCTCCCTCAGCCCCTGCGTGCAGCACCTCCAGGTATTTGAATTTGCAGAGCACAGGCAAGGGCAGGCGCTGCACATGCTGTGCTGTAGTGTTAGCTTCCCAGGGCATAGGTGTTTTTTGAAAGGACCATCAGAAGTTTTGTGCAGTATTCATATCTTTCAGACAAAAGCCCAATAATCAGCAGTAATTCTCACAGTACTGCTTGTAATTCAAGATAAGAAAGGCAAATACAGGGATTTTTGTTTTTTTTAAATCCTACCTTATGTGCTGACTTTCAATGCAGTTGATGAGGGTCTGATGCAGCAAAGCACTTCCTGCTATGTCTAACTCTGAATGTGTGAGGAATCCCATTGACTTTACTGAAACAGAACTGTTGTTTGGCGTGGTGTATGTCACTGGAAGTGTGGCTGCACTAACACTAACCAAGCAGATTCCTGTGATTACACATCCATTCTGCACGGGTGGTTCCACAGGTCAAATGGGGGCTTCAGGTATTGCATGCAGGCTTGAAGTGAGCTCAGTTGTGTTGGCAGCAGCGACTCGCAAGGCAAGATGCACGAGTGGTTACAGTATTTTGCTATAAACCTCAAGAGCTGGCTTTGACGTTTGCTCTGGACTTACACTAAAGGCCACCGCCATTTGCTCCATCTGCAAGTGTGCAGCCTTTAAATAATGTAGGTCCTGCACCAGACGTAGGCTGGAAAAAAGAGGGAGCAATTGCTAGATCTGAGACTTTGAAACATCTGGAGTCTTCAAGTTTTCTTGAAAAACTATTCTTCCCTTTAAGTTTTATCTCTTGTGTTGTTTATGCAAACCTCAGCAAAAAAGAAGGACACGCAGTTGCAGACCATCACTGCTTTGGGATAGCTGCGTCAAGGAACGACAGCACTGGTGAACTGTTTTCTATTAATTGCTCTCTTTTCAGTGGATACACAAAGTTTTGACACGTTCATAAAAGACGACTTCACCAGTGGCTCATTAAAGTTACGACAGAGGTGTAACTTCTGCTTCAGCAATTCCCTAAAGCAGAGAGAGTAGAAGGATATGCTGAAAAATGCTCATCTGTGATATATGTGTTTTTCTACTATTTCTTCAAGCATAGAGATACTGGCTAGAGTAGCTGCAGGGGGAAAATGGCTTTCTTGTTGATTTTAAAATATAAAATCCTCTGAGTATCATTTCTTTTACTACATTTCAGGATATAAATGTTGGCTCTCTCTGTGCTGTAGCCTCTCCTATTTACAAACAGATGTGTTACTGCCTTAAATCAGGATTTGGTATAAATTGATCAAAAAACCTATTTCCAAAATTAGCCTTGCAAAATTCCCAAGAAATTCCCATAACAATTGCATGACAGAAAACTGGCTGAGTACCTCTGCAGTGCTCCCCAGTCTGTGATTTGGAGAGGTAACTAAATGAAAATGCGGCCTGGCTTATTTAAGCGTAGAGGACTCCTTTCCTCTGCATGCAGTTGTTGCTGTGTGAGTGAAGCTGTGGCTCTGTCTCTGAGGCCATGAAGTGAATTTTTAGGCTCTGTAGTTAAATACTTCATTACTTAAATATGCATTGTCTTTGGGGAGTACCTTTCTCCTCTACCCCCTCCCCTCTGTAATATACTTCATCATAAACTTCTGCAAAAATGTATAAGTAAATAAAATAATCCAGTTTCCTTTTTCTTAAACAAAAATTTAATTAAATGGAAGTTGGATCCCTTTGGAATACAGAAAAACAGCTTTAAAGACACTCTAGACATTGGCTTTAAGGATTTCCTTCCCTCCTTTTGACTAGTAGAATGCAATCCTAGGATTGTATTTCTCTGCTTCAATGCTAAAAGACTTCTTAAAAGAAGCCATATTCAAAGGCCTAACCCAGACATTTTATGGGATGTCATACATTTTCAGCTGTTCATAACATAAAAAATAAAATAAAATACTGCCGGTTACTTTATCAAAGAGAAAGCTGATTTGCAATTCCCAAGGTAGAATTATGAAAATACCTTGAGAGCATTACAGGAACAGACATTTATGAGAAGTAATAAAATTAGCTGACTGGAGTACAAATTTGCTGAATGCTTTTGGAGTAGAAAATGTGCCTTCCCCCACTGCCCAGAGAAATTCAGATGAAAACTGTCAGTTTGTGAGGCCTTTTCTGTGACAAATCAAAGCCATTCTTTAGCAGAGTACTCTTTCTGCAATGTTACCCTGGGAAAATGATGTAGAGCTGACTCTTCTCCCACTGAAACAATAGAAAAAGAGCTAATGGTATCGACAGAAGCAGTACGAGCATTAACAGAGCTTTGTGTATGGGAATGGGGCTGATTCTGGCCATCTTCCATCTCCAGGCTGTTGCTTCACTGGTTGGGTTGATGAGAGGATAGGAAGGAGAACTTAGCAAGGGGTCAAAGACCAAATGATTTTAAAGACAGTCAGGGATCTCTCTACTTCCCTTTGATAAGCTCTTCCAGTGGTTTTTACTTGCACTGGCAAAATAAATAGATAAAGTACCTTCCTTTCTCTTTTGAAAATGCCTTATGTCACTTCTGATTGAGTGGTTTGTTTCTTTCTCTGCTAAACTAACGAATCTTTCCACATTCACAAGCGTTCCTAGCAAAGATATGTATAACTGCAGTCAGTGCATCTCTGTCTTATGCTACATTGACCAAGCTACTTAAATCTCCTACTGTGAGGCCTGTTTCCTGGTCCTTGAATTATTCTGTTGATCTTCTTTGTATTTGTGGTTTCTTAAGAAAACAAGGGTTGTGTGTGTGTACTGAAAGTGGATTTATGTGTCTGTCTGCTCCCCGTCCTCCCTCTCCCCATTAACCCTTGACTAATTTCACAAAGGCATGAAGTGTCTTAAAGGTTTTTAGGCTATGCATGTTACCTGAGGATATGCAGCCAGGAAGGGGAGGGAAATCCTATTATTGCCATGCTGAGGGAAAAGCTGGCATGTGTGTGCTCAGCCTCTATTAGATATCCAAAAATCCCTACTAGAGTGACCTGCTAAAACTAGTTTTCTTCAGTTACACTACTCCTGATGATGCTTCTTTTCATGGCTTGTCTCTGGAGCTGTACATAATGGTCCTGTTTTAGTCTCACTGTACTTGCATACCAAACCAGCCCTCCAGGTCTTTGGGCTGTGCTCCTATCCACATCCAGCCCAGGACAGCATCACACCAGGAATTTGGGTCTGTGGTCACCGGTGTGCATCCAGACTCATTGTCTGAGAGCACTGGCTGGTATCCCCTGTCTGCAAAAGTCCCTCTCGGCGTTGGTCATGTTCCGGCATGCCTTGTTTGAGGAAGCGACTCTATGCAGACAGTCGCTGTCTTCATAATTCACCACGCTGACTGTCTGTCTCGTGTTCGTGGGTTTTATTGGCAATGTTTTGAGAAGAACTTCCAGATCATGGATGAAAATGTTGACTAGTGCTGGGCTCACTACCAGTCCCTATATTTTTCTTTTCTAGAAAATGCTCCAATCACAGATGATTCTGCATTTATAACTGCTTCTCAAAATCTTTTAGGATAGTCAATTTTTAAAGTATTTGAGATGTTTTCTGATGAATTTTTGAGATGAATATTGCATACTTCTAGTTCTATAATCAGGTGCTTGATCTCTTTCAGATTACTGCTGTAAATTGTTTTACCATCTAATGCTGAATAATCTCAGAAAGGAATTTTTCTCTTGACATGACTATTTTCTCTAATGTCATACTGACCACCACAGATGATCTTACTTTTCTATGTATCTTTTCTGCTCAGCGAGTAATCTATCCTGTTTTACTGTTGTTCTTGCTATGATTTATTCTAAACCATTTAATTCAACCAGAGTTAACTGATATTAAAAACTGATTAAATATGAATTTTTCTTTGTTTCTGCTGTATCCTAAGTAGTTTGCTTGCTTGCCTGAACTCTATAATGCAGTAAATAGCACGGGGGGGAGTATTTGCAATATCAAGTACTTTAACAGCACAAGAAAACTGAAACTTAAATGCATTTCCTTCTCTCAGATCCGGATTTAATCTCCATTTCTGAGTCTGTGCCTAATTTATTGCAGAATCTCTCACTTTTTCAATTAAACTGTGAGTGTTTAGCAAAATTACTTAAGTGAGAGAACATATGCCTTCAGGATATGTATGTGTTCCTTGGACTGAGTATGATTTCCTTTTTCTCTTCCATTGATTAATCATTTTGTTTTTCCCTTTCCCTAAGTCTAGCTAATGAACCAACTTTCCTTAATCCCATGTGAAATTTACTGTATGTCCCATCAATAGCATTGTTCATAAATCTTATGTTCCCCTGTAGCTAATAAGAAACAACAGTTCAGATATCCATCATCTCCCCTATGGGCTGGAGCTCTGTAGAACAATGGAAGGAGGACAGATTGCTCCATCTCAGCATTAGCTCTGAGCAGAGTTGTTTAAGTGAGGCAGAGGTTAAAAATGTAGACAAGCAAACTTCAGTCTCCATCTGAAACATGTACAAAAGTAAATGATCTTTAGGTTTGACTAGAGAACAGACTGCCGTTAGTAACAAACAATTTGGCTAACATGGATTGCACCTCCAGGCGCTGACTTTGTCTAATTTCTTTTGTAAGTTGGAAAATTTTCATCAAATGAATCCTAGCCTAGCATATTCCTTATTTAGACCTCTTGCCATTCTTCCTTAATTTACTGCTTAGCAGATAGGCACTGTTATGTTTTTTCTTGGTTAGGGCAGCTTCTTCCCAATGTCACCCTTTTATCAAAACAACCCTTGCAGCTTCATGGAAAAGATGCACTCCACCTCTGTATCCCCACAACATGTGGCATGTGAGGGAACATATGAAGGGTTCAGTCCATGAGCAGCTTCTGACCAATAGCAGAACTGAAGACCTAGAAAAAAGACTAATTTTACAGTTCTCTTCAAGCAGAGATGAAAGGCAGGGAATATGTTCTCTACAAACGGGAAGACACTGAAGAGAGGAGGAACATCTTGTAGCTCTAAGCCGGTGTTAACAGAAGAAAAAAGGGTATAGATTGGCCAGGAGTGAAGACAGACTGGACGTTCTTCCCACATTAATTGGCTTAGGCGTAAAAACAGAATGCCTTTAGGAGAAGGTCTAGGTAAAACCAGGAGGACATCAGCTTAATTATGAAAAAGCTTGTGTGAAGTCATGTCTTTGGTAAGAACCTCGATTTGTTAATCCAGAGGGCCTCCTCCATCTGAAGTACAGCCCATTTTTGAAAGGCTTTCCTGCTCAGATCAAAAACTCTTTATAGGATTCTGTAATCATCAGGTCAGCTACAGCTTTACCGTCTCTTCCTCTATCATCTTCACCTTCCTTTGATGCCTACTTAACTCAGAAATGACTGAAAAGATGAGTTGGGTGTCTCTTTCATTAGTGAAACTTCAGCAAAGGAAAATACTGAAGAATAGCTGTTAGAATTCAGAGGCACAGTCTTCACATCACTTGAGTTTCTCTATAAAGTGTGCATACATACATGCACATTTTACATACATGCATATAACCATGTGAATCATTTGTATTTGTAAATTATATATATATATCTGCAAAAGCAGTTGCTGAAAATGCATTTTTCTTCATATCTTTTGACCCTGTCAATTACAAAAAAAGAGTTCTTACTTCCTGCTTATTATTCCTTTGCAAATCTCTTAGCATTTGAAAAGCTTTGCTTCTTTCCTCTCAGACTGAAAGCAATAACAAAGCATTTCTACAGAACAGTAAAACTTAATCCTAAAATTTTCAGGGAAGGCTTTTGAAGTTCCTGATGTAACAGTGTGCTTGTCCAGTTTTTTGTGTGTTTCTGTTTCAATTCCTTGGTGTCCTTAAATTGTTCCAAATCAGTTTTAGATTTAAGGTGCTCATTATTTTTATTTCTTGATGCACATTGTCAGTGTGTTGGATAACTTACATATTTTTTCTTTACTCTAGAGAGAATTTCTAAAAGTAACCAGATTCAATCTCAGTGCTACTCAAACACCATAATTGCGCTAAAAGTAGAACTAGTTCTTTTGCTCCAAAATCTCATTTCCTTTCAATTAAAACTATATAGTTACTTGGGTCAAGGGTGGCAAAGAAATAATTGAAATACATCCTTTCTCCAATGTTCTCTGTATCTCAAAAAATCCAAAGTTTTTTTCTGATGTCTTCAAAATAAAACACTTTGATATTTGTGGGGGTTTTTTTTGTTGTTTGTTTGTTTGTTTTTCTCCAAAAGAAAATTTCTGAATATATTACAAGAGGAAGCTTGAAACCCAAGAACAAAATATTTAACTTGGGAACGTGCATAAGACATTGGCTGATCCAAAATAATTTTGCAAATACTGGTTTTGTTTGCTCAGGACAAATGTTTTAAAATGTATTTTTCTTTTTTGACTTTTTTGATTTAATTTCTTTTACTGAAATAGTTTGTGAACTGGATAAAGAAGAATCAATATCTATGTACATCTATCTACATGTGCAATGCATAGTCTTTCCTCATAAAAGAAACAATTGAGATATGGCAAATGATTTTTCATTTTTTGTGATTGCTGTTTATTATTCTCATTGCTTGGCATGAAGGCCAAACCCCATTTCATGGCTCCATTACAGTCTGTGTTGTACCACGCAGAATGGGAAGTGGATCCTGTGCTAATATGGTTTTGAAAGACTTAAGCCAGAGTGTGTCAGACTTCATGATGCATTTCAGTAAATTAATTGTGGCTCATTCTGTAGTCACAAGGAAAAAATTTCAAGATATATCTACAATCATGCTTATTTCTTGACCTAGAGACTACAGGAATGAGGCTTTAATGCTGTTTACCACCTTGGGGGACATTAGAGTGATGGGAGTGGAAAGGCTGTTTAGGTTATAGCAATCTAATTATACCCAATGGAGAGAGTACCACAGTGTTCAGAACCAGCTGGTAGGGGAAATCTCCTGTGGATTCAATTGCGTTTTTTTTCAGTTAAGAAATAAGCATCTTTAATTAGCTGAGCAACTTAACCCTGCAGTTCTAAATGCAGCTCATACCCACCAAATGCAGGGAGTTTTGTATTAGGTGAGTGTGTTCAGATGCTTCAGTATCTTAAGAAGAAATCTTCCTAAGTTGTTTTTGTTTATTTTTTTCTTTCCTCCTGTAGCTGCCAGCAGCACAGCAGGTACTGATTTACTCTATCTCAACGTATGCAGAAGGGCTTTCTGTTGGTCTGCATAATGGTACCAATTTTAAACTGCAGATCGCTTTACATGGTGTTTCTTGAAATATCTGTTCACTGTTCCCCTCCACAAACACTTTCTTTTCTTCTCAAATTCTGCTGTAGTGGCTAGATGGAAAGTCTGAATGTAAGGTAGGAGTTTGCCATAACAGTCTGATTGGTGTTAGGTAAGAAGGGAGACACCTAATACGCTAGCCACTGTGTTTTAATGAAAATAATAAAATATTGTAGCTTGCTGGGGTAACTAAAAGTAAGGAAAAACAACGATTTGTCTCCACTAACATGTTAAAGTATTTCTGATTTGTTTCTAAGCCTTACAAAGCTTCATTTGTAAATCTAAGTAACCAAGCTTAGATTTAGCTTTGTTTTCGAACACTTCCCAGGCTTTTGTTGGGACAACCACTGCATTTTATCATGTGTGTTTGTACTTGTGCATAGATATCGATACAGATTAAACATCACCAATACCTAGTTCCCCAGGTCATGGCCTGCTTAACAAAATGACTGTTCAATCCAGGAGTGCTTTCTTTAGGATAGAGTTTCTGCCTGTTTTCAAGGTAAGACAGAACATTCAAATATTTATGAATGTTACAACATTCCAGATTTCCTTTCCAGGGCTACTTGAGGCCACTTGAAGAAGTAAATCTGTCGTGGTGATGGAGACAAGCTTCATTTGCACACTTCCTTTCATCTGTTTCCAAACAAATGGTTCATTCACACTTCCTAGGTCAATGGTAGCAACTGTGCTTGGTTTCTCTGTGGGTTAAGCAGGACCGATTGTGGTCATTTACACGAATCTGGCCTGTTAGGAAAGGGTTAGTATGATCCAGGCACGTGTTCTCTTTGCTCTTTTCATGCATTTGATATACTGAAGTGGACCACTATTAACTGAGACCCTATGTTTACCTTGGAGTCAGGCAGACTGGGCAGTTATCTTCCTTGCACAACTGTTCATCTACAGATGTTTCTCCATTAGAAGTTCTTCAGGACTCTTCCCTACTGCAGTCACAAGCTACTGCAGTGACTAAAGAATTCTGGTTGTTCTGTATGAAGACAGATTTGAACCTGCGACTTCAAGCTGAGGGATGACTGTTTTAGTGTCTCTCTAGTCCTCTCACCCCCAGTGCCTTTCATGCTTACATCAGTGCTTTCCCTGTTCCTTGATGAAGTGACAACTCCATCTATTTCATACTCATTTTTCTCTTGACCTCCCACAGCTGCTGTCAAGTTCAGTTTGACTTTGCTGCAGATGGGGCTCTGTGCCTAGAAATCTCTTTCTAGCCCTAAAACTTAAGTCCCTTGGCTGCCGCTAAGGAAACTTGGCTGGATGCTGGGAAACTCTACCACAACAGGGCTGGAAGGAAATCTTCCTCCCAGCTGCGCAGTGAGAGCAGGCTGGCCTGTGCCTCCTGTCTCAAACTCCGCGCCCTGTGCCTATGTCCCTCGCTGCCCAGGAGGACGCTCGGCGCCTTCTCCGACGAGGCCAGCGGGCTCCTGACAGCATGGTGCGAGCACCTGCATGCTCGCCCGGCACAGGCTGGCTCCCCTCTCAGCCAATCCCATGTCAGGCTTGTGTGTCCAGCCAATCGTTTGTTGCAGTTTCTGACCAATCCTGTCCAGCCGTGCCCCCCTGGAGGGTATATAAGAGGCCTACGTGGCGGCAGAGGTGGGTTTGCTCTGCTAAGTGCGTAGCTGAAGTTTTTGTGGGCCTGGGGCCTTGTTTTAATCCTTCCTGATAAGTCGCTGTCAGTGTCCCATGCGGTTATGCTTAGGTGGTTCCTTGTTAGCTTTCCTCAGTGGGGGCTGCGCCATCCTTGGGGAGCACAGGAGAAAGCTTGAGCGGTGGTGGTTTTTCATCTCCAGTGCTCATCTGGAAGGCACCTGTTGTGTGGGCTGGGGGAGCTGAGCAGGGTCCTAGATGGCTGGAAAGTCACGATGTGCCTTGAGAGCAACTTGTGCCGTCTGGTGAAATGCCAACTGTAAGGAGCCTGCTGTTGCAGCCCTGAAGGAAACTGCTATGGATGTCAATCATGCAGGCTCCACATCCAATATTTTCCTTGGGGCTGAGGTGACCAATTGTGTCCCATCAGCTTTCATGAGAAGTGAGCGGATAGAGGGTGGGAGGGTGGGGGGGACGTGCAAGGTCACCTCCTGGCCTGCCCTCTGTGGAATCACATCATTAAAAGTAGCGGTCACCTCTCCGTGGACCTGTCTGTTGGATGTTACAGCTGGGCCTCGGCGCTAAAGAAGTGCGTCGGGCCTCGCTGCCCAGTCTGGTTCCCTGGCTGAGGCACAGAGTAATGTCTTAGCCAAATGTTCGCTTGAGCACACTGTAGCTGCTTAGTTTCTCCTGTGTGAGAGACCTTCCTTCCCTTTTAGGGTATTCCCTTGATTTTTAAAAAGTCAAGCAAATATTTAAGAGTGGATTAGGGTCTAGCTCAACATATCCATCATTCATCATCTATTATCCAGGTCATTAATATGATTATGCTCAGCTCTGGACTTCTCAGTGTGTCAATGTACCAAAAGCTAGGAGGAACTAAAGGTAGAAATTTATAGCAAGAACCTTTCTCTCCCCCTCTTATTTAATGGCACACAGGCTTTGACCTAAAGTGTAATTTTCTGCAACATTTAAGGCAGATAAAGTGTCTTTAGCAGCCAAAGGAAAGCTCAAAGGTAACATTATCTAACTAGCAAACAGATGGAGGATTTAACATTCTTGGTAGCTGAAATTTTGGACTGTGGCCAAACCATGTTAATGGATTTTTTAGCAGTCGTTCTTTTTCTATGAAATTACAGGACACAGCTTTAAAAAAAAAAAAAAAAGTCAAGGAAAACATCTAGCAATACAGGCAGAGGAGCAAGAAAAGATACCAGCTTGATCATGAGCAGTGTGTGTGTATGTGTGGGGAAATAAAAGCTTGTGTTTCAAAAACTGGGGCATGGCATGTAGGATTCTATTAAGGAAATACGATAGTTCTCAGAAGCCCCAAATCTTTGACTTAATGGAGGAGGCAAGCCTGTTTAATAGCGAGAGGGATTGTTGTTCAGTGTTAACTTTGCCTTCCTATGAAAACTGCGGAGAAAGAAGATGTCTTTTGAAGAGCTCTTGTTTTTATTGAATTGCAGGAAACAAAGCAAAGTAACCAAACTCCCTGATCCACTGATATGTCCTTGAAAGAGCATTCCAGCTCCTTGTATGCTTGCGGCAAGCCATGATGCTCCCTTACAGTCCCTGGTATTTTGCTGTGTGCCGGAGGGCTTTCCCAATTACCACAGCCATAAGCCTTCTTACTCCATAGCATATTCTCTCTGGGTTTTAAGCATGACAGAGTGGGCTCTGAAAAATCTATACAGTGGAGACCACAGGGCTCGAGAGACAAGAATATGCTTTCCAGGAATTATTAGTGAAAACTCTCTGGTGTACAGAGGGAAAATGACGATGTGTGTGAACCTCGGGAAACCTGAGTTACTGACTAAGTCCTATTGCTTACCATCAGTGAATCTTCACAATTATCTGAAAATTGTGAATTTTTTATAAAATGTCAGTATTTCATGACTCATCTCAATACTTGAGTGAGTTTTGAAATCTTTTATGGAGGACAACAACAATGTCTCTAGCAGGGAACTGGGAAGTATCGTGGCCTATAGGAATAAAGATGTTAATTCAGAGGATTCAGTTGAACTTCCAGGGACCTCTGCAGAGATCTGGAACCATTCTTTTCACAAAGAAAAGAGGCTGACGCTGTAAGGGTGAAAGGCATCTGCTTTGACTAGCCTTGCTCTTTTCCAAACAGAGGTTTGGGAGCAAATGGATGACATTAACACTACACTGATTACAAAACACTGAATAAATCATACGGAGGTCTAAATCGACCAGATTTCATTACCACCGGATTAAACTATTCACTGGTTTGCTTGCCTCGAGTGATCTGAGTCAGCACATCAGCTCTGAGCATCCCAGGATTTGGGAACACTGGAAGCAGATCTGGTTCCAAACACTGGCGCTCAAGAGCATTCTTACAAGTCATTTTCCAGCAGGCAAAACCTAAAATATTACAAAGAGAGAGTCGGAGGCCAGCAGAAACTCCAGCTGAGAGCTCTGAGCTGCTCCAATGCCAGAGCATCCATCTTTCGGAAGTTTAATGAGATGAATTTCCATCAGGCATTTTCACAACCAGGCCACCAGCAGCAGCAGCCTTGGACTTGGTATCTCACTCCCCATGGTGTGTGGACAGCAGGAACTGTGGTTTAAACCTCGCTGAGAAAGCAATTTGGTGAAAATTTGTGAGAACTAATTAAACAAGACAAGGTTTTGCCTGGCAGGGATTCGTGCCAGATGTACTACATCCTGGGAAACCATTTTAGGCTTTGCCATAAAAGCTCCTGTGGGGAGAGAGCAGGATGTCTTGCCAGACTTCATTTTAAATATAGTACTTTAGCTTTTGCCTTTCTTTTTCAGAATCAGTATGGTCATAAATTATCTACTTAGCACAAGGTTAAACGCAGGACAGTGAGAGCTGTGAAATCTTCACAGATGAAAGGACCCAGCATAACTAGGGAAATGGTCATCAACATGTTACTAGGCTGTGCTTTAGCCCTACCTGTTGGTCCCAGGACAAGGTTTTAGCTTCTTCATACTTTAGATTCCCATTGGTAAATAAGGAAGGTACAATTCCCTCCTCTGCTGTAAAAATGCTGCACTATTTTTTGGAGACTGCATTAAGGAGGGCAGCGGGGAGCAAAGCAGTAACACGCTCATCTCATGGAGACCCACTACACCACTGCGTGGGGATGAACCTTTCCCCCTGCCTACCAGAGGTCCTAGCTCTAACCTGTAGGCTGCAGCATCTTGGGGAATCACTGCAGTGATGAGTGATGGGTGAAATTGCAGTTGATTTCCTCACTGCAGATCCAGCCTCGCACCCTGAGTGAAGATGTATTTGAAATAATGTCATGAATCAAACACAAGTGAAAGAACAGGCTGTTAACAGGAACTCATCTCTGCCCGGACACCATGGCACACCTGCTGCTTCAGCCCTGGGTTACCACAGAGGAAAAAGCACTCTGTGATGGCTTTATCATTAAATTGAAAAACAGTAGCAGGATGTGAGGAGCAGATTATGTTCCTTCAGAGCTCCTGGGATGGGGTCGGGCTTGCGCCAAACCTGGCCCCGGCATTTGTGCCTGAAATCTGGAAGTGGGAAATGATGGCGTATGCAGTTTAGGTCCATTTCTAATGCTTTGTTGGATCTGTGACTTAGGGAGGATTCAAGCAAGTAATCCCTAGGCTCAAAGCTGAAGGTGCAAAAAAGATCTAGCTGATACTGAGGAAAGTTTCCATTGCAGTAGGTAGTAACTGAGCTTTCCAGAGAAATGATGCTAATGTTAGCAGAGACTCTTAGGGCTGGATATTACCTAGATAAGATCAGGGTACCTAGAGAGATATTGCAGTTACAGTTCTGTAATCTGAATATTATTCTGTGCAGATCTGTATTTATCACGTTCTTCAGCTGCCTCCAGCATTTGGAGATCATTGTGGGTCCAGCTTTCTCTATTACAGTTGTAGTTGCCTTTGTTGTTGTATTGTGTTAATTCACCTGTTTCTACACTACATACAATACAATTTAATTAAAGGCAGAGCTAAGGAGAACCTCTTCTAGAGAAAGAAATTTGAATATTTCTGAGTACTTGAACACTCCTGAACACTATTTCAGAGGGAGCAGTGAGCAGGTGTTAGGAAAAGAGAGATGAGTTCTGTGAATAAAAAAAATAGAGGACTGGAAGAGTAGTAGCACACAGATGCGTTCACTGATTCATTGGAAATTAAAAGCAGATACAATAGTTTTGGGGAAAAGTGCTGCAACAACAGGTCTGCCTCTGTGTACAGACGCAGTATTGTTCCCTGGTTCAGGAAGGAGAGGTTTTTAGAGTTCTGTGCCAGTCCAGACCCATCCAGCCCAGATTTCAGTCTCTTGTGGGTAGACATCATTTGCAGACAGATTGGAAAACTTGGATACTTCTCTTGGAAGGAAGCATAGGTTTTGGTTTTTTTTTTTTTTTTTGGGGGTGTGTGTGTGTGTGTGTTTTTTTTTTTTCTTTTCAACGCACCACTAATTTCAAAGCTGCATGGTTTGGGCGATAGCCCAGAATTCTTGGTTTTCTACTCTCCTTGTACTAAAGCATAAATATCATATTTCCTCTACAGGAAAATATGTACATACTCATGTATCTGTGTGTATAATAAGTCTGCATTTGTGTGAATGCGGAATTGTTAATGCTGTGAGTTTTCAGAATCAAGGTACTGGACAAGGAATACAGCAAAACAGCATTATGGAAAAGGAGCTTGACATTGGAAACAAAACTGATCCCTGTTGTGCCAGTCCCCTCCTCACATCTTACCCCTGCAGGCAGCCCCAGTGCCACAGGCTGGCAAGTGGTCTTTTACTGTCCATTACTGGCTGTCGGTCGGCGCAGGTCGCAGATGGAAGAACGCCAAGGCAGAGCAAACCAGGTGCTGGGGGAGGCTGCTGGCAGCTCAGGAGAAATTCTCTACCTTGTGAATCAGTGCAGGCTGTTCCCCTGCGTGCTGTGAGGGGACGATGAGGTCCTCTCCTTCATAGTGACTCAGGAGCCTTAGGCACGGTTTGCAGTTACTGATGATTCAGTAGCATGCTTTGCAAAGAGACTGCTCTGCTCTGATCTTATGGCCAAATTCTTTTCTGGAAAATTGGATGGGATGCGTTTCCCCTGCAATTCCAAATGCACAGAGTATTTATTCCTTGCTACTCCTAGGCTGTCAGCTAGTCATGTTAAGGTATGCTGTCTTTTCTGTGATCAGCTCCAAGATTCCCTGAATGTATCAGCTATAATAATAATATTTAGAGAATATAATGGAAAGTAAACTAGGTTGCTACAGCACAGTAGTATGGTACTCATGATCCTTTGATAAAGAAAGCGTGGTGTACGTATTAGTTACTGAAAGATAATCTCATTCCTGTCTTCATCTGCAGAGGCAGCATGCTGCAGAGAGTATACGGCAGTTCTCCATAATGAATGAAAAAACTGTGGGATCTGATCTTTTTTTTAAGCATGGTAATTTCAGGAAAGCAGTTCTCAAGAAGCAAGAGACAACTCATTGAATCTCAGTTCTTTCAGCTCAGTTTTGAGCTATCTTTCCTTCTTTGAGTGTGCTTTGACTGTATTCTGTGCTCCGAGAGGACTGGAGTTGGGCTTCATCCAAATGGCAGTCAAATGATCAGAAAATGGGATTGGTGAGTGATGGGACAGAGGGTGCCCAAGCATGGGTGTAGCGTAACGCACAAGTGCAATGCAAACACTCTCACTGAGCTCTTGCACTCAGAGGTAGACTTCAGATAACGTGTTGACAGCATCAGTCAAAGAAAAATAACGTTCTACCCAGCCCAGTGCATTTCACGCTATGTAGAAAATTGCCAAGGGGTTGTGAAAGGCACTCTCTGTTGAAATAATATGGTGTACGTAACCTCTGCTTTCTGCGTGCAGTTGCAGTGACATAGGATGGAAGGGATGATAATACCACAAGAAAATCCTACCAACCCTGGACACAGCAGTAATGATACTAAAAAACAGTAGTTTAATATGGTATGTTGCTATAGAGATTTTATTTCCAAGGTTATAGTTCAAATCCTCTTTCTCACAAGCAAGTTGCGTTGCCTGTTGGTTCAGGCCAGGTTGTACACAGCAGAGATTGTTGTTCAGCTATTGACTTCTGTTAATTTAGGCTACTTAGCAAAACACAAATATAATGTAGGTTGCCTACAGACCTGGAAAAATGGTTGTGTTGGTTCCAAAGTAACTGTGTTTCTGACCCAGTGACAGGGTGTTCTGGAATAGGAATGCTTCATGTTTCGTTTATTTTAGTACAGCACCAGGAGATATGGTTAGACTGTGGCTTTGAACAACAACCACAATATAAATCATTATAATTTAAAAATAATAATAATAATAATAATTGTGTGGCTGCACATTAAACAGACTTCTGTGAGCAACACTACTTATTTCAATGGGACGGCTTTCTAATTAGCTTACACTTGTTAAGTAAGGGTCACAGCATTAGACCCTAATTCCTGTTCTTAAAGTGCTCTGAGATCTTCGGGGGCTACATGTGAAATGTTATTGCTATGTATAATTTACGTTCTTTTTGAATACTTACAGCTGTTAATTGCTCACAGAGTGTTCTTGGTTGAAAGCTCCTTGTGCATCAAGCACAGTTCAAGCCAGCTGGCAGTTGGCTCAAGATAATGATACTATGACAGGAAAGATGACCAGACATTACCAAAACTATTAGATGGTACATCTGCCTGCTTTATGCCAGGATCAACGCTGTGCTGCCAGTACCGGTCTCTTGCATACAGATGGAAGCATTTTCTGATGTAGGTAAAATAGGTAACAGCTCTTCAGAGAGACGCAAGCAAAACCTAAAGCAATGGCTTCAGTCAGAATCAGGGTGTTTCAGCTATGCTTGTCTTGTTTGGGTTACTATCGTTATTAACAGCAGTAATACGTGCTAGAAAACCAAGTATGATCAACTGTGTTTGACAAACCTAAAACCTGTTTTCAGCCTAAAGGGAGTTTCCCTCAAACCATTTTGACAGGAATGTTTTAATTGGTTCTGTTTGTCTATTAGCAATGAGAGTAGAGCAACTGTAAGTCATTGAATGAGAGCTGATTTTCATAGAGAAAAATAGATGTTTTTTGCTATTACACTGATACTGAGTTCCCAGTACCAGTTGTTAGAATAATACTGCTGACAGAGTGAGAGAGAAGGAGAGACAAGAGGGATCGTGTTTCATGGGCCATAAACTGGGGCACACTAAAATAATCCTCTCAGATATGGTCAACTGAATATGAATCCGTGTAATCTTGAACATACTCTGCATGAACTCAGAATTAATCATTAGAAAAAATGAACCTACAAATACAGAGCTAGATGTCAGGAGGAATATTTTGTTCTTGTGGTGAAATATTCAAGATCAACTTGCGGCATTGTCCTACAAAGAGCGTCATAAAAACTAACCCAAAAGATGTCATTATGAATTATTTGCTCGGAGCCTGACTATCCCTTGCTCAGTGTATTATGATGCCATGTGGCATTTATTTTCCGAAGAGATTAGGAAGTGCAAAGTCCATCATTAAATAAAGCTCAGCTGGAAAACTGTGATGTTTTTTTCCTGATAGCGGCCTTGGCCCTCTGAGACTGATACTTAGTAATCCGTTGGATTAATACTTCAAACAGTTTGGAAAGTGAGCTTTGGTTCTAATACAGACAAGTCTGCAGGTCTGATGTCTACAAGCACGGAAAAAAGAGGTGTCTGCTGCTCTGGTGGGGCTTTCTCATCTTGGAAGTAGAGTTGATTATGAGCATTGTGGTGATGGTGGGAAAGGCAGTGGTTGCAATAGCTTGAAGTTCATTCCAAAGTTCAGTCGTCAGTAATTTTATCAATATACAGGCATGTAATAGGATAAATATGTCCTTCTGGGAGGAAAGTAGATTATGCTTCTTTTAAAGATGGAATAGCAGGGCCACAGACCAGTTACTTTCCTTACTGTTGTTGAGGAAACCAAGCGACTGTTTCTTGAGAGAGGCAGTCCCAGCATCTCAACCTCAACAAAAATATTTTCAAATAGTTTTGACTCTGACTTTTTTCAAAAACAAGAGAAACTTCAGAGCATAACAGTAGATGTAGATTCCCCAACCCCTGGTTCATTGCTACTTTGAATGTCTGGGACTGTTGTAAAGATCTCTTGACTTATCACTCTCTTTCTGGAGCCCCATGATGTACCTCAGAAAGGAATGAGAGACAGAGGGGAAAGTGAGACTTCTTAATGTGCCTTGGGAATTCATGACAGATCTTGAATCTCTCTAGGAATGTTTTTCTTGTTTCACTCCATTGGGAATTGGCTCTGACATAGTAAAAAACATTTTCAGAACAAGCCTCTTTCATTTTCTTGGCCTCTCTATTGCTCTTGTCACTGACCCAAAGCCTTTTGATTTTTTTCTTCTTTTGACGTTCTTGAGCTAATTGGCTTCAATGAAAAGTGTTTTGTTTCCTGCAGAAACTTGGCTGTGAGAAAAAGTGTGGAGGTTGGGAGAAATCTGGGACACGCCAGTGCCAAAGGGCTTATATAATAGCCCAGAATAGTCAGCCAAAATATAGTGTGAGAGCTTTATAGGTGGAGCTCAGTGGGATGAAAAATACTTCAGGGCTTGGATGCAAACATGCCAATAGGGCAGGCACTGAATTTCTTATTTCAGTCAAGGATGATCTGAGTTTCATCCAGTGAAGGGAGCAGATAATTCCTGAAGAGAGACTGTATGTTCGGCCAAATTCCTGCAAGAATGGATATTCTCTTAGTACTTTTACTTAATAACATGGGGCCTTGTTGAAGCAAGAGTCTCCCATTCATGTTTTGCTCACCTCTAAATCCAAGTACTCACTGCTCTGGAGCTCTGTCATCTTTAAACCAGCGGAAAGTCTGGAGAGTAAAGGAGATACCTTCTAGGTACTTTTCCACTGGTTTTGGTGGACTTCTGATTAGATTGCACACAAGGTGAAACTTCAGGTGTGGTAACCAAGAATAAAGAGCTTGGATGGACAGGTACGCAGCCCCAGAAGTTAATTTGAGTGGTTTGAATTGAATTCAATGGGAGTCTTGTTATTGACGTTAAGGGAAGAAGATGGGATGCTTTCCGGAGATTTTTGGCTCTGCCAAGCACCCATCGTGGCCCACTTCTCAATGGTCAGACATTGAGTTGGCCTTACTGTGAACCACAGTCTTATCAGCTGGGGAAGTTCCCACTGTCATATTTGGGCTTTACAGTACTGCCCACATAGATCTTGAGGAGAAGAGAAAGGCTAAGGCTTGGGAATTCTCCGTTAATGCAGAAGACCTGGGCTCAGTCTAGAGCCGTGGAAATAATTTGTCTTGTTTTGTTGGCTGAACCAGATGATTGAAGGAAAAGTTATATTGGGTCAATGTTGAACAAAAACATTTTTTTCTTCACCAAAACAAAAGCCTGGAAGAAAATTCAGGTTGTGCAAAGTGTTTAATTGTTTAATTTAATGTCCATGCTTGTGTTCTTTTTGAAAATAAATGTACATACATTACATTTCATTAAATTATTTCTGAATGCTTTGAAACAAAACCATGTGGTTTTTTTGTTGTTTCAGAAACAGAAAAGGCACTGTTTCAGTACTCTTAAATTCTTCATCAAATGTAATTTATGAACAGTTTTGTTTAACCCTCAAATGAATTTTTAGGTGGATAAATTAGACAATCTAAACAATCCCTACCCCATGTTTGTACAGTTCCCAGCTCCATCACTAACTCTCATGGAAGCCTGAGACCCATTCACTGATCTGTAGGACTGGTACATGTACAGAGGCACGCAGCCTGAGCACGTGCAGAGGCATAGTTGTAACCTTGCTGTAACATCCACCACAGATGAGGGAAAGGGGAGATNTATATAATTTCTTTTTTTCAAAAGAAAAAGTCAATGGTATCTTCCCCGTTATTCTAAGTGATTTTTATGTTCTGTCTTTTGTAATCTTTGGGCTGGTTGCAATGATGGTATAAATCACTGTGACTCAGCTAACACTAGCTTTTAACCCATAGTGCTACAAAACATGCAAGCCCTGACTTATCTCAAGCAAATGACTGCTTCCCCTGAAGTCAGCTGAGGCTGCTGGTGTTATTAAAGTTAAACAGGATTCTCCGTGTTCTGCTATGTTCAGGTTTAAACAGTAAGGTGATGACACTTCTCTTGTTATTTCCTGGAGTTGTTCTCCTTCCTTTTGGAATGTGTGATTTAAAAGCAGTCCATCATGTTGCAGACTCTATAAACTGTGGGCTGCTTAATTTGTGTGATTGATAATAAAAGAAAAAAAAAATCATCATTCTTGGTATTACATCCAGCTCTATTATCCGGAGCATTGACCTTGACCAGCTAATGATGGGTATTTAATGTATGTGCGTGTGTGTATATATAGATATAAATATTCATTATGTGAGGTCTGGGAGGTTGGGATCATAAAGGAATGTTGGCAGTGCCAAGTTTTGTTCGATGGTTCAGGCCTCCAGCTGTGCCAAATTCTGGGCTCCCTTAATATACCATTAAAACAAAATCCAGGCTTTGCTTGAATGTCATCCAGCTTTATTAAGAGAAAGATCAAGCATAATCTTATTAAGCTTGTCACTCAGAAACCATAAGGGTGCAGCCTTGGTGTGTCTATTTGGTCCACATGTGTGAACAATTTTGCCTCATGATATTCAAACAGGGGCTGTTATTCTTTAATGAATGCTATGAATAACAGAGCTACAAATTGGAATGCAAGCTTGGTGATGTGTGTGCACACACTTGTGTATTAACAGAACAGAGGCAAAGGAATAGATTGTTTGCTTGGATTTTAACATATTCCTCAAGCATGCTTGAACCCATATAACCACACTGTTTTTCAAACTCTGTTGTGTATATTTTGAGGTTTCTAAACTTCTATAATAACTCAACTTCTGAACATGACCATGTGTCAGAGTGGACATCCATGTCTTGGAAAAATAACAGGACCACTGGATTTCCCTCTTTTTGGTTTCACTAGAAGTCTACTCACTGGGCCAAAATTATAAAAGATATTCAGATAAAATGTGTTTATCTTCATTGTTGCTCCTTTTCCTCAGTGTTCACAGCTTGGCAGCAGGAGATAACAGTGAAAACCGCTAGTGTGTGTTTATACCAGTGTAAAGCCAGAGTAAATCAGTGGTGATTCAAATCAAATATTTCCGCTTGCTCAAAATGTATATGTATATAGAAAAATCTGTGTGTTTATACATCTATACAGGAGGGAAAAAAAAAAAAAACTACACTGAAATTAGTCAGGATGTTTGGCCATGTGGCTGAGAATAGATCTGTGTGGGTGGAATTCACTAAGACAAATAGTAATGGATGGAATGTAGATACACATTTGATGGTCTAATTAGGAATGTATCTGATATAAAGAAATACTCCACAGGCATAGCATGTACAAATTAGTACTTCAGGAATACAGCTTTCCATGATTTTTGGTCAACTAAATTTAACATCTGTGAGCAAGGTATCCTTTCTGCATGAGGATATGGAGGTTTGATATGACTGTTTGCATGCACAAGGCAGCTTACAAATGGAAATGTTTGCAGGAGGGAGCTTATCACTGTCAAGTTGTGATAGGCAGTATCCAAGACAGGTGGCATATGAGCTTGGGAGTAATATTGTTTGTATTCATACATTTACGGCTGAGACGGACTCTCTAAATGCTGTAGGACTGTTTTTATGCTCTTTTCCCACTACAGGTATGGTCTCTTTAATAACAGGTAGGATTGTCATTGCTGGCTAGGAATCCCTCACTCCTTCCACCATAGGACCTTTAGTCAAAGGACCATCCTTCCTTCCCATTATGTTTCTTTTTTCTGTTTTGCCTTTAAAGAAGTGGGGGGGGGGGCGGGGGGGGACACGTAACCAAAGAATTTTCTAATGTTTTAAAACCATTCTGATGGAAATGCCCTAGGAGGTCCTTTTCCTAATTTATACCAACATCCCTCAGAGCCAAAGCTGATCTGATATATTATTCCCAGTCAGAGGTAATCCTGATTTATGACATTTAGATGAATGAAAATAAGTACTTTCTAGCCCAGTTTTCTCTTGTTCCACGATTTGCACTTCAAAAGAGACATCTCCAGATGGAGGTATTCTAGATCTCTTCCCACAACACATGTATCTCAGGGTCTTCCAACACCATATTAAGCAGCTTAACTAATGTGTGTTGTTGTGTGCTCCTGCCTTCATTCTTCTCTCCTTAGGGGCAGTAGTATGTTGTTTTAATCTCCCTTGTTCTGTGGGATTCCATGTGTTAGAGCAGGCAGTTAGCAAGCACCAAGCCTTGAGTTTGGAGTGAAAGTTAGGAAGCAAGACCCAATTCTTAGCTCCTGAAATGCTACAGCAGCACCACCTGCACCTGGTGGCCTCGACCCCGGGGCCCCAGTTTGAAAGGGTTTTGTGAACTCCTGCTTGTTTCTCCCTCGTTCTCAGAGGTAAGAGCCTTAGTCTACAACCTTAAAGTACCCCTCAAGAAAGCCGAATTCCTGTGCTGCTGAGGCTCACCATGATGGTGGAAAGGCATCACTAGCTGAATTGAAAGGCTCAGGAACGTCTTCTGGGGCAGGTTTCCTCTATGCGGTTGAGTGCAGTTTGGAGATTCCTGGACTAATTCAGAGCAAGTAAATGATGTACATAACACAAAGCTGTTTTCAGTGGAGATACTAGCTTGAACCTTGAAGGCCATGCACTGCACTGAACTGCCCTTTCAGCAGAACCAGCTAAAAGCACAGAGCAGGACTATATGTAATTGCTTTTAGTCCAGGAGCAAGGACAAGCTTAGGAATGCACTTGCTGTGGTGTTTTCCACTATATGACAGAAGAGAAAGATTGAGTCCAAACTGAAGGGCAGGCTGGATGTGTCATGGAGACCCAGGGGCTGAGCAGGGGCACATCTCAGCACACCAAGCCAGAGCGGAACCAGCAGGAAGGGGAGATGCGTGTCTGGGCACCAGTGAATTGGAACCCATCAGCTCTGTGGAGGACTTGCCCTCAGATGGTGGTGGAGGCCTCAGCGATCGAGCATGTGTTGCCTCCAGTTGCTTGCACTGGCAGGGCAGTCTCCAAGTGCCACCGGCACTGTACTGGTTAACTGAAAGAAAAGGCTATTTGCAGGTTTGGGTGACTTCACCTTACCTTATTCACAGCCTGATTTGTGAACTTTCTGGGGTGTTTTTCTGCAGCAACAGTGACATCCAGTGGCCACATGGATTTTTCCTGGAAAAGTATGAACCATCAGTGGTCTTAACAATGTGACGTTTTTATATTTAAAAAAGATACTAAGGAGGCTAGACTTTGTTATTGAAAAGTTTTTTTTTTTTCTCCCCTCTCCCCTGAAGTCTGGTAATGTGCCTTCCATTTTCCTATGCCAGCAGAGCAGGGTGCTGCTCAAGAAGTGGGCTAGAAGGCATTGGTACTTTCTGCTCTAGCACAGAGTTTGTCCTACATCTATAAACATCAGAAGGTCAGGATTTTTCTGAGGAATCACTATTGTTTTGTGCTGTAGTGTTGCCATGTTTTTTACTTGTGACACATCATGGTTTAATGTTGCTGCCACAATATAAATAAACCACTGGAAAGGGTCTCCTGGAAAAGATGAAGAAACCAGTGTTTCTTTTAAAACTTCTGAAGCTTTTTCACAGATTCGACAGAGCTGTGGACATTACCACCAACTATCCTGTGCGGTTTAATCTCACACTACAGTGACCTTACAGATGTTTTAGGTTGATTTAGAGCAATACCTGTGCAGACTGTAGGCACTGGGAGGAGCCTAATGAAATGATCAGATGGCAGATTCAAAGCAAACGCACAGAAGTACTGTTCTGTATGGTGCGTAATTACATTGCAGACCTGTCACCACAGGATATTATGGAAGTCAAATGCGTACATGAGGCCAAAGAGGGATTAGACAAATTTAGTAGTCCAGCTCCGGAAGTCCTAGAGCCTGCAACAATTTACCAGGGTCCTCACCACTATTTCCTACAGAAAGTTACTAGGTACATCTGTGTTACCTGCCAGGAGCCTTTGCCTAAGGAAGGTGGAGATGCTGCATTTCATAGTACTGGCTGTGTCCTAGGAAAGACAGAAGTCCCATAAGATTGGGTCCTTGCTGGGCCATGGCCCTGAAATGTTTCCACAAATTTGATGAGATATTCAGCATGCAAAAATCTGTTTTGCTGATGGAGGATCTTTCCAAGGCTTGAGCTGCTCAGGCTCCATCAAGTTATTGTAGGTGTTTTAGTAACACCTTCACAGCTATCTTCTTTGCAGAGTGCAAGCGTGGAGCAGGGAGGTGTGGAAACAAGTTTTTTCCCCTCTACCCCAACTGTTGCCTGGCTTTGGCAAGGAGGTCCTTATGCATTCCAAACTAGTTCAGGATGGCTCAGGGGATTTGCTATGGGATATGAAACGCTTTGCTTGGAGGTAACCTGCCTGACGCCAGCTGTTGGGACACTAGCATGGCAGCTGTTCTGGGGGCCAGCCACTGAAACGAGCTGATACCTTTGGTTCAGATGGAAGCACGTTGTCTACTTCAGCAAGGCTGCAAGCACACTAACGAGGCATCTTGGGCAAAAAGAGAGACTTCATTTCCTTACAGACTTCCTCACTGCTTGAGGTGTTGATGACACTCAGCAAACAATATTGTACATAAAGGCAGTGCATTTCATATAAGACCCTCTGTGCGAAGGTGATTGGATGGTCCTAGCTTGTTGGCCAGTTTGAGATGTCTCAGTGCCCTGAGAAGACTCTTAGAGGTGCTGATTTTCCTCAGACTTGTCTCCTCATCTCATGCTGCTGCAGTGCTGGGGCTGGGTTAAGTTCCCAAGATCTTGTGTATTGACCCTATCCATTGCAGAGGGTCACGAGGGACACAGAGATGTGTCCCCTGTCACACAGCTCCATGGAGGACAAACACCTCCAGTCATACCATACATCGTGCCTTTGTGTAGAAAGGTGTGTTCCCAACAACATGATTCAATGAGGAACATGCACCTAAAGAAAAAGAAAATATCATGTCATAGTGGCATTCTGTATAGGGAAAAATGCAGATAACCATCCAGTATTCAATGTCTCGGACTGAGGGAACTGTGTCTTCACTCACAGTGAAACCTGGGGACAAAACAACAGGCAAAACCTTTGCTTCAGTCCTGTCCACATCATTTTCCTCCTACAACTTTCTTGTCCTGGTAAGTTGTTCCAACTCATACCAGCAAATACAGTAACTACCTTTTAGAAAATAAACAGATCTGTAGGCTTTGTTGCTTACTCACAAAGGACCTTTTCCTTCAATTTATACATGCTTAGAATGGTGAGGTAGGGATTGAACTCATCATACCTCAAACAGAGATAATAAGGTACTGTGAGCTACTCATCTACCTCTCTCTGCCCTTTAAAATTGGATCCTTGATATCCTATGAGTTATTTCCTTAGGAATATGTACTGAAATATGTACATCCTTTCTTGGACCTTCTGCCCATGAGAAATTCTTTTAATGCCATGTAAGAAAAGCTAGAATATGAAACAACCTAAAAAGGTCCATAACGAACTAGAGCACATCACCAAGGAGAGATCAGCACAGGCCCCCCACACCCTTGCAAACCCTGGTGCAGCAAGAAAGGTGGGGGACGGCAGAAGAAGGAAGGATGGGGGGAAGGGATGAAAGGGCTCCATGCAATGTTCAGGAGCTTCTGGGCAGTGGTAGGGCAGCTTGGTGGGCCATCATATCATGTCTGATAGATGCTGAGGCTAAAGGAGCTGTTTCAACTCATGGTCAATGGAGAGAGAATTGTGCAGAGGGCATGCATCCTTCCCTTAACTTGAGATGGTGAAATGAATTGCTCTGTGGAGGTGCCTGAACTCTCCAGTGAGGCTGACCAACTTAGACTAGTTACTTCGCTTGAAATATCTGACGCAGTGATGAATCCTGTTTTGAGTTTTCAGTTGTTGCTGTGGTCTGACACAGAGACCAAAGGATGTGCCTGGGAGGTGACCTCACTTCAGTTCTTGATTGTGTTGTTTTTTTCTTAACCTAAACGAAACAGCTGGTTTAGGCTTGAAGAAAATTGAGCTTTCTGTTGGGGGGTGGGGGGGGAGGCAGAGAAGAAAGAAAGCATTTTTTTTGGTCTTTCTCATCATATACTTAGGGCAAGTGTGCTAGGGAAGGTTTGCAAAGACTTTGAAGATGGTACGGAACTGAGTGGCTGAGCCCATGTGATGGCACTGTGTAGGGCCACCAGCTTGGGTTCTGAAAGCGGAGAGCTGTGCCAGCACAGCACCGGTCCCAAACTGGTAAGCTCTGGGTCCCTTCTTATGCTGAGCCCATTGAGGTCTCTGTGCATTGTGCTTCACGCTATTTCCAGAGGAGGACTTCCAGCACATGACATTTATGTGCCTCCAGAATATCCTGATGCCCTCAACAGGAGGGATGCTCAGGGATGTTAAGCAGAGAGGAAGAGCAGAAGGGGGAGAGGCATGAGGAGTTTTTATTACATGGAGGAGCATCAAGAAAGTAGAATAAGGCTGTGGGAGCCTGTCCCTCCTTCAGACTGAGATGTTCTGAGTATAGTCTTGTGCTGCAGTTCTCAAAGATGCCCTAGGGAAACACAAATCTGTGCTCCACTACCCTGGCGTCAGTCTGGAACGACCCCTCAAGTTTTGGCCCTTCGTCACTTCAGTCTCCACCCAGCTATGGTGTGGCCCTTCTCCAGAGCATGTTCTGTAAGTGCTCACAGGTAAGAGGGGGGAGAGGTGATTGCATGCAAGGAAAGAATGGAGGGCCATAGGGAGATCGGGCATTCAACATGCTGCACGTTTTGGCCTTTCATGTTTTATTGCGTTGCTTCCCGTGACTGTCTGAAAGTGGCTATGAGTCAATTCCTCGCAACTGCAGAGAATAACAACATCAAACAAGAAAGGGAAATGATTTCTCCATCTGCCTTGGAGAAGCGGTGGCATGATGTAAGGAAGCTATGATGAAAGCCTGCTTTACAAGATCATTGCATATGGTTTGTACAGAATTATTTTTAAGGCATGCTTTGGGCTCAGATACTCCTGCCAAAACATGGGAGGAAGAAAGACTCATTCCCTGCATCCCCATCTTTCTTTCCCAGCTTTTTAGGTAATACCAAAATTTCAAAGTGCAAAAGCATGTCCTGCAGCAGAGGAAAAGCCAGCAATCTGGGGTGACAGACTTTTGTGAAAGGTGGGGTGCAGAGTTCCCAGCTTTTTCTGAGCGCTGGGCACTGTCCTCTATGGGAAGAACCCTAGGGGTGGCATCAGCAGACCTACTGGGGGTGGTCTGTGAGGCTGCTGAGTTTCTGTCAGGTGCTGGTTCACTCGTCCATGAGCTCATCTCTCTCAGCATCTATCGTCTGTCGTGTCTGGGCCCTGTTACTGCCCAGCAGTTGCCCTAGAGCACTCCCAGTTCTGTGCCAAAGACACTTTCTCTTTGGAAAACCCGACCTGCAGTTCTCAATTTGCACTTGAATAGTCTCCAGGAAGCTTTTGTTAAATGTGGTCTGTTGGAGGTGTAGGTAGGGATGCATTTGGGATGCTGATGAGTACACTGTATTCTCCATTCACTGGCATGGATATGGCCCACTTTGCTTTGTGCGAACTTGAGGAGGAGAAACACCGGGGCCCTTTCCAGAAAGTTTCCCTGCTGAATCCCCACAAACGTGAATGTTGTTTATGTTGATAGTAAAATCTAAAATCAAAATTTTCAGGCAGTCCTAACATCATACTCATCACTAGATGCTGCTATCACCTACCTAATCTGTTAACCTGGTGTCATTTTTTTATACTCTGGTAAGATACTTTACAGCAGAAGGCTACTCAGGCTGGAGGAAACCTTTGGGTGCCTGTAGATCCAAGTTGCAAATGCAGGATCTGTGTGCAAATCCAAATTTTACGCCTTGTCAAGGTGTGCTTCGGATATTGATTCAAGGCAATCCATGTCTCTAGAGTGAGATTTCAGTAAAGTAAGTGGGTTTAGGAAGACAGAGAAATAAACCTCTGGCAGTAATAGCAGTCTAAACTTGCGTCATCATGAGAGAAAGAAAGAGCCTCCAGTTTTTAAAGGATGATGTTCATTAGAAAAGAATGACTTAATGCAGGGATAAAAGCACCTATCACGGTGGAGGCAGGGTATAAGGGAAAGAAAAATTGGGGGGGTTTATTTACAAAACTGGTTCCCCATCATGGGTCTGGGACATCTGCCATGGCAGGAAATAGTGATGTGGGATGTCATGTAGTTCCCCCAGCAAATCCATGTTGTTGTCCAGAGACCGTTGGTTTAGAGTCAAATTCTATATGGCACATCCTGATAAAATTCACTGTCTGAACCGTTTGCTGTAGCTCCTTACCACAGCCTCTTCTTGACACGTTCATCACTCAACCTCCAAGAATATCCAGTTAGAGCATCTCAGAATAAGGGAAACAGCATGCTTTTGGAGGCAAAGCAAAGTAGTGAGTAAATATTTGCCCCAGCTGCGAATGTGCAGCTTCAGGCATTTGCATTTTGCCTGCACTAATTCTTGTGAAGTCTAACTGCCATAAACACTCTGGTGGTGCCAAGAGCCTTGAAAATCAGCATCAAGAGAGAAACAGGAATAGAGACTGCCGCCTCCTGATTGCAAAGCAGCCTGAGGTCTAAATGGCAACAAAACGTTATACATAATGTCTGATTCACTGTGTGGAGAATGTAAAGAATTGAGACCTCCCGACACAGTTTACATTGGCCCTTTTTATGACTAATTGTGCAGAAAATAGCTCTGCTTGTAGTGAGCATGGAAACAGTTCAGGTTTCTGCTGTGTGTCAGCTAATGGGCTAGCAAGGCTTTTTTAGCACAACTTCAAAGGCTCTGGCAATGGAGGTCCTTTGTGAGGGAATTATCTCCTGCTCCTTTGTACCCCTTTATCCTGCTAAGCTATGGAACAAAGAATTGTGAAACGAAAAGACGAAGTAATTTGTAGTAGATCTCTAGACCTAGATAAAGCACATAACATTTGCTTAGAAACATTTTTCCTGATTCTGCCATCAAAATAAGTTTGTATTTTTGTGTGTAGGAACAGCCAAATTCACTTAACTTTTGAGGGATGCAACCTTATGCTTGGATATGCTATTGATGGGCTCACCAAGATGTCTAAAATGGTAAAGGAGAGCTTTAGTTTCTATGGTCAATGAGAAAATGCATAGTTGTGACTGTCAGAGTTGGCTGAGAAGTGTATTTTTCTCCTCCCACCCAGCATATTTCACTAAGAAAGGAAGAAAATGTACCTTTTCAGGAGTGTGTATGTGCGTGTGCATGTCTTAAGGAAACCTTGTATTTTTTTTTACCTTTTCATAGAAAAACAAAGTGGCTTATTCTTTCTTTCTTCCAGTGAAAAATGAAACCTTGGGGAGATAAGGAAATGCGTTACATGTATCTGCTTTATGTAGTTCAAAACACGGTTCTTAATTAAGAAGGAAAAACAGGGATGGAAGATGTTTGATTAATGTTAGCAACTATGCTGTATAACATGTTCCTCCAGTGTCTCCAGTCTTAGATCATCTGTCTCAGAAAAACAAGACACAAGAGAAACGAGAAAAATCTTGTCCTCATCAAATTTAATGTAGAAACTCCCACTGAGTGCAGTGAGCCACTCTGGCCAGTCGTCTGCGTTTCTGTTCAAACTCTGAAATGACTCTGATGAGCGCTGGGTCTTGACCTCAGGCAAATCTTATGAGTATTTCCTTATCCTTGGAGAGTAGAAGGACTGCATTCATACTCTTCCTGATGAGCTAGAGTCAGTAACTGAGTAAATTTTAAATATAAATGCATAACAGACTGCAACCAGTTAGCTAGATATTTTGCTCCAACATTTTACTTGAGTACATTGAACACTTGTCATGCAGTTTGCCTGGTATCTTCATGAATTTCCTAAGTACAAATGTGTAATGGACTGATGTCACAATATTGTATTTTATTTGAAGGAATTGTTTTTGTTTTTAATTATTATTTTTATTTTTAACTTAAACTGTTAGAGTCTTTACTGCGTATCTCCATAGCCGGGTACAGACTTTCACCTGAAGTCCCTATCTAGAAAATCTTTTCTGTCTGCTTTCTCTGCTCTTCCCATACTTGCATGGAATTCCCAAGGCAGTCTGTGTTCTGACCCCTTGGATACAGTTTTCATCAGCTGCCAAGGTAAATTTGGTTAATACTGCAGGAGTAGTTTATCCAGGTTTAGACTGAAGAGGGAATAGTGATGCAGAAGCAAGAGCATTCCTCTGTGTTTCTAAGTTATCTGATTTGATCTACCTCTGGATGCACAAACTTTTCAATGGTTTTATTCTTGATGGGTTTTTTTTTTTTTTTTTTGGCCTTTTAGGATGAAATTTCCTGGCCAGGCAGAGAAATTTTTTGAAGTTTTTAACAGAAGCATATATATGCGTACACATGCACACACACACGTATGCACACATACTTTATATGTACTTCATATGTATATATGTGTGTATATATATATTTAAATGAAATCCTCTGATGTTATAAAAAAAAAAAATCTGGCAATTATTACATATTCTGTTTGCACATGTGGGCAGCCAGAGACAGGGACTTGATGTTTTTCACTGACCTAATCCATGCTGAACCTAAGTGTGTCTCATATACAGGTTAAAGTGGTTTTCATTACATGCCACTAAAAGTACTATCTTGTGGTCAGTATGTAACATGTCAATGCTTACCTCAAGTTGCATGTGACCATAGAGAATCATTTCATGTAAGAAATTTCTCATATAAAAAATCATCCTGGATTTTAAAACTAAGAGACAGGGACTTGATGTTTTTCACTGACCTAATCCATGCTGAACCTAAGTGTGTCTCATATACAGGTTAAAGTGGTTTTCATTACATGCCACTAAAAGTACTATCTTGTGGTCAGTATGTAACATGTCAATGCTTATCTCAAGTTGCATGTGACCATAGAGAGTCATTTCATGTAAGAAATTTCTCATATAAAAAATCATCCTGGATTTTAAAACTAAAAAAGATAATTACAATAGACTTAGCAGGAAGAAAGCCAAGACATTTCTTCCAGGAATTCTTTAACCCTAGAATTACAGCAATGACATGAGTGTTTTCATGTTTCTTTTTACCCACCTCCATGGGACCTCCCAAACGCCGCCTTTTTCCGCAAACCTTCCTCTTCCACATATTTTTGGTCCTTACCCTGTTCTTACATGCTTTCCTTGGCATCTACCTTTAAGCAAACAGGATACTGGGCTACTGGGACTTTCGGTCTGACCACACGCATCTGCTTGTATGCTCATCTGTTCTTCACTGTCTGCTCTCCCTTCTCCTGGGCAGCAATCACTGTTGGGAAGTCTTTGTTGGGTGGGAAGGGATACAGAGGCTGCTGCATGGAACAGGCATATTTGCAGTTTTTCCATCACTGAGGTAGAGCATCTTCAAGTTGCTTGTGTTATGCGCAGTGAGATAATGAGTTGGCCACAACAGTGTTACTGCGATGTAAAATAAACGGATACAAAAACAACAGCAGCATGTGAATTCTGACTGAGCAGAGAAGTTAAGACAAGTAGAAGTCAGAGCTGTATATAAAAGTCCATATAAAAGTCTCGCAATCAAGCGGAAAGTATATATTAACAGCGAAAGCTGAAGCTGAGAGGACTGATGATTTACCCAGATGTACATGGGATAATGCAAACAAGAAAATTTTAAGCTGAGTCTGAAGGTAAAGCTTTGCAGAGACCTGCTCATGCCATTTCCTGGCAGTTGTTAAAGCTTCAGGTTCTGTTGTATGTACGTGGAATGGAGAATTATTTGGGGGTCAGCCTGAAGTTGCTTTTTTTGTTCCCTCCCCCCCCAGCCCCTTGGTTGAGCTGGGATATTGAAAATATTTTAGTAGGTGTTGAATTATGGATTCAAAATGAAACATTCAAATTTTTAATGAAGATTTTTCATTTATTCAGGGCTTTGGAGCTCGGGTGGCTTTTTTGTTTGTTTGCATTCCTTTGTGTTAGGAAAGACAAAATTAAAGAAATAAGCCTTGAGCTTGGAGTAGAGGGTAAGGAGTTTTGTGATACAGAAATTCAGCCCCTGGTCTCAGAAGGGGCCCTGGAAGCTTTCTTTCCCCACGTGGGTGGATTTTACCTTGGCAGAAACTTCCTGTCTTCCCCAGAATTTCAGTCCAAATCCAACACAAAGCCCCAGGTGGCTGGAGGACGGTTACCAAGCAGGGTACAGCAGAGGGCTGAATGGCTTGGGGCAACCTGCTGTGTGGAAGCGCGCATCTTGCCACACTTGTTTCTGGTCCATCTTGGTTCAGCAATGAGCTGCATTTGAAACTGATGGCTGCTATATGAAGAAATTTCTTGTAGGACAGTTGTCTGCATGATAAATATTGTTATCATGAGCTGTGCCAGTTCTGGAGCATTCTGGGGCTTTGTTTTTGCCATATGGCCAAAAGCAAAATTCTGC
The DNA here is from genome assembly GCA_013399475.1 of Chauna torquata. Classification (NCBI taxonomy): domain Eukaryota; kingdom Metazoa; phylum Chordata; class Aves; order Anseriformes; family Anhimidae; genus Chauna; species Chauna torquata. Next base: position 288,559 of record VXAL01002037.1, on the reverse strand, counting down.
ATGCATCCAGAACCAGAGTGGAAAACGTGTGGTACAAGCCATGTTTTCTTCTGCCGTCAGGCACAGCAGGTCACCAGGCCAATAAGTTAGCAGCTTTCATTGTGGTCTCGGCAGAGAGGGCAGGAAACAGAAGGCCAGGAGGTATCACCTTTTGGTCTTCATGCATCACTTGGAAGGGATTCGCAGGCTTTGCTGAAGAGCTGATGTTGCTGATAGGCCTCCCATTTTGTGGGTGAGGAATCAGAGCTATTGCATAGTTACTTTTTTCTCTGGATTTAACGCAGTTAAAATTGGATTCTTTTATACTGTCGTGATATCAAAGATTTGCTGGATCCAAGACAATTTTTTCCATTAAGAAATCTCTTGGCATTTAAGACAGAGTCTTAAGTTCAGGGAAAGCAGAGCTCTACTACAATGAGCACAGACACAGAAACATCTCTGACCTTGACACCTTTGATGATCTTGATTCCTCAGTGTCACTTTGCCAGTGACAGAATTGGGGCGATTGTTTGCCTTGGCCACTGCATAAAAAAACAGGATATGATCAAATCCAGTTAATCACTCACAAATGTCTCATTTCTTGAATCTCTGAGGGTGTGTAACACATTTTGGGACTGCTCTCTGCTCCTTTGGCTTTTGTTGTAAGTAAGTTAGAGGAAAATCAAATTTTGAGTTTTCTTAAAAGGAAATGGAAGAATCCTGGAACAAGTTAGGGCTCTGCAAATGTATGTTTAATCATTTAAAGAAATGTCTTTTGGCTAAAAGCTCTTACCAGTGCTTGCAAGTTTCTCTAAAAGCCATACAACTACATCACTCTCACAACTGATGCGAATTAGCGCCCTTGTTGGCAGTGTAAGCAGAGAGACGCAGGCTTACAGAATACTGGAGACTGAATTACTCTCAAATTCACAGTGACCTTATGCAGTATGGGTGAAGTGTCCTAGGGCTGAGTTCTCTGCTCACTGTGACAGCAACTCCTTACATAGTGGCATAAATGGAGAGAGACTCAGGCATGTCCTGCCTGCCTTGTTTTTTCTGTGAAAAGCATTTGATTCTGCAATGGAGATGGGCAATTACAGGTGTCTCCTACAGGCACGCACTCTCTGCTTAAGGCAAACGCACTCTAAGTTTCAAGCAAACCAGAGGAGTGCACTTTTACAGGCAGCATGTGGTGGAGCTCACTGCTGGAAGATGTCGTGGGGCAAAAAGTAGGCAGAGGCTTGAGCCCATTCATGGTGAATTGGTCTATTCAGAGCTGGCAGTGAGACGTGATGACCTGGGTGTAAATGGGGGGTCACCCAGCCATGAAGAGATAGAAGCTAAAGGACATAATGGGTGAGGATTGTTCTATCTTTTCCTCGTCTCTTTCATTTACATATTTATATATATTTAACGTTTACTGCGGGCCAGTTGGAGACAGGTTACTGGGCTATGTGGACTTCAATATAACCTGTTAGGGGAGTTCTTGCATCCGTACTTTATACCTTGAGCCCATCCTGAAAACAATGTGGAACTCTGACAATAAGTTTAAAGCTTTGGAGGGATTACATTGCCTTATTGAGTCTGTACCCAAAGCCCTTTGAGGATTCCCATTGACTCCGGTAGGATTTGGTTCAGACCTCAAGTGTATAGGATTCCCTTAAGTAAACTCTTTCAAGGCCCATACATGCTGCAATACTTACTGGGCTCTTTGTTGCTTCTGTGAATAGGAATGCGACCTTTACACTTTTAGCGAAGTGCACTGATTTACGGGACTAAATCTTCACGTTTGGGAAAAGACAAGGTTACCATCCCAGCTCCTCCCAACCCTGCTGTGCAGGTGGCTGAGTGGTTGATGAAGCAGTTTCTGAACCACAGCCATTTTAGGTAGATGAGCATTGAGTACAGCAACTTCAGAGCTTCTTCATAAGCAGATGTCCATGAATGATGATGGGCAAGGTGGAATCTGGGGCCGTAAGTTGTTCCAATTCATGAGTCAATGCCCAAGTAATGTTCTTTTCACCACTTCAGGGTCATTCGGATATCCATGTTAGAAGGTCCTTTAGTCCATGCACATAGTAAAAATTGCCACAGTAGCAATTTGAAGATTCTTGTACAATCAAGTACTAGTAAAAAAAGAATACATCTCGGTTTTGTTTTATACACCCAGTCCCTTGGCCATGTGAGGGAGGGGAAGGGGTAAATAGGACGGAAGAATATTGTATCAGGCTGTACTTTGTCTATTCCCCTGCTCATTGCCAAAGGCTGCAGTGGGCTAAGTGGTGAATATTTGAGACAACAACAAATTGCGTAGCATGCATTTCTTTCTTTTAAAGCTAGTCTAACTTCTGGTAACCTTGCCTCCCAAACCTGTTGTTGCAAAAGGAGAAAGTCAAATGAGTGACAGGAGCAGTTTAATTGACAGTGCTATTTTCTACCTGTATTTTAGGTCACTTCCTGGGTAACAACACTGTGATTGATGTACTGAGACAAGCAGGATTTGAAGTGGAGCACACCCCTCCTGGACAACCCATTGGAAAGTAAGCAGCTGCCCACAGATTATTAATCACTTTCTTTCCTTTTCTTTTTTCTTTCCCTTTTTCTGTGACTAGGCAAGATTCTTACATTAGTACAGGAGGTGGATGAGGGGGTGAGGTACCTTCCTTTCCCACCCAAGTTCCAGACAAAAAGTGCGTTAAAAAGCATCCGTAGCATCAGTTTGGAAACACAGGGAACTTCAGTGGTTGTTTTTTTCACTTGTGAATATTATTTATATCACAGCTGCTTAATATTACCAGATCAGAGGTACTACAGTTTCTTCCTGTTTTCAAGAAAACTCTTGTTCTGGTCATTTTCCTCCATAGCTGTTTGGAATTTTTTTTCTCCATGGGGTTTTCATTGCCTCTCCATTGCAGAGCAGTAAAGTGCCACCAACTTCATTTTTCAGGCCCATTTGTCAGGCTGGTCTTCTTCAGGTGGGATTTCAGTTTTGCTTGAAGGACCAGATGTAATGTAGTGGATGCCTCTTACACTCTGGAAATTGTGCTTGGTAGGTAAAAAAAAAAAAAAAACCAATTGGATATTCCCCAAGCATCTTTATCCATCTGATCAAGTGTAAAGCAGGCAAGAAAGATTGATTACCCTGCTCTGGGCAATCTATGTTAGGATAAGCTAAAATATGGCACAAAATTGTCCTCAAGTGGTGAAACAGATTTCCTTCTTCCCCTAGACTTGTCTTTCTTGGCAATTTAGATGAGGTCTCTTTCTGCCTGAGGTCTAAGAATATCTTGGAAAATAGAACTGGAAGGAATGGTGAGGCACTATCTCGGTTTGCAAAGTTAACCTTTCCCCTGCATTCTGCAGATAAAAATTGGCTGAGATTGCTCCATCACAGGATTGTTATCCTCATTAGGAGAAAGTGTTAGCAGCATGCTCCTGTCCCTGGTGGGGCTGGCATGACGTGGTCCAAATATGAGATGAGTTTCAGTATGGAGGATTAATTGCAGGGCTAGGAGACCATGCCTGAAAAAGCTATGTTTAATATACTTGGAAAATCTGTCCGATTCAGCTTTGTTTGTGAAACACTCTCAATGATTCATATAGAATATAATATGGCTCAACTGTACATAAGTGTTTTTGACAGAGCATTTGTCCTAAATGCTTCTTGGAATATGTTCAGCCATAAAAATCTAGTGTTAAATAACAATAGGGAGAAGAAGAAGAAAAAACTATCAAACACAATGCAGAGCATATATGCAGAGGAGATTTAAGAAGCACTTGTGACAGAGATAAAAAAGTGAATGTGACACAGGGAAGAGTAGTAAATGCTTTAACTGACTGTAGCTGGAAATTTCAGCTAAAGTTAACCAAAATGCCTGTGTCTAAAAATACAACACAACAGAAAACCCAAGCAAACAATACCAAAGCAGCTGAGTTTTGCAGTTCCTGCAGGAATGCAGTTCCTACATTTCTGAGAGAGAAGCTTTCCTTTCAGAGAAGCAGGCACTTTCCTTAGCAATTTTCATTTAGTTGAAGTCTTCCCATGAAAAATATTTCAACTGGAAATTGTGAAACTATTAATTTATTGGCTGTTTGCAAATCTTTGAGAAAAGAGAAAAATACGGTAGTGTGAGAGAGATCCAGGAATAGTCTCTGCTCTTCATGGTCTTGGGATATGTCTTTAGAAGTCGTCACAGACTTCAAGTAACATGATGGGGAAAGCAACATGAAACAATGCTGTTACTTAGTGTTGACCTACTTGCAGTGTGGGGTACCTCCGTGTATGTATTTCTCGTTCGACCCTGGCAGCAGCATCTCTCTTGTTCATGACGTCTTCCCTAAAATTGTCAGTCCCTGGGGAAAATGTACTTGAAGGCAAGTGGACTTGGGCTGCTGCCCAGAACAATGCATATGTCCTCAATTGAAGTATCCTACAAAGATAGCTTCTGTATCCAGATCCAGACCAGCATGTTTAGCAGGTTGGTCCCTTGTCTGGACTGGGGCCCTAATTCTAGTGGTGTCTGTCCGAAACAGTGAACATATAAAACTTAGATTGATACATATTGTCTATATCAACATATGTACAATATTGATGTGCGTATACTGGGTATGTTGATGTGCATGAGTACTGGATTGAGTTGAGGGAGGGCATAAGGCTGTATTCCATGATGATTAGATGCTCTGCTGATGAATCTATATGTGTCCGTATGGCCTGATGATCCATGCAGACCAGTCCATCTTAGATGAGAATACAGAAAGAAGAATATATGGCATGGTAAAGAAGTCCAGGGTTGCTATTAAATTGCATTGTGCAGAAAGGATAGAAGATTATGGAAAAATTAAATAAATAGAATTTAAATATATGCCCAGGAAACCTCTCACTGCCTTTAGAAAAAAGAGGCTCCAAGACTTGCATGTCAAGGTCTGTGTTTTCATTGTCCTGCAGCTGTAGCCATCAGAAGTGCTTGGAGCTCCCCCTTAAAACAGAGGAGTCTGCTGCAAACCATGCCGTCTCTCTTTTTAGTGTAGCCTGTATTTAATGATTTCTGGGTGAGATGCAAAAGACAGTCTAATTAAACACAGTTACGACAAAAGTTGACAGCATATTCCAAAAGCATGACTGGTTAATTGGTGTGATGTTGGTCTTATGTTGTAGTTATTAAGAGTCTTAAGGAACATTGCGTATTTATCTGTGCTTCTGGTTTTTTTGCTCTCCTCCTTCCTTTTTAAAAGATGAAATAAAAACATTTGAAAACAGCTAGAAAGGCCCACAAGAGGAACTGTTTTGCAGTAGTGGCTATACTAAGCATGTGTACACATAAAATAAACAAGTAGAAGCTCAAAACAAATTTTGAGCTGCTTGCAAGAAGAAATTGTTTTGTGGATCATAGAGATGCAGGTGTTTTCATCTTGTTTCTTGTGGAGCCATACTTGAAGTAAGAGGTCTTTCTCTCCTCTGCTTAAACCAAAGAGACATTTCTGCTTTAATTCCAAATAAGTTGTATAAGGGAGTCAGGCCCACTGTGTTGCGTTCTGGCACTGACAATTGAAAAATTGGATAGTGTTCAGGGAAGATCAGCTGGACTTTAATGTAGAGAGTTGGGGGGAGTGTGGACGGCACATGGAAAAAATGCAAGGATTGGAAAAAAAAAAAAAATGAAGCAGCTGCATGCTTATGTTTTGGCCAAAGGAATTCAAAAAAGGATTGTTTTGCATGGATTGTGCCCAGAAGGGCTAAGAGGAACGATTTGAGCTGGCGCACAGGAACTTTTGGAGATACATCATATTGAAACTAAGGGTCGTTTTGGCTGAATATTTTGGCTGTTTCGTGACAGTAAGTTGCAGGACAATCTTTCTCAGGTTAAGTCAGAAGCCTCATTATTTGAAATGATGAAAGTAACCTTAGGACATAGCACTGGTGTTTTGCTGCTTACTAGCAACACTGTCTTGGAAAAAAAAAAAAAAACAAACACTATTTCTTTTAGATCTCTTTTCCTAGGATGGTATGATTATTATTATGATTGAAATGATTAATAGTCTGAACTTCATTGTTCAATAATAGTGAAGCAATGTTATAAATAGGTGGGGTAGCCTGGAATCATCTTTAAGCTCTGACATCTATTTCAATTTCAGAAAGGAAAAGAGAGTATGTTTTTAGAAAGAACTACTGCTGTTCCTGTGTATCAGAAAAAGCTTTGGAAGAGTTGAACAGGACAAAGACAAAAGCTGTTTATACTTTCAGTTATGTACAGGCTGGGTAAAACCAGAATATTGTTGGCTTCCTCTATCCAAAATGCTAAGCACAGCTTGTTAAATGGCTCCTCTTTAAGACAACCAAAGTGAATACCTTGAGTCTCACTTTTCTGTTGTCTAGTGATAACCACAAATTTGAGCCAAGCTCTTCCTTTCTTAAAGTGCTGAGAAAAGTAAAGTGAGACCTTTGCAGGCTAGAAGAGAGAGACAAGACATGGAGGGTTTTGATGGCTCCAGAATCAATGAACTGGCAAGGAGTACATGTAAATTACATTTAGCTGGTGTAGAGCTATCTGGGAGCTACACCAGCACCTGCTGGATTTCTGAAATCCCCTAGCTCCTGCTGATCTGCCTGGTGGCTCTGTGCTGACCTTTCTGAGCCCTGTCTAGAATTCCACTAGCTGACTGTTGAAAATACTTTCTTTAAAGCTCGATCCTTTTCTGTAAAAGAAACTCTGTTGTATTCAGCATGCAGAACAATGCTGTAAACACTTCAGAACTTATTCCCGCATTGGCTTCATTTGTTTATTTTGTTGCCTGAGGGAAAGTGTCCTGAATCTGTTTGCCTGACAACCTTCAACAGCATTCCTATTTTCTTCTTATTTTGTTGGCTGTCTTTGTTGCCCCCAGATAAAGGCATTGGAAAATGAACGGCTGAGTCAGTATCTCATTTCTTTGCCCTGAGATTTAAAAAAAAAAAAAAAAAGGCAACTTCTAATAGTAGGGCTTCTGCCAATTGGCTGTCCCAGCCCCTGTCTTTCTTCAGAGCAGGGCTGTCTGCTTCGGGTGGGGAGAGGAGGAGATGGGAGAAAGTTTCCCATTAGATGGATTCCAGTGACTTCAGCAGATAAAAGGCCACAGCTGCTTCACATTTAATTGGAAACAGCCAAATTGCGAGATCAATTCAGGAAGCACCTGTGTCCAGTGATGACTCTCTATTGTTACTGAGTTCTCAGAATCAGCTCTGACCTTCTGCCGTGCGCCAAGCCTTGACATACTGCTCACCATTTTCTAGGCCAGAAAAACACATGGCAGTGCTCATTTTCATCAGACTGCTCTTTCAGATATTATGCTCAATGCTGCCTTCTTTCAGAAGGGGAGAATTCAGGACAGGCTTTTATTTCTGGCCATTTGAGAGTTTATTGCAAACTCTCAGAGCTCTGCTGTAGAAATTAATTACCCTTCCTCCTTATGGTTGAACTTCCTGGCCCAGTTGAAACAACATGTCTTTGCTATTGTAGCTTCTTCCTTTCCTTCTTTCCGAAGCAAAGTCTCGTTCTCCTTTTCCCAGAGCATTCTACAGGTGTGACCCTGGCTCCCCAGCATCAGCTTTGTCTCATGATGGAAGTTGCTTTGCTCCACTGTAAACGCTTTCTTGTTCCGCATGGGATGAAAGCACAGCTGATGCACACAACGATGCAGCCTTTTTGCTCCATTGGGATACATGACCTTCAAAAGGTGGTGTGCAGAACTGGGTGGAAAATGTTAAAAAAAAAAAAAAAAAAAAAAACCACCTTAGTAAAAATGCCAATTCAGTAGACACCATCCCAGAAACTTACAGATGCCATCAAAGCCCTCAGGAGTCTTCCAGCAGTTGCCATGTTTGTTGGGATGCCCAAGCGACTTGGGCTTTGAGATGTCAGCCTGGCATTCTTCCTGGACCACCTAGCTGTTAACGTTTAGAACACCCTTGGGAGAGCATCAAAATTGTGAAGTAAGTAAAATTTTATTTAGAACACAGATAAGGAAAAATTAGGAGAGCTGTGGCACTTTCATTGGGAACAACAGAATTAATTTGAGGCGGGGGGGGGGA
>VXAL01002037.1:197078-280487 GCA_013399475.1 Chauna torquata | reverse complement strand
AGGCCATTCTGGATCTCGTCTTTTCTGAGACAAGGAAAAATGCACGCTTTTTTTTTTCTGTGGGTGGAATAATCTCCCTGTTGGGATGCTACAGTTCTTCTTAATCTTGTTGTAAGCCATTGGATCTTTCACTTGATCTGAGCCTGAAGATCGCACTCCCTTCACAAGCTTCCTTGCCCATTACTTAGGGGTTTTCTCTGACAGCATAATTTGCAGTAAGTGGTGTATAGGGATTAAATGGGGTTCATCTGCACGCATTGGCAAATTTATTGTCTCATCTAACACTGGAGAATATAACTACTTAATGCTTAAAACATTTAGTCATAAAAATATGCACATTACATTTTCAAGGGTTTCCCATGTGCCTTTAAAATATCCTCCTTTGCGATTTAATTTTCTTTTGTCTGTAATTACCTTACAACCACAAAGCGTAGGGTTTAAGTCAATCAACATAACTCGTAGGGGGAAAGAAATTGAAGAAAAACTCCAAGATATGGTAGAGAAACAAAGTCAACTTATGAGTTCTCAGCCATAGAAACCCTATTATCCTGTCACTTCCTGAACAACACATTGTTTAGGGCTGGTATGTCTGCATGTTCTTTAGGCCATCTTTAAACACTGAGCGCCTTCTAAAAGAGTGGAATTTAACAACTTATTACCAAAAAAAAAATCTGTGAAAGAGCAGGATAATTCATGATGTTTTGTGAAAGAATACGGAACAGAACTTCTTAGGAATTTTGCTTGACTGTTTTTCCAAGTGGGACATTCTCTTTTCTCTATAATCAGATTTTATCCTTGGCAAAATTTCTAGTTTCTTTTGAAAAATTGTTTCATATTCTGTATCATTCTGTTCCTTGGGAACTTGCAGACAGAGCCACTGGGGAACCTGGGCTTGGTTCTTTTTGCTCAAGGGCAGCTTGCTCACTGCACTGTCATGAAGCCAGTACTAAGGTTCCTAGGTTTTCAGCTGCTCTGCAGCCTGTCAGTTTTAGGAGATCTGGATCTCATGCTCTGTAAGCTAACAGTCAACTTAGAGAGCCTTAGAGACTTCAAAAGATCAGAGCTCGTTCTTACTTTATTTCCTAGCCAGATTTTGGAATTCTTGTTTCCAGAGGGAAGTTGATATTTCGTCCTCTTTCTGCTTCCAGACAACTCTGATGCAGATCTGCTCACTCCAGTGTCATTAGTGTAAGATTAAAATTCTGGTCCATAGTTACTAGAGATCAATCTGATTGAAACTGTGCTAACATCAACATCAAGGCTTCCATTGGTGCCTGTAGCTTTTAGAGCGGGGTCTTCCTTAACATGAGACTGTAGCTGATCATCTCCTGTCTTTGGTTGTGAGGAGCCCTGAAAGAAATCAGTAGAAAACTAGGAGTTTGTTCACATAATTACTGTAGTCAATATAAAAAGACTAGGTTTTCCAGAGGAGTGTTCATGGGTGTCTAAACCTGCCCAGTTTTCTTGCAGTAGGCGTCTGGCTCATTTTAGCTGACTAATCATTTTGTGACATGAATTCCCCTCCTACTTGGGCTCTGCATTCAAGTCGGACAACGTCATTAGACTCATTTAAGCCTTTGGAAAAATTGCACCATCCTATCTCCAGCATTATATTGAAATGGAGATTGTGTGAGTTTTCTGTTTGTGTATTCAGCCTGCACTTGTCCTGTGGATTGATGGCCTCCATCCCAAGTGATATCAATCTGGGCTGAAGTGCAGCTGCACTTTGTAACAGCTCAAGGGGCACAAAGGTATCAAGTGGTATTGTGTGGTTTGAAAGATGTCGTTTATCTAAGGAAGTTTGTGGTCTGTTTGCTGTCACTCTGTCTATGCACTGCCGACTTCCCTTACCTTCACTATCACGGTGTCAGGCAAAGAGACCTCACACGTTAGGCCAGACAGCTTTTCCTCTTTGAGAGCTGACTTCTTTTCCTTCAGCCAGGAGGTCTGTGGGTTGTGCTGCAATCAACAGAGCTACTTGATTCAGCATGAGTGTAATTACTAGTAATTTTGCTTGCAGGGATCTCTTTCACATGCATGAGTTCCTAAAAAAGGAACAGGATAAAAGGGTAATCAATGACTTTTTCTACTGTCACTTTGACTCAAAATTCCTTTAAGAACAGTGTCTTACAAGAAGAAGGTTGGGAATACAGTTTTCTGCATGAGAATACACTGACAAATACATTTTCTATCTTCCGTGAGGTGAGGGGCAGGTGTTTAGAGGCATGCTTCACAGTCCAAATGGGGTTAGAAGCTCTCCAAAACAATGTTGTGTGACTGGTGACATAGCCAGATGACACCTTGCAGATCTTCTTGTGGCAAGTTTTGAAATTTACTTAAACTTTTCTGAATTGCAGAAATAGATTTCACAAATAGATGGTCATTCTTACATACATGAGATGAAATCTTGCGCCATTTCTTGTCTACTTCAGTGCAAAATAGTCTCGCTTTTAACAACTCGTGATATCTCAGCCAAGCCAAGTGGCTTTACTCTGGCCCTGCCCCAGCTTTGGATCTGAAATCTCTGTGTAGGTGTTGCAGTAGGAGAACCATGGTGAAGGGTCAGACTAAGAACAATGTGTATCAGCTTCTCCTCCTAGATAAGTGCAAGAAGTAGGAACATGAATGCCAAAAAAGTAAGTTCTTACAACATGACTAATAAATTAAGAACAGTGAATATATGAAGCACTTGTCAGAGTGAATAACTTAAAAGCCAGAACATATTTTCATGTCGTAATCATTGAATCATTTTTATTAGAAGTCAAAGTAAATTCCCATGTAATCTGTAAAGTATGTAAAGAGTTTAATTCATACAGTAAATCATGTGTTGGGAATACTTTACCCAGCTCCAGATCAGATATACTTCAGAGAAGCTTTCAGGCTTTAAACCTCTTCCACAAGCTAAACTGATCTCCAGAACCTTTGGAGGTTCACCCTTCTCTGGAGCTCATGCGCCATACAAGTGAATGTCATGCCAATATGTTTCCTATTTCCTGGGAATTAAACTGCTATGTTTGATGACTCAGGACTTCCCAAGAAAGAAACTCAATCACTTACCCTGTCTGAAGCAGCCTCTGGTGTCTCAGCAGACATGTCTTCTCATGCATGTGACAGTGATTCATGATTTCAGAGCAGAGGATCAGCTCTCTTATTTTTTTTCTTCCCACAAACTTAATTAATAAAACAAATTTCTATTAATGGGTGTTGAAAGACTTTGTCTTTCCACCTACACTCCCAAATGCTCTGCATTCCAGGAAGAACGAAAAATGGACCTGTGAATAGAAACAGGAGGGAGGAAAAACAGATCAGATGTGGTATATGCATATAGATGTTATGGGTGTCAACTGATACAATGGAAGAACATCCTGAATGAAGACAATTTCCTGCAATCACGATTACTAAAAATACACTGCTACAATAATCCAGTTTTAGAAGTAATACATGCAAAGATTGGTGCACAGGGAGTGTCTGACAAGAACTAGATGATCTGTTTGGGCCTCAGCCTTGATTTCTTACTCAGGCTGCTGGCTGCATGTACTACAGTTGCTGTGCTTGTGTAAAATGGATCCTTGGCTACTCTGACAGACCTCTGAGATTCCAGTTTGTCAGCAAAAGCAACTGGAGGTTTTACACTATTATGACCACTGTGGACCCGGCAGAGCCCATCTCTCTGCCTCATGTTTTCATCAGCACTAACAATTAGCCTAAATTTATACTTAGTGTGGCCATAACTCCTATTGACTTCAGTGAGAAAACGGTCCCACAAGGCACCAGTGTTGATGTAAGGACTAGTTTGGGGATATTTCCCCTTTCTTCTGCTGTGTGGGAAGTCAGACCAGCTCATATCTCTGTGAGTGCCACTCTCTGCTGGTTACAGCTTGCAGAGGAAGTGAGACCTAGTTTGGTGCTCTTGTTTGTAGATAAGAGCACAATGAATCCTATCCACTGACTCCCATAAAACATGTAAATTCAAGTCAAGATTTTCCAGCTAACCGGCAGCAACTCAGCAGCAGTCATAGAGTCCAAGTGCTTTGGTATCCAGTGCCCTGTCTGGCCACTAGATTTGAATCTCTCGTCATCTGATCCCAGCTTCACATTTCCAAATCACTCTTGCAAAAATAAAGGCAGTCACAGAAATACCTCTGTCGAGACAGCACATCTCTGTTTATGTTTGAACGGACGATATGAATCTGGAGTCCCCAGCGATCAAAGTGCGCATTCACAGAGATGAGCCCCATGTTGTGTTTGAAGTGAGTGCAGCACTTTGAAACAAGGATGAAGCAGGAATAAATCAGGATGAAGGATGTGGGGCATTAACTGCTTTACATGAAATCCCTGCTGGAAAGACATGGCCAGTGTTCCAAAGTTTTCCTTGGAGAGTGCTCGGAAGTTGCATACCAGCCTGTTTGTGGAAGACCAAACAGTTCTCCTATTGTCCTTGATGTGAAATGCTTCCCAGATAAACACTTCCCCCTTCCATTGAGGAAAAACGATACAGCCTGTCCAGAGGTCTAACACAAGGGACTACACTGGGCTGCTGTTCAGCCTCTGCAGTGTTGCTGGTTTCTGTTGGCATTGAGCTTTGCTAAAGGCTATAGTTCATATAAATGCCAGCATCATTAAGAAAGGGCTAAGTTACTGAGTGAGACTGGGATAATCTTCAGGAGCTTAATTATGTTGTGAGCCCGCATCCTTGCGTCTCTGTGTTCGTTATACCCCTGGAATGTAAATCCCAATCCACAGTGGCTAAACAAGGTTCACATGGATCTCAAATACTTTTGTGGTATTGTCTCCTCCTGATTTCTGAAGGGGAAAGAAAACATTGCTAGCTGACATAAACTCATGTGGCTCTCTGTACAAGGAGAGCAGTAAAGCTCTGGTGTTGTAGTGGGCTAAGATTGTAACATTGCCTGCATTTGTGGCATTTTAAATCATTGCACAGGGAATTATTCCCAACACCTGTGGAGTCAAGGCATCAAATTCCAGCACAGGGAAGATCCAGAAGTCCCTGTGTGAACTTAGGAGAGAAAAAGCTGATTTCTGAAATCAGAAGTGCTAAGAATCAAGGCTTTCTAATGCCAGGGTAATACTGGTGGTGGTTTGGTCCAAGTCAGCGGGTGGCTCTTCCTCTGCTTCTCTCGTCCTGGCAGATGCAGTTCTGAAGGACCTAGTTGTGCCCTAACCTCTGACCCAACATCAGGCGCAAACGCAGTTTTGCCGTGGGCCCCCTTCCTTCCTCCTTGGTACCGCTCCCTTTCACCAGGAGCAGTGGTCATTCCGCTCATTGATCGACAGTCAGTGGGTGCAATAGAATCACAGGATGTTTTTTTGCAACCACTTTGTCAAAGCAAACCTTGCTTTGCATTTGTGACATGGCAATCATCTTTCTTCCCCCAGAGGCATGTGATTTCTTGCTAATGTTAAATGAGTATTTTGCATGCGTATCAAACTTACATATAGATTATGGGTTTTGGTCACAAGTGAAATGGCAAGTGCAACTTCTATTGACATTTAGCAGGCATAGAGGTTTTAAATCCCTGAGGCAATTTTTGAAACATCCCACTCAAGCAGAAAGGATATAGACTTGAAGCAAAGCAGAGTTAACAAGTTTTTGTTTGTTTGTCTTACAAATACAGCCATGAATTTAAGTCAGTTTCTGTGTATTTAGGCATTTATACTGATAGCAATCGTTGCTGAATCACAGAGTCACAGAATGGGCAGGGTTGGAAGGGACCTCTGAAGATCATCTACTCCAACCCCCCTGCCGAGCAGGATCACCCACTCAGATCAGTGAAAGAAGGCAAATGACATGCACAGGCAATCAAAACTGTATTAAATGAAGTCATAGTGCAGGAGTTGTTTTATTTTTTATCAAAGGCTGGAAGGTATGTCCTGCGAGGAGAGGCTGAGGACTCTTTGTTTGCCAGGTCTGGAGAAAAGAAGGCTAAGAGGCTACCTTATTGCTCTCTACAACTTCCAGAGAAGGGGCAATGGAGAGGAAGGCACTGGTCTCTTCTGCCTGGTGACCAATGACAGGAAGTGTGGGAATGGCACAAAGCCACACCAGGGGAGGTTCAAACTGGACATTAGGAAAAATTGCTTTAGTGTGAGGGTGGTCAAACACTGGAACAGGCTTCCTAGAGAAGTGGTTGATGCCCCGTGCCTATGAGTGTTGAAGAGGCATTTGGATAATGCCCTCAACAATGTGCTTTAGCTTTTGTTTAGTCCTGAAGTGGTCAGGCAGTTGGACTTGGTGATCTTTGAAGGTCCCTTCCAACTGTTCTGTTCTATTCTATTCTATTTTCCTCTTCATCCAGTACTGAGGTGCCCTGTCCTGCTTCCCTCCCCTTCCTTTTGAAGAACCCCCAGGTCAGTCTGTGAATGATAGACCTGATGAAGTCTAGGGGTCCTGTGGGGTTTTTAATCATTAGACTCCGGTAAGAGTCTGAAAGAACTGAGCTCGTACCTGAGCCTTTCCTCAGGAGGTCTTTCTCCTTCCTGCATATTTTCATACAAATAAGGACATTTCATCTTATCTGGTATCTGTGCCACTTGGGATAATTCGGTTACAACTGGCTGTCAGATTGTTACTGGAGCAGGGAAGAGACAGAGGGACAGACAGGCTTGTGTGCAGGGTGTCATCATTTGGTTAGGAAACCCAGCTAAAAGCATTGTTTGAGTAGTGTGCGCTTCAGTTCAGAATAAACTTCTCTGTCTCAGAGGGCCCGGCTGAGCAGCCCCAAGCTTTTATTCTTGTTGCAGAGAGATGAGTCAGATGAATCATTCTGCAGTTGTAATTAAAACATCTTATGTGGGTAACATTTCAGCAACACGGGGACAGTTTTGCTGTCTGGCCCACGCTTATCTGTCCGTAATGCTCACGTGGCCCCCGGCAGCTCAGCGTCTCTTAATCTTTGCTCTATTTCTTCTCACTATCTTCATGTAGGGTGGGGAGTTACTCCCATGGATGGATAGAAAAATGGGGCATGAAGGGATTTTTAACTGCCTGAGGAAAACTGTGACAGCACAGCTAGTTTAGTATTAGTTAAGCTACTAACCACTAAACCACTGGGCAATCCCTGCCCTACTGGGATGGAATGGACCATGCTCAGGCCTGTTGGAAGAGCTGTAAAACCACTGGCAGCCATGTGCTGCTCTAAACAAATATGAGATACATTTCAGTCACTGCAGAATATGACACAGGGGTCATTTGAGCGTCCTTCTCAGTGCCTGAGACTCATCCTTTCCTCTCAACACTTTCTTGTACAGATATTTCCTTTATGGAGCTGCTTCTAGTGAAAGTAGAAGATTTATGCGGGCTTTCCTGTTTCTGGTCTTAGCATTGCCTGGTACTTGCCTATCAATCTCACAACTGTGGTATGGAGATATCACCTATCCAGGACTGATCTTAGCTGACAGGACAGACCACAACAGCAGAAGAAAAAGTCAAGGGCTTTCTATGTCTGACAGCAACATAAATTCAGCCATACTGTGCAGACAGCATAACAGAAACTNCTTACAAATACAGCCATGAATTTAAGTCAGTTTCTATGTATTTAGGCATTTATACTGATAGCAATCGTTGCTGAATCACAGAGTCACAGAATGGGCAGGGTTGGAAGGGACCTCTGAAGATCATCTACTCCAACCCCCCTGCCGAGCAGGATCACCCACTCAGATCAGTGAAAGAAGGCAAATGACATGCACAGGCAATCAAAACTGTATTAAATGAAGTCATAGTGCAGGAGTTGTTTTATTTTTTATCAAAGGCTGGAAGGTATGTCCTGCGAGGAGAGGCTGAGGACTCTTTGTTTGCCAGGTCTGGAGAAAAGAAGGCTAAGAGGCTACCTTATTGCTCTCTACAACTTCCAGAGAAGGGGCAATGGAGAGGAAGGCACTGGTCTCTTCTGCCTGGTGACCAATGACAGGAAGTGTGGGAATGGCACAAAGCCACACCAGGGGAGGTTCAAACTGGACATTAGGAAAAATTGCTTTAGTGTGAGGGTGGTCAAACACTGGAACAGGCTTCCTAGAGAAGTGGTTGATGCCCCGTGCCTATGAGTGTTGAAGAGGCATTTGGATAATGCCCTCAACAATGTGCTTTAGCTTTTGTTTAGTCCTGAAGTGGTCAGGCAGTTGGACTTGGTGATCTTTGAAGGTCCCTTCCAACTGTTCTGTTCTATTCTATTCTATTTTCCTCTTCATCCAGTACTGAGGTGCCCTGTCCTGCTTCCCTCCCCTTCCTTTTGAAGAACCCCCAGGTCAGTCTGTGAATGATAGACCTGATGAAGTCTAGGGGTCCTGTGGGGTTTTTAATCATTAGACTCCGGTAAGAGTCTGAAAGAACTGAGCTCGTACCTGAGCCTTTCCTCAGGAGGTCTTTCTCCTTCCTGCATATTTTCATACAAATAAGGACATTTCATCTTATCTGGTATCTGTGCCACTTGGGATAATTCGGTTACAACTGGCTGTCAGATTGTTACTGGAGCAGGGAAGAGACAGAGGGACAGACAGGCTTGTGTGCAGGGTGTCATCATTTGGTTAGGAAACCCAGCTAAAAGCATTGTTTGAGTAGTGTGCGCTTCAGTTCAGAATAAACTTCTCTGTCTCAGAGGGCCCGGCTGAGCAGCCCCAAGCTTTTATTCTTGTTGCAGAGAGATGAGTCAGATGAATCATTCTGCAGTTGTAATTAAAACATCTTATGTGGGTAACATTTCAGCAACACGGGGACAGTTTTGCTGTCTGGCCCACGCTTATCTGTCCGTAATGCTCACGTGGCCCCCGGCAGCTCAGCGTCTCTTAATCTTTGCTCTATTTCTTCTCACTATCTTCATGTAGGGTGGGGAGTTACTCCCATGGATGGATAGAAAAATGGGGCATGAAGGGATTTTTAACTGCCTGAGGAAAACTGTGACAGCACAGCTAGTTTAGTATTAGTTAAGCTACTAACCACTAAACCACTGGGCAATCCCTGCCCTACTGGGATGGAATGGACCATGCTCAGGCCTGTTGGAAGAGCTGTAAAACCACTGGCAGCCATGTGCTGCTCTAAACAAATATGAGATACATTTCAGTCACTGCAGAATATGACACAGGGGTCATTTGAGCGTCCTTCTCAGTGCCTGAGACTCATCCTTTCCTCTCAACACTTTCTTGTACAGATATTTCCTTTATGGAGCTGCTTCTAGTGAAAGTAGAAGATTTATGCGGGCTTTCCTGTTTCTGGTCTTAGCATTGCCTGGTACTTGCCTATCAATCTCACAACTGTGGTATGGAGATATCACCTATCCAGGACTGATCTTAGCTGACAGGACAGACCACAACAGCAGAAGAAAAAGTCAAGGGCTTTCTATGTCTGACAGCAACATAAATTCAGCCATACTGTGCAGACAGCATAACAGAAACTGGAGTTCCTCTGGGGCCCTTTTGGTGAAGGCGACATCCCCAGCCTGTGCTGCAAATTCAACACCTACAGTGGAATGTGGTCTGAAATAGGGAGGAGTACTTGCTTATTAAATGGTGAGGGAACAGATGAAGTCCCTTACAGGAGAACTAGCAAATAATGACACTCAGTGTGGATTAGGAAGACAGAGGCAAAAACTGAATGAAGGTTGCAAGCATAGAAGTTGAACCCTTGTTCCTCCAGACCCAGTGTATGTTCCAGCGTGGGGCCCATGTGGCAGAGATGGCCTAATCCCATAAGGCTGGAAGGAGGGGACAGTCTCTGTGGACAGCTAAGACAGTTCACTTTAATAATACATTAAAACAAAATGAAATAACTTTAAATTACCAAACCATTCTGAGCATAGAAGAGTGATTTTGAGGTAAAAAGCTACCTGCTAGCAAAGGAATATTGGCTTTCCTGTAATTTGAGCTGGACTGCAGCACCACTTCAGAAGTCCTAGTTTGGTTGCTCTGAAAATGTTCCAGCTTTCCATAGTGATAAGAGGCTAACATGACTACTAGAACCCAAGCCAAATGCCTGGCATAGTTTTGATGAGTCTCTGACGTCCATTAGACTTGTTATAAGTGATATTACATGCTATTGTGTATGTAAACAGTTTATGTAGAAGTTGGGTTTGCTGAAGCTTGTGACAAGAGCCGTCTGCCATTCACATTCACAAAGCACCCCTGGTGAAGGTTTCAGCTCCTGCCAATCCCCAGTCTAATTTATTATTTTTCCTTGACAAATGGAATCTGTAGAGATTACATAAAGAGCACCTGAGAATGTTGATATCTCTCTGTCCAAGGAAGCCAATTGGCCTAATTCCTTTGCTGGGCCTGCAGAAAGCCCCTAGTAGCCATGTGTGGATATTGCTTCCCTTTTCTCTGTGGGAGGATGAAGGGCCCAGGAACTGCTCCAAAGACCCATCACTCTCCTCCCCCTTTTTCAGAGGCTCTATAGGGGACCCAAGTAGACATCTGTGACTCCTGATGGCTGGTGCTAACCAGTCAGGTGCAAGAGGAAGGAGGCACTGCCTTTATGCAGATCTTCCTCTTCCTGCTGCTTTTCAGCTGTGTTGGTTATTCCTTGGAGCAGGTGAGCCCCTAAAGGTCCTTTGCAGTGAGGCCTACAAGAGACTTCAGGGAGGGAAGCTGCAAAGGCTCTCACGTTTTTACAGTTGGTGCTCTGGTTGTATCTGTCTGTCCTTGTCTCTTACCCTTTGCTTGTTAGCTTGCTGAGATGAAGCTCTTTACTGTGTGTGTAGTTTACTTCTGGGATTCCTAAATGTACCAATAATAATAATATTAGAAGTTGCAATGAGGATGCTTTAAGATATTTGCTTTAAGAGTAAGTGATGTGACTTTCTGGTTTTATTCCTCATCCCATACGAGTTGTGCTGAGCTCTGAATACCTTTTCTGTACACATCTCAGAGATGTCAGAAAAAGACTTCACCTTTTTGGCTTTCATTTCCTGGTGAAAACATTCAGCAATGCTTGTCAGGGTCCTATTCTTCTGCAGTGTGAGCACGCCTGCCAGTGTGGCAGACAGCATCCTCTCACATCAGAACTGGTGTCAGGGAGAGATGATGGAGCTCAGGAAAGCCCCTGCCCTGTAATGCTGCCGCAGCAGCAGCGCCTTGGCAGGGCACAGCAAGGCACCAGCTTGGGTCAGGGTGTTTTCCTGTTGTAAGGGGAGCAAGACATTGGCCCTCGTGTTTGTAGCTAGCTGGTGAGATTTGCCTGAATTCATTAAAAAAATCAGTCTTTCTTGTGGCCTCAGATGTTCCTAGATACTCAAACCGTATTTGAAGATCTAGTCTCATAGGTTTCAATTAATGACCAAAAAAAAGAGAATAAAGAAGCTCCTTTTCTTCCCCGAGGCTTCAGCAGCAATGTGCGTGCTTCATTAACAAAGAATTGTAATGAAGAATGGATTTGTCAGGCAGAAATAAGTATTTGATACAAGCAGTTTCATCAGCATGAGTTAATATAGAGTGGGAATTCGAGTGAAACCAGGCTAATATAAGGAGAGACCTTAAGTGAAATCAGTTAACATTAGATTTGATAAAACAGCATTAGACATAAAAGCAAGTGGAGTTTGGAGGAAGACCTCTTCTGCCTTCATTATGTTTCAAGGGCTCTGTCCATTACCGTGCAGTAAAAATGCCCACAGACAGGCTGAAGTGTTGTCTGAATAGGATTTCTGACAACTGTTTAGTTCTTTTCTTGGAAACACTCAGGCTTTGTGATAAAAAATGATGCAGATGGGCTATAGCAGTATTCTGGAGAAAGGCAGACTGGCTCTGTGTTCCTTTTTTTAGCTCAGCAGCCATTAGCAGCTAAGCAGATCAGATGTTTTACAACATCAGCTACAGTGAGGAAAAGTGGATTCAGTGTAACAGAGATGTCGGGTCTGTTACAGGCATGATCTTCTTAGGGTTGTTTGGTTCCACACTTCTGCCTGCTACTCTGTTTAAGTGGTCGGTGTCTCTCTTCTTCTGGAGATAGTAGCTGCTTATGTGCCTACATTATGTGTTGTCTTGCAAATCTAAGAGTTTGTATTGAACAAGGTACTTAAGGAAGACAAGTTGCCATGCTCGTACAGATCTGTGATCCACCCAGTATCTCATCTCTGCTAGAGCCCAGCTTCAGAAACATCAGGGGGAAGTACAGGAAGCAACACCAGGCATACATTGAATAGTCTGCCCCTAATTTAAGTCTGAAGTCAGTAAAAATGTACTGAGCTAGGCATTCAGTAACTTGCTCAGTTGATGTCTCTGTAGAGAGTTTATTTTTAAGATGTGATGAGAAATATATACTTCTGCAGATGTTTTCCTCTCCAGAGGATCCAGCAGAGAAGGGAAACCAGTTCCCAAAGGACAAAATCTGGGAGCAGAATTAAATTTGGATAGCAAGCAAGAAAGGTGCATACAACAGTTATGTATTAACAGTAATTCTATTGAGGAAGGGAGGTTTAGCAGTCAGTTGTGGTTTTTTGTTTGTTTGTTTTTTTGTCAATCTGCTGCTTAATCTTGAAACCTGTCTGGATGACAAGTACTGGGATGGAGCAAATTCATCCTTACTTTTTTTATGCTTAAACGGAGGTCAGAAATCATTTGAAAATAACAGCACATGAGACAAAAGAATAGTTTAGTTTTGCAGATGAGTTAGCAAACCTGCCTTTATGTATGGCTATACAACTCAGTGTCCCAAAAGTTGACCTTGACTGGAGAGGAACAGATATACATAGACATCAGGAGCTCCACTGACTTAAAGTGGAATTAGGAGAGAGATGAGTTTTGGTGAGTATTTCTAGTTTGGTTATGGCAGCTGAAGGAGAAAGAAGGATTTTTTTTCTAGCCCTTGTCTTGTTTTATGGTCTCTGGAGTCTGAGTTCGTAACGGCTGTGATGAGTTAGTGGCATTTGGTCACCATTGTCTGGTTTCTCAGACACTGCCCAAACCATAAATGCGCTGTAGAATCAGAACTGGCCTAAAACCTAAGCCTGAACCAAAACTTTGGCACATCAGAATTAGACCTGAAGAAACTCAGTGTTGCAGATTGGGCTGCACTGGGTGAGAATTTTATGCTTTGCAAAACCTATTGAATGATGGAATTTAATTTCCAGCACCTGAAAAATCTACTGTGTGTAATTAATATGACATCACCTCGAACTAACATAAAAAGCTCTGAGATTTTTTAAAGAGGAAGCAGAGATTACATTGCCCAGTAATAAGTCCACCATTCTTTTTTATTAAAGTAATACACATGTACTTATTAAAAAGTTAGGTTAAAAACAGAGAGTAATATGTTTGCCCTTGTTACTAATGGTTTTCAGAAAAAAATGTGTGGAATAAAGCTTGAAAATACTCCAGTTTAATAAAAATGCAAGCCTAAAATGTTGTTTTGTAGGGTAATCACATCACCTTAGATTCATCAGAAAACCTGTGTATTGTTGGCAAGTTTGGGCAGGAGTCAGCATTTCCACTCCAGAGTCAATGGTGACACTCCAGCATTTGTTTCCCTTCAAAATCAGGCAGGAAAAGCAGAAATACTGAAAATTCATTGCAAACTCAGTATGCAAAAATTCATTAGAAGAAGATTAAACATTTCAGTTAACATTATGTGACAGGTCTTTCAGTGGTAAATGGACATACAGGAATTGTAATTTGAATGCCAGGCCTTACTGTGAAGTAGAATCCCAGAACAAACCAGATTTCCCAGGACAGCTACATAGCTACATGATCCCATGTTGAACCAGGATACTTGAGTAGAAAATGGACCATATTGAGCTATAGGATAAGTATTCTGTCCAAGGAGCTTTGAGTACAACTTCCACGATGCAGTGAGGCACCGAAGCAGCAGTATTATGAATATTTTGCATAACCCAGACTATCTAGGCATAAATAGCTTAACACTAAACTGGTATGGTGATAATAAGACAGTGAAGATTTAGGGAATAGAGTCTGAGGTGAGGCTTTGAGCCCTCCTGTGTGCCACAAGAGCAGAGAAGGATCTTATTTACTTATTAACATGGGAGATGAAAGCGAGACTGGAGTCAGCCCATCCTTCCTCTGTGGGCACAGCCCATCTTCTGAGGCTGGAGTGTGCTGCTTATACAGCTTACACTAAAGAAGCGTGAACAAAGGATTATTTAGTTCAGGAACTGAACCAAAAAGTCGAGAAGGGGGAAATAAGTTCAGAGCAAACTGAAAAGGAATATTTTAAGGATGTCTTTGAAGGCAGGGGTTGGGTTTTTGTCATTTTTATTTATTAGTCGTGTTTTTCTTTCTAATTGAGATCAATTTTTAAACAAAAAAGGCCACTTTGTAGCATTTAAATCTTTGAAAACAGAGGATTCAAAAAAATAAAATCAAAAGCTTTGTTCAGAAAGTGCTGAAATGAAACATTTTGACTTTTCCAAAATAAAAGGCCATTTGAAAATGTGGAAATGACACGTTACAAATGTTTTAGTTCTCTTATTTTTTTCAGCAAATTCAACCACTCAAATTGCAAAAAGTTTACATTTCTTCTATGCCCCAGATCAGCTCCACTTTTAATGAAATGGAATAGACAAAAAAACTTCTACACACTTCTTTTGTTTTATAGTTTCTCAAACTAGGAAGGAAAACATTAAAATCCTTGGGGATATCTTGACCTCACAAGCTCTTCACTTTGTTTATGCACAGAGTTGAGGATTGCATTTATATGTTTACATGGAGGACCAAATTCCCTCTCAAACTAAGGTCACAGTTCTTGAAAAGCAGTGGTTGTTCCCAGGCAAATATTCTGATGTGGATTTTGAGTCCAGAGATACCATCCAAGTTTTGGGTGGACTGTAATCTAATTTAATTATTTAACCTAATTTAACTGATCCTGAGTTCTGGTAGACTGGTGCAAAAACAAAAACAACTTTGTTTCCAAATTCTGTTAAGAAATAGCAACAGGTTAACTGTAGCATACAGGCCTAAGGCAACAGCATGCTAAATAAAATAACCTCATTATAATTAAGCCAATCAGGTGAATGAATAGCCAGGGATTTCACAGGTATTCTGTTTTGCTGTCTACTGCCCAAATTCATCCACAGCAATTTCTGGCACTTATCTGAAGCAGCTCAGATAAATTAGGACTGTGTGGTCACTAAAGGAGAGGAGTAGATGTCTGCAGAGAATCAAGATGCTAATACATAGGATAAATCACCAGCCTGGGTTTTCATCTTTTTTTTCTTTAACTGTAGGGGAAACATATGGTGACTCCGTATTAAACAATTTGGCTGACCACCTGAAGTGATGCGAGAAGAATCTAGTCCTCAAATCTCCTCTTTGGAGTTACTCGCTTTTGCAGTTAATACATAAATAAATAATTATGCAAGCTTTCAACTTGAAAGAGATTAACTCTGTGGTGATATGTACTGGTGTCACCTGGTTACGTGAGAGACCATGGCCTAAATCTGTACTGTACGCTGACATCTTGTGAGAGGCCCTATAAGCTATGCTGGTGTGGGGTTAGGATTTCTGCCTGGTTTTCTGTTCTCCTTTTGTTTGCTGCTCTCCCAAGCTATGAAAATTCGAATTTCATCCTAGCGTGGCAAAGAAAAAAATGTCAAACTTCTTGTGGGACAGGAGATTCTGGTGCCCATCTTGTGGTGTGCATGACTGTTCTCTCTAAGAGATGTGTAAGGAAAAAGAAGGCAAGAAGCAGATGTCTCTGTGGCCTGTGGCAAGGCGAGGCAGGATGCTTGCGAGGCACTGATGAATTCCTGCCTTGACGCAGACTCCCAAACTGGAATTTATGGGAATCCATCTATAATAAAATGCTCTTAACTTAGTGTCTGGCTATAGTCCTGGTGCATCCCAAGGATGGTGGCATAAGGATAAAGCTGCCACATCACGCATTCCTTGCTATCACCACAGCTTGTTTCTTGAGACAAATTCTTTCCTTGTCTGACAGTTTTGAAAACTGAAGCAAGGAGCAAAGAAAAAACCTCAGCACCGTCGCCGTACTTGGAAGTGTATGCAAAACATGGCAGTCTACTGAACAACACTTTTCCATTTCTCACACCACAAAGACAAGATGCAAATACCAAATTGGCAAGCTTGCATTTTAAGAGATTCTGCGCTTATCTGAGTGAACAAAGATGTTACTGCAAAATTGCTGAAAAATAGATTAAAGATTTAGTTGTGTGGAAGGTGTGTATGGTCAGCAAAGTGCTTAAAAAGCATCATCTTGTGGAACAGGTTCCCCGTTGTTGCTGAACAGTGGTTGAAGTGAGTTGGCTGCAAAAGGGGGTGTTTCTGTGGAGGTCTCTGAATGGCATGTCCTCTCTCATGAGCTGAAGCAAGGGCAAATTCCTGGCCTTGCTGAAGCCCGTGGGAGATTTGATTTTGGGCGCCAATGGAGTAGGACTCACCTGTGTACCACAAGAGTTACACCAGCAGGGTCAGCGGGCAGAGGCGTGTTAGCAGGGTCTGCTCTACCTGGTGCTCCCCTGAGACAATCATCAATGAACTGGGGGCTGTGAAAGCCCCTGTCGGTGGGGACAAGGTGCAGCGCAAGGTGTGTTAACACCACGCAGGCGCTGCTCGTGGAGGAGGTGGGCCCTTCAAGAGGGCCATTCAGAGCAGGAACAAAACGCGAGTGCTCTGATTCACCCTGTGGAGGTGGTCAAGTCCGGAGATGGTCACAGCCCCCTGAGCTGCAGAAATTGGATAACTGATGTGAGGGTAGGAGGGATGCTTGCCTAGGGAGGGAGAGAGGCACAGCTGGACTCCCACGTGGCTTGGGGTTGAGTGAGTGGGACCTGAGCAATTATAAGCCTGGGAGTTATGAAAAGAAGCTATTACAGGATGTCATGATGATGTTAATTTTTTTTTTTTTCCTGACCAGATCCCCTCTGTAAGCCTAGCAAATCCTGATGATGAGTCAAATTTCTATTATCACTGCCAGCACAGAGACACTGGAGACCACAGGGCAGAGAGAGCAATACTGAGACAGTCTAATGGAGTGTACAACTGCCTAATCTACTTGCATGTTTTGTTTTGTTCTTTTAATTCTTGAAAAGAATTAGAAAAGGATGGCAAATCCACCAGCAGCAAAACAAAACCACAGGGGTCTTTGTCTGTAGATTAAGCATTTTCAAGATTGAATAAGAATAAATGTTTTCCTGTTTTCACTATTTTCTGTACCTTAGGATAAAGCAACTTAGGTTATTTGCTGAGACTCCCTAGTTTTCTTATTTGGACTTAATGATTTTAGAGAACTTGTTTTGCAGAACTGTGCATTCCAGGGAAGGAAATTAAGATCGGAGATGAGAGAAACCTACCTAAGGGGTGAAATACTTTAGTTTCTCAAAGACCATCCCATGTGGGAATGATACATTTAAAAATGGGTGGAACCTCTAAGCCTTGAGTTGTATCAAGTTATTCAAGAAAAATCTCTGAGATCTTTGTGTGGACCAAGATATTTGGGTGGTATTTTCTCACTCTTTCTTGAGAAAAGGCACTGTGGCCTCACAAAGGAAAACTAGCCCTGCGTTTCTCTGGCTTTAAAAATAACTATGTATCTTGAAAAGCTGTCTCAGCAGTAGTGAATGAGTGAAAAAAAGTATATTATATCCCCATGGTTTCATACAGTGCAGCTGTGCTAACAGAGTGCATTGAGACTGAGACCAAAGGAAAGGCATGAAATAGTCCATGAAATCATCAGTGAATCTAATGTTAAAGCTTCATGCAGTGAAGAGAACTGTTGCCCAGGTATCCTGTTGCAAATATCGGGGGGGAGGGAGTCTTTTTTTAGGGGGGAAAATCCAGAATATGAATAAATTCAGGCCCACTGTAAACATATTAATAAAAGCTTTGATGAAATCAGTGGGAAGGTTATCATCTGATAGGAAGTCTGCCTTACTCTGAATTAAAATATATTTAAATATCATTACAATACATTTGGATTAAATATGCATATTCTATTGGATTAAAAGTTTTATTTTTATTTCTGGTCAAATGTCTGTAGGATGATGATCAGATTTGGAAACAACCAGGTCCCTAGATTTTTTAAAGTCAATTTCAAAAAAAATCATTTTTCTATGTCTAAAACTTGATGACTGTTTTTTTGTTATTGTTGCTGTATCTGACTTTTTAGACCTTTCTATTTTTACCACATTGTATGTGATTATGCTTTCATTTATTAGGAAGAGATGTTGAGATGTTTTTACCAAGGATATTTCACCCCTCGGATTGCCAATATTCTCGAGCTTCAATGCTTCAAGATAGCTTAAAACACATAGAAGCAAGCATGCATCAACATATAATCTTCATCAGTCTTTCTTAGGTCTTGGGATAATTATTAGTAGTACAGGAATAATGGAACAAATATTGACCAAATGCAATATACAATTACCCCAATGGATATATTCCCTATGCGTCAACTCTAAAGAACAAGTGGTTAGTTTATAACCCTCTTTGGGTTACAACATTTTAACATTTCTTCAGTGTTTATTTATTCTCTTCCCAAAGAATGTTCTGAAATATCGAGTTTACAACCTGTGGCTCATGTGATGGTAGTGGAAACAATTAAGCCAGAAGCTTTCAAAGCCACCATTGGGATTTTGATGCCCAAACTCATTAATTTTAATAAGAAGTGAGCTGCCAGTCCTATTAAGTGGTTTCTAAAATCTCAACCCGTAAAAACACCTCTCCACTGATTCCAGTTTACTAGGAGTTCAGAGCAAGATAAACACGTGTAACAAAATAGTAGGTGTTAAAAGGTGGAAAGTATGTGTTCAGATGTCTCTAAAAGCATTCAAGGAACCAAGTGCTGGCCCCAGGCTTTTACTGGCAGATGTGGTCTGATATGGGGGCTGCTCCTGCCTTCAGCATCTTGGGGAATTACTGATGCGATCTCTCTGCCAACTGATCAGAGTGTGAGGCATGGTTTTGGTGAGAAGAACAAAGTCAGTGGAAACAGAAGTCTTGGCAGCAGCTCAATTTCAGCTGTGATGTTCACGTTGCTTGTCAGCTTTGGGTTCTTGCATCTGCTCCATGCTCTTGTTTCTGCCTGCTGCAGCCTTGTAGCCAGGGTAGCGGCTCTTCTCCTTGGTGTGCATACGGATGGATGGCTTGCAGGAAGACCTGAGTGAATTAACACAACACAGAAGAGCAGAGGTATTCAGGGTAGTACCAGCACGATCTGTCTTTGGGCAGTAGCAACCAACCAGTATTCCCATTGCTTTGGCGTAAGTGCAGGTGGCAGTGAGGCCAGGGATTTCTTAATACCCGTTGCAACCGGCTCCCATTGCAGTTACTCACACGGTGTTTGTATCCGGTTGGTCCAGGCCCTTCCTACCTGCCTAAACCATCCTGTCCAAGTTTGCACTGTGTTATCTTCCAGGCCACTAAATGGCTGAATTTGCTTGTTGGTACTTCACTGATCCACCATTCTGGTTGGATAAAAATTAAGAGTTTGTCTGCTGTGACCTGAAGGACCCATCCACTGCAAGTCTATGAGAGCCTTTCCTTTTATTTGACTCGGGAGATGGCATTGCTTCAGTAATGAGCAGAGTGATTGTGATCCGTATTCCTCAGTCTAAGAAGTTGTGAAAGCTTTGGAGAGCTCCAGGATCTCTCAGAGAAAGTTCTGCACTGATGAAAACTCATCCTCAACATGAATCATGGAAGAAAGCCTTACTGGGTAAAAATATCCAGAATCAGTAGATCTCTCTGTGATGTAAAATAGAGCATAGAATGGGTATGAATGAGTTCAAAACTGACTCGCTGAGAGTCTGAATGCCTGGAAAAACAGGAAAATATGGGATTTTCGTTTGTCTTTTATTAGTGAAAGCAACCTTGGAGAAATTTAGAATTAATTTAAACAAGTGTCTTTCTTTTCTTTATCTGTCATATGATCTCTGAAAAATTTCATTGCTGTTGGTACAAGTGACAAAGTTACTTTAGTGTTTGCCAGTGAGTCTCTTAGTAGCAGCAATTAGTACTTAGTAGCTCTTGGAAGGAACTTAAGGTGAAATATGATGCAGTGGAAATAGATATGACCATCCTGAATGCTATCATAATGGACTTCAAAACTATTGAAAAAAAAAAGCTGCCATTACCAGTAGTAGATGTGACTTGTTTTGGAAGAGAACAAAATGTTCCATGAATGAAACATGTGGTTTCACTTGCAGCACATTTTGTGCATTGTCACCAATGCAGTTTAGGATTTCTTATTACTTTTTCATTAAAATGTCTTACTGGTTTCACTCAGGAGGCAAAACTTTTCACGTGGCTTTAATTGTTTCTGTCATAAAAGTCATAGCATCCATGTAATAGAAATAGTTTCACAGACCACAGCTTCATATTGCCTGTTATTCCTCTTCCATTTTCTATACCTACAACTCATTGGGCCATCCCAGAGACAGAAAAAGTTCCTCTCTTGCAATTAAGACCAAACAGGAACTTCTACTGAAGTTAGAAAAAAAATCACTTTATGTCAGTACTGCTGTGTTAGATTTTGTTTCAGATATCTTAGCTCACAAATGTAAGCTGATGTGGCCACATATCAAAGAAGAGTGTTTATATTGACTTTTTTTTTCTAAAGTTAGTGAGACTTTAGAAGATGAAATTAATAGAAGGCCTTTTGCTGCAGAGTTCCAATCAGATGCAAGAGGTGGTAGTATTTCAAACAGGAGAAGTGAAGAGCTCTGGCAGTATTGTTTCACGGTGGCCCTGTAAAGGTAATTTGCCCCCTTTTTTTGCCTCGCTTCTCCATTATACAAAAACTGCTAGAGTTTGGGTCTCACAAATCCCATCCCAGCAGCCTAGCCATTAGACCATGCTTCTGTCATCAATCTGGGCTTCCCTGTCACCAGTCCTAACTCAGATGAACAAGTATAATAATTGTTGCAGTCAAAGCAATGACTAGTTTTCCACAGATGATACCCAAAGTTGACAAAAGAAGGGAACTAGTGTTATCTCATTAATTTAAGTTTCACTTCTGTTAAGGTATTCGTTAGCTGACAATCTGTTTTCCTCAGTGAAAGTCCCCATTTTGCCATTTAGCTTTCAGCCCACTGCAGGAGGTAAAGGTGTACCCTACTGCAGGCTCTAAAGCCTGTAAGAAATAGTTAAAATGCCAGAAAACAACAGCTTATCATCTGCCTCTTCACCCTTTTTCAATTTGGTGTTTACTTGATAATTTTCTAGGAAATACCAATGTTGTGTTTATCCGCTGCTCCAGAGCAAAAGCCTCTTTTCTTGTACATGTTCTTAGCAGATAGCAGCACCCATGAAGTTGTGTAGTTCTCTGTTTTCTCCTTTACTTAGCACTATATCCCTCACTTATTCATCAAATGTTTAAATGTTGTGTTTTGCAGTTCAAGGACAACAAAGACAAGCCCAGCCTTAGAAGGGTCCTCAGCAACAGCCCTGCCTGTTTTCCAGCTTTCTGAGCAGGTCCCACTGACGTCACCTTCCCTGAAGCCCCTGCGGATGGATGAAGAAGACAGCCTGTCTCCTCACCTCCTGTTGCCGGACAGTATCAGCCAGCTGGAGGAGTTTGGCAGGCAGAAGAAATGGCACAAGAAGCAGCACAAACATCATCGCCAGAGGCAATTCAATGACCTCTGGGTTCGGATAGAAGACAGGTGAGTCATAACGTTTATGGCTCTTGTCCTCTTCCTGCTGTCTCCTAAATAGTTGCCCTTTACTGATTCCAGCCTTAGTTGATTAGACCATAAGAAGGGTTGGAGAAAGGCTAAATAGGAGAGGTGGGATGTGAGGTGTTGGTTTTGGAGCATAATGAAGCACTTGGTGGAAGGCTCATAGGAACATTTAATCTAAAAATGAAGAGAAAGAAAGCTAATGGTTAGAATATTTAAAATATACAGAAACAACAAGTTACCAGAGTAAAAACAGGGAAAAATGACAAGGGAAAATATTCTGTTTGCCCTCCTTCTTCCAATACTTGTTTTGCAGTCTTTACTGTCAGTGTTCAGCCCAAAGACTGAGCCATTTTCCAACTATTCACATTCCTCCTGGGAGTTTTTAAGATTCTGACATATCTGACTTTCATCTTCTGTGTTCTGGGGCTGAAATGTTTTAACACCTCAAGTTGCCTTGAAAACAACAAACTGAAGCATCCTGAGTCTAGCCACAGTGTGTGTGTATGTGTGTGTGTGTATCTAACAACGTATCTATTTATAGCTTGTTAGAGCAGGATTAGGACATATCACATCTAAAAATCACAGTACACCCTGGAGAAGGGAAATATTCATTACTGTAGGTTACTACACATGGGAAACTGAGGCATAGGCAGAGTATAGCTAAGATCGTGGGGAAAATCTGTGACATCACCAAGTATTGAACTCCTGATTTCCAGCTCTTATTTTCTTCCTGCACCACATTATTGAATATATATTAAGCTCTTTCACAAAATTCCCATTCTGTTCACTCATTTTTATTCTCTGCATTAGTTGTGTAGCAGCAATAGGACATCTATTTGCCAAAGCCCAAATTTACCCTGCCCAAAGTGAAATACTAACCTAAGGGCCTTTATGTGAAGGGAATGGAGATGGGCACATTTTCATGGCAATTCCAGTCTTGGTCCGAAGTTCAAAACTTCCATTCGTGGTTTGAATAAGAGGATGAATCTGGGCCTTTATGTCTGACCCAGGCTTCTTGATGTGTGCTTTTGGAATTCCTGGGCAGTTTATTCTCCATCTCTAAAACTGGGAAAGTTCTTAGTGCCTTTATCCAGGCCAAGTAATGAACAAGGGCAGATTAACAGCTGCAATGTTTATAGGGCTGCTAACAAGTAAATGAGAGAAAATAATCTGTAGGGAACTGGCCACTCACCAATACATATTATTATTGTCTCTCTTTGGGCATTATTCTTATTCCCATTTTCATAGTGCCTAAATGCCTTGCAATCCAGATAAATCAGTCTCTTAGAAGCGTCTCCCTTTACTAAGGAAAAAACTCTCTACATATATGTGGGGTTTTTTTTTTTCAATTATTTTTATTCATTCTTTTTAAAGGAGCAGCTGCCTCATTTTTTGTTATAGTTTGTTGTATTCTCTTCTTGGATGAGTGATGTAAGGGTTGTTATTACAGTGGTATATAAAAATCTCACCATAGTAAGGGTATTTCTGATGTTAATGCCAGCCTTGGTAAGAAGGTTCAGATCTGTTTTGTTCTCGAAGTGTGTTCAGTGTTGGATCCTCTCCATGGAGGATGTTTAAGCATGAGCTAAAAAGCAGTTGGTCCTGCATAGCTGATTGCCTTGAAGACAAGGGACTTCTCTGTCTTCTACCTGGGAGATGCCAAATTGTGGTGTCCCATGATGTTCCAGCATTTCACATGGATGTCTGGTCCAGCTCACCATACAAGTAATACAAGTGAGGTGCTTAAACAGTCAGATCTTGTGGGAGCCTGGCAGTTAGCCACATTCCTCCTGCCCCCGTCTTATCTATCCGGAAAGGATATTGGATATTGGGCCTGATACGGCTATGGAAATGTGCAGCTGGGGGCTTAAAGCAGTGGGGCTTGCATAGCTTTGGCAGACATTTGTGCCTTTTGTTGTTTTTATTTCAGTAAGAAATATTTCTAGGAAAAGTAGTTTGAAAGGGTAGCTTTCCAGGTTAGAGTTAAATTACTCTGTGCTCATGAGAGATTTCATCTGAATCAAAACCTTTTATCCCTTTTCTTCCATTTCATAAGGATGGAGATTGGGATGAGGAAACATAAGTTTCCACCACCAAGTTGGTAATGAACCAGACGCTGCGTGTAGCCTGCTTGCTGAAAGATCCCAGGGAGATATTTGTGGGAGATCACAGCCCTAGAAATGAGGAAAGAATGGAAGAAGGGAAGTCTGTCTTGGTGCTTTCAGATGGTTTTAGTGCTTCTGCAGTTCTGGAGTAACTTCTGGTGTTTTCCTGGAAACAAAACAAAACAAAAACTACAAACTGTTCAGCTAAATCAGAGACTCAGAACCAGCTCTGGTTTCCCCATAAATTGGATGGGATCTCAACTGTCATAAACCAGCTGCTGCATATTGTGCTTTTGGCAGTTGGGTTTCATCGGTATTAATTGCAAGCTGGACTTTGCACAAGGCAATAAACAGTGTGTTCTTTCTTACGGGTTCCTTTCTGATTGGCAAGAAGAGAGCAGAAATTTGTGCCTGTAACCAGACTTTGTAGCATGATTGTTCTTGGGAAGAAACAGATATGATGACTAATAGTATGGGCAAAGGGGTGTTACCTGTGCAGGAGAGAAGCACGTGAACTTATATTGGGTTGCCACAATAAAGTTCACCAGCACTCAACAGTGAGACTGTTAGCACTCATTTTTGGAGGGTAACTGGAAGTCCATACTCTGGCCTTTCCCACATATGCATTACACATTTGCATATACTTAAATTGGAGTCCCCCCGTTTCTGTATGGAAAGTCACTCTGTGTTGACTGAGCTCTGTGCGTATAGCATTATCTTGAGCTATGGCTCAGTATTTCCAAATGGTTTTTCTTCCACTTCTAGTTTCCCAACTCACCTGTTGTTACCTGAAGCTTGACTTTGAGACAAAGTAGAGGGATTTAGGTCATTGTTATGCTTTTTGGGTGAAAGCTGTATAAAATTCATTGTTTCCATACAAGGTCTCCAGAATTTGGCTGTCTAAGCCACCTTTCAGCCTGAAAAGTTAAAGAGAAATATACAGGTGGAGGAGAAATCCAGGTGAATTTAAACCAGATTATTGATTCTTGTATGAACCTCATTGAACTGTGAAATGACTGGTGTTCATACAGTTCTTTTCCAAAGCTTTATTGACCATGGATTAGAGGACTTCATGAGCCATGAATTGCAGGGCTTTTATGGACTATGTATTTCTAGGCTATCTCATACACTCCTGTGGAAATCTTAAGGTGTTTTTTTAAGCTACCAACACAGAAACAAAGGAAATGAACACAGGAGAACAATCTTAAAGGAACATCAAAGGTCTGACTCCAGCCTATAAAAGCCAGGAAATCCATAATTAATAGTTCCACTAAGACTTCAGCTCACACAGTCTTTCTGGTCTGATCTGAGGTTATAGCTACAATCTGAAATGGCCTCATGAAAAATGAGTCATCATTTAATGTCACACATCATTATTAGTATTTACTTTCAGTTATACCTTAGAGATTGTCTTTTCCTTTTTGTTCTGTCTTAACAGCTGAGGCATTTGAGTTGGCACCCCTGAGTGGACGGTGTTTAGATTTGTGTGTTTGAAGGCTAGTACTGCTGTGGAGGATGAGAAAGCTTCTGCTCTGTCTTCTCCCTGTCTCTGACAGAGCTAAGATTTGCTGATCTCCTGGGTAATAGGCTACACTGAACAATTCAGTGAAGGCTGTTAAAAAAGTAAAAAACACTGATGAAATGTTTGGTTTCTTCTCCCATCTGCCTCTTTCCCTCCAAATCTAAACAAGATGAAAAAGTCCTGCCTGGCTACAATTCATGTTTGAAATTGTTTGTCAAGAATCAAAATGAAATGGAGATTTCAAGTATCAGGATATTTTTTTTTTTAACTACTTGATTTTTCAGAAAGGCGCAGATCTGAAGTCTGTCTTTGGGAGGAGTTTGAACATAGACCATATTAAAACCCTAGCTAGCTCTTGTAGCCAAAAGCCAATTGAGGCAGCAAGGAGGGGAGGCAAAACCCTTGCACTGGAAGGCTGTAGTCTGGCACACAGAGTATGTTATTGTTCCTGTTGACACTGTGTTAGCTAAGCTTCCCCTTGTAATATATAATTAATTACAGATCATTCACTGGCTTTTCATGAAGAACTGCTAAGTAAATTGAAAGAATAGGGAAATGCCTGTGTAGTTTCAGAGTAGTGAACGAAGGCCAAATCAGTGTTGCACCTTTGTTCTAGGGCAGGCAAACAGCTTAAGGTTACAGACAAGCAGCCCAAAACAATAGAGAACCTCTCCCAGGAGGAGTGGGAGCATTACAGCTCCCATGGCCCTCAGCAGGGCGGGAGGAGAGCTCCTTGGGACAAAAGGAGGGAGGGGAGTTAGTAGCTGGAAGGGTGTTTCAGGAGGCCTGAGATTTGGAAGGAGCAATGGCAGCTGGAGGATGTGAAAGAGAGAAATACAGTGGTGAGAAGACAGAATTAGAGAGGACATCATGGGCAAATCAGAGGTTCACTCATACTGCCGAGGCAGAGATCTGGGTGAAAACAGCATTTGGGAAGACGCTGAGGACACACAGAGGCTTCACTTGCATGGTAAAGTAATTCAAGGAAAAGAATTGTGATCAGACGAGAGAAAAAGTGGTTCTTGTCCCAGATGTAAGCTTAGCCCTGCGAAACTGGCCATTAATGGGAAATGAAATGAATTCCCCCTGTAATTGGAAATGGCATTTCTCTGATAGCCCAGTGCTGACTATTCAACCCCAGATGAATGCAATAACATCACAAATATCAATTTATTTTAGACGTAACAGTTATTTTAGGGAAAAAAAAAAAAAAGTTATACCAGTGATGGATGAAGGGAGACAATGTGTAATAAACTGCACTAACTGTGCCTGTATAGAGTGAACCTTATCAGTTTGGATGGAATTTAAACACTTAGCCTGTTATCCTTTCTTTCAAGACAATGTAGTGATGGAAAACAGAACTCTGTCAACTCAGACAAACTTTTAATTTCACTTAACTGCATCTGAAAGGTAAATTTCAGTAAATGAATCCAAATTGCTTCCTTTTCACAACACACGGTGCTGAAATACAGTACTTAACTTCATTAAAGAAAAGGCTGCTTTTCTTTAGAGGAGACCTAGACACTTTTGAAGTCTAACAGGTAAATTGTGGTCAGATGATTTCCCTCCATATGGTAGCTTTGAGATAGAAATTTCCATCACTGGGGCCTTGTTTGTTTAAATTACCCTATCCGCCTCTCTGTTAAGGATACTGCTCGGAGGCCGCATGCCTACTGATGCACACAGGGAGGGGGATCACTCCTTCCTCCAGCCTGTCTCCATGCAGCCAGGAAACCAGTTGCCACCATTGCATTTGCTCTGTGTTCAGCCTAACCTTATCTAAAGGCCAGGGATTAGGAAGTCAGCTTCGAGTGCTTTCTAACTTCTTACAGTGTACCTCTCTCCCAGAGCGACTGTTCCAGCAGCCAGGAACAGCGGGAGCATAGGTGTGTTGAAGTCACACCTTCCTTCCCTTGTCACACCTCATTGCTGTTTGGGGCCTAACTGTGGTGTGTGGCCCCTTGGCCTTACTCCAGCACTTCTGTCTGCCATTTCCTTTGCTGTTCTCTTGGCAGGATTTCCTTCTCAGGAAACTTCCATGATCACAATCACTATCAGTAACTGCCTTCAGTCTCCAGAGCATGGCATAGAAATATCTACTCACCAGAAAAATCTTGTGGTTTGACAGCTGGGATACAAGACATTTCCATCATGCTGAATGGTCTCAAAACACCTCCTGGACAAATTCTCCATCCCAGTTCCTCTGCAGATGGCAGCTTTATATCTCAGTGGCCTAAAATCTGCTCTTAGTTTGGCCAGTTTTCAGTGAACTCTGTTGGATATACAGGGGCCAGAAGACGACATTTTGGCCACTGAAGCAGTGTGTCAGTTGGTCCTTCTCTCTTCCCCCATTGCATGCCTCTCTTGAACATAGAATCATGCTTCTGTGAAAGGGTCCTCAGCTCCTCCTGAGCAGAGAGCAAAGCATGGGGTATACTGCATTCTCCCCTCCTTAGTCTCTTACTATTTCCATTTGATCCGCCCTGTAAGATGGGCAGATGGCTTGACGCCTCCTTTAAACAAGCACCAATGTTGTCACCTCTTATCCTGCCCTTCACCCGGCCCTGAGTACTCAAGCCCTCCTGCGGAAGTAAAATAACAGCACAGGATAACTCGGTGCAGTATAAATAAGAGGCAAATCTCCCGACTGTAACATATGATACGGTGATGACATATCCTTTGTCCCTAGATCTTTTTTGTCAAGGCTTCTTGGATTATCAGGTTGGTCAGAGTGCACAGAACATATTAATTAAACCTGTGAAACCTGCACTCAGCACGGAGTTCTCCTGTGTATAGCAATAATGGATGGGAAATCTTGACGTTTGTGTCCAAAACTCTAGCATCTCCATGCTAATAGACCCTCCCTGTCAGCTGGCCATGAGTGATAACTTCTTTCCCCTTGTAAAGTCAAAGAATTACTTTGTTATTCTCCAGATGGGGCTGAAAAGATGTGCAGGCACACTTTCACCTGCTAGACACATGAAAAGATCTGTATGTTTTACTTTGTTCTGTTGATTTTACATAGTTGAATGTTGCTGTTTGCATATTTATTTTCACTATTATTTGTCTCACCACCAGTGTGAATGATTAGTGTGAAGCAGTATGTATACACTATTTTAATGAAAGCTAAAAATACATGAAAATAAAATCATTAGAGATAAAGAACACTGAAGTCTCTTGGAAACAGAGATATGATTGGTATATAGATTTCAGTTTTCTTTCATGAAGCTAAATTCTTTATTGGTAATGTGTTAGGTATTTTATTTTCATGAAATTTAAATCCATCATGAATATTAAATCCATATTTTTGAAGGCGAGCAAGTAACAAAATCGGAGCATATAAAAGCTAAGATTTTTGAACAGTGAGGTATTTTTCAGCACTGGATATCCAAGAACACTTTCTGCTCCTTCCTCCTCAATGTTGATTAAGATTCAAAAGACAGTACAAGATGTTTTATGGAACCTATTAAGAGTTTTCCTTTCTTGTTTTCTACTTTTCATTTGGTATGTGTTGAATAAAGGTAGTCCATATTACATGTTTATATGTACCCCATTTCTGTGCATTTCTGACTTGGGCTAAACATAGCCCTGCCATAGCAAGCCTTTTTAAGCCTTTGTAAGCCATTGCATCTGCCTGATGCAGCACAAATGTTTGCTTAGGATTCAGTTTCAAAAATGAGCAGCTGCTGAGTTATGATAATCTCTTCACTAGCACTTTTTCAGTGATGCACATCCCCACTTGTTCCACCGTTTCTGTTTCAGCCAACACAGTCTCATTTCTTTACCCACTGCCAGGACTCTTCTTCATCTCGAACAGCCTGTTCACTTTTCAGTTCCATGGTTCTCCATTTTCTGCTTGAATTTTCTTGTTCTCTCATACTTTTTCTGCTTGCTCTGTTTAATGCTGGCTGTGTGTGGTTGGCATGGGCCCTAGAACCAGGTACAAAGGGACCCCTCCACCATCTCCATCTGTAAATGCACTCTGTAAATTGCAATTCTTGATATAAAAAGAGGTTCTCCATCAGCAAGTTTATTTTACCTACAGTTTATTTTAATGTTAATATTAAGCTGCCACGATTGAATAGGTTAGACTGTATTTAAGTCTTGAGATTCCCATCCACAACTACTCCACCATAAATATTAGGTTTCAGGATTGGAGCTATAGTACAAAATGTCTCCTGTGCAGAGAGGCAGAAAAGAAGGAGGGTGTTTATGGCACTGAAAGAGTTAACACTAAATGAGTTTGACTGTCTTCTGCGTTAATGCAAGGCTTTTTCCTCCATCTATTTTTAGTCTGTTCCAGTAGTGTATCTCACTGTGGTCTGGTATGCAAGAGCTTTGCTGTGAGGTTTGCAAACACTTGTATTTTTGTGTTGTGAGAACAGAGCATTTGTGTGTTATTGGAGTGTGTGTTCCTTCAGCAACTGAAAGGGAGTGCAGACTGTGCGTGTAATCCATGTGCATGTTTATTGTTGCCTGTGAATAACCATGTACAGCAAATGGGCTCTGGAAGAAAGCTTGTTAGCAGATGTCATCATGGCCCTTCCAATTTATAAATA
Organism: Chauna torquata; assembly: GCA_013399475.1. NCBI lineage: Eukaryota > Metazoa > Chordata > Aves > Anseriformes > Anhimidae > Chauna > Chauna torquata. Next base: position 250,705 of record VXAL01002037.1, on the reverse strand, counting down.
CAAGCCTTGACATTTATATTTTCCATATTCAGGGCTTTCACTGGCCAGATGTTCTGAGGATTGGCTCCTTGGAGCCTTTAATTATGACTCCTCATGGCATATTGTCTATCGCACACAAAAAAGAAAACTGTCTTTCTGACTCATATGAAACAGTTAAGAAGGGAAAATGCAGGGTACCATCAGGTAAATGGTATTCTTCTAAACCTGAAATGCACTTTAACACAGCTCTACAAAGCTCTTCTTATTCACTCAGCTGAAAAATAAGTTGTCTGGTTTAACAGGCAAAGAAAATTCAATACACAGTAGCACTTCTCCCCTGCTGTTTGGGTTGGGTGGGGAGTGTGGTTTGTGTTAAACTTGCAAGGCTGACTGCAGTTACAGACACTGTAAGAAGTGCTGAGTGGGCTTGTGCCCAAGGTGAGTTGGATTTCTTAAATGCAGAAGTGGGTAGTAAAGCACCTGCACTCCCTAAATTGCAATTCTTGATACAAAAAGAGCTTCTTTATCAGGAAGTGTTGTGTTTTCCTATTGAGTGGGTTGGGGGCCAGCTCCACATTCAGACTCCTAACTTTGTGTCCACGCACAGCACTGCTCAGCTGACAAAATGTGGCAATTTCTGTTTTCTTCAGAACAACCTGCATTGCTGTCTAGCCTCCACTGAAGGTACAGCCAGCACTGACGCAGCAGGGAGGTGGGACCCCCATGCACATGAGCTTTGGAGCTGTTGGGGTCAGGAGCAAGGTGTTTCCCCACTGCTGAGGCAGTGGAGCAGTAGAGACCCATCTGCAGCATGGCTGTTCTTTGCACTGCACCCATCAGCGTGAAAAGTTACAGAAAAGAACAGAATCGTGCCAAAAGCTGGGCTTGGGTTGAAGGTGGGACCTCTGAAAGGACACCACTTGCTGTGTTAATGGCTGGCTGCCTCTCCTCTCTAATGACATACAGATATGGCGAAGGTGTCTTTGGCCATCTAAAAGCTAGCACAAACTTTCAGTCAAACACTGCAACCCTAAGTTAAACATATGCATTTGAGTGACCTTTGTATCTAGCAGGTATTTAGGTCCCTAAAGATTGCAAATGTGCTGTTTCTCAAGGTAAAGCTTCAGGCTTAGCAGAGCTAAATAAAATCCATAAAGTATCAGAAACATCTTCTAGTAAAGTCACTTGATTACTGTAAAGAAAAAGAAGTCTGTTTTAAAGTTCAGTGGAAACGCACACGCAAAACTGTCAATGCTAGACCAGAGGGAAAGGGCAAGGGCTACGGATTTATTTCTGGTTCTGCCATTCCCTTTCTGAGTAGTGAGCTTCATGCCCTGTGAAATTAAGTGAAGAAAAGTATGATAAGAGGAAGATGACGTTGTTGTGGTGGGCAGCTGCTTTATAAGAAGGGCTTAACGACAGTTGTACTGTGATAGTGGATTTATCTGAGAAGACAGATTCATTGCAGAGTGGAGTGGGAGGAAATTTGATTCCCGGCCACTCCCAGCAGCGCGGGTTGCGTTGCATGCTGAAAACCCAGCAGGTCCTCAAAGGGCAACTGTGGTCTAAGTCCAGTTACTCACTGGGATGAAGGAGAAGTAGGATTTATTTAAATTCATATGGTTTTAATGCTATAAAAGCTGGGTTCCTGCAATTATGAAAATGCCAGGCCAAATTCCGATTTCGCTCAGATCTCCCCTTTACAATTCGTGAATAACTCAACTGAACAAAGTAAGCATTATACCTGGGGTCTGAGCCCATTAAGCTGGAAAGTGAGGGAGCCAAGCCAATTTCTTGTGAGCTGCTGGATATCAGGGATGCTTCACATAGCACCACCATGGAGAGGCATGGTGCAGACCATGCTCACAAAATTCTTTGGCTCAGTTCTGCAGAGACGCTTCAGGGTCCTGGTTATGACACCTGGCAGGGAAAGCTTTTGCAGCCTTTCCAGCCCTGTAGGCAGCAAGTGGCTTTTTGTGAGTCACCAGTGGCATCTCCAGGCTTTCAGAGGGTTTGGAAGTGTTTGTGGAGAAGGAGTTTGTGATGTGGCTGGTATCGTCATAGTTGCTTTGTAAGGAGCAGAAAGAATTCCAGCCTTGTGGGCATTGCAGCAATTTAGTGTCCTTCGCATTTCTGCCTGGTAGATATGCCCTATGAACCTTTTCTTATTATTATTTTGAGAGTGAGTCTGTTGGAAAGAAAAAGAAGCCAGTGCTTTTGTTCAGTGGAACAAGCTTGAATTCAATACTGCTCCAAATCAGAGGTTCGAAGGTCTGACCCAACCTTAATTATTCTTATTAAGAGACTCTGGAAAAATACAAGCAGTGAGGAGGAAAATGAGCCCAGTGAATTAGAGAGAAAAATGTGATACAGACTAAGTGGAGAGAGGAAAAAAAAAATGCTATGTGGAGATGGAAAAAGAACAGGGAGAAGGAAAAAGAAAATTAAAATCAAATGGAAAAATGCAGCATGTTGGACATCCATTTAAGCCAGTTTATATTTTGGTTGTTCGTTCTGTTCCTTAATACATTGCACAGGCATCTTCTTAGCTGAAATAATTGTGTGTCTTAGAGAACAGTCTTGGAGAAAATACTTAATTTGACAGGATGTTTTAGGTATTTCCCCAGTACTGCCTATTCTAAATCATTTTAAAATCTGGAGGGGAAAGTCGATATCTTTTACAGTGTTTAACAAGAAAGTGACAGGGTCAAATATATACATCTCTATGAATGTATGTGGTCCCCAAGCACATCTAAACATGCATGGTTAATTCTGTGCATCTGCAAAAAATATTTGAGCCATAGGGCCCACACAGTACCAAACAAACACTTGAGTGCACATAGGAGAGGGCAGACCAAGTCACTCTGTTTCTAATTAATTGGAAGATTGAGCCCAGGAAATAAAATATGGATTATGATTTTGACCATCCCAAAAATGCACATTGTTTTGCATGTGGGGCTGTTTTAGTGTGAGCAGACAGTTTGCAAAGTACAGACAAACGATATATATTCTGCTCATGCTTGGGGTTTTGTTCAAAACCACCTGATCGCAGTACCATCATATGAACCCTTTACATGTTGTATATCAGCAGGTTGCCCAAAAAACTTCACAGATTGCATCACTGGCAAGATTTTTACTATTCTAAGCTCATCTGTATATGCATCCTTGAAGTGCTTGCTTACTTTGGCTGTAAATACTGCAATCATTATCTGTCCAACAACCAGTGGAACAAGTATTTGGTTATTTGAGCCAGGATGATGAGTGCCTTAATTGCACATACAAATCAGGTACACAACCAGATGTGTGCAGAGGGTGGGGGTGAGTTTGTGGATATTTTTGAGTCCACATCACTATTTAGGCTCTGGCAAACACGTCCTGGCTCAGATGTCTGTGCAGAACCCATGAAACAAAGGGCTCCAAGCTATCCCCTATTAGCAAGGGCCAGGCCCTGGGTAAAACTGGGATGCATTATCCTGGTTCTGTGATTGCCTTGTCCCAGTGCAGAATCACAGGGGGATATTCTTAGGATATTAGAGAACCATCAAAGCATTTCTTAGAAGTGCAAAGGAAAGAGCTAATGTTGTCATCTCCTGCCTCGGGACCACCCAGACACTTTACAACAAATCATGGGTCTTCAGCTACAGTATCTTAAATTATTCTTCACAGGGATTTTAAAGAATTTCATTTCTTTTTTTTCTCTTTTTTTTTTTCCTTTCTTTCTTTTTTTTTTTAAAAGGATGACATGTAGTTTCCTGACGGCCTGGTTTTAATAAGGTCAAAATCTTTGTTGTTGCCAAATCAGAGAGGAATATAACATCTTTAAGTCATTAGATGGGAATGGGGTAATTACTCAGAGGGTGTGCTTCAAAGGTTATTGGTTTTTACAGCATTCTGTGTATTTACACCACTCTGCAGTTGTCTGAAGAGGAGCTGTGAGCCTGATTCTGCTGCTGCCGCCATGTGTGGGTGAGGTATTTGCAAGGTTTTCTTGCAGCATTTCAGGGCAGGAGGTTGAATAGGGCCATATGCAGTCTCCTGTAGTGTTGGGGGAAACCTAAACCTGACCACAAGGTGCAAAAAAACCTTTCCCATGCTCTGGAAGTTCAGTTCAGAAAAGTACCCTCAGGCTGTGCTGGAGAAGTTTCTCACCTGCTCCTTCCCTACCTGCTAAACACATGCACATGTCTGTCTTTGCACCACTCTGTCCCCATGCCCCAGGGACCCACAGGCTACATCACTGTGACAGCAAACTCGTCTCCTCACCTTTCCCCATCTCCAGTGCAGCGTTCCCCACTGCCGTCATCCTTTCCCATCCCATCCCTGTCCCCTCCTTTGGCCCCACTGCAGATAATACATTTTGCTGGAACAACATGTCCCACCTGTGCCTGGAAGGATGTTCTGCCTTTTAGGATGTCTCTGTAGCATTCAGCCTCGATGCAGGTGGATGTCATCACATCCTGAATTTGTCATCACAAAGGTATTTTGCAGGTGGCCTGGGCAACCTGGACCTGTAAATTGCAGCAAGAGCCTGCAAAACACTTCACGATCGGTTCATGCTGGTGGTGTCACACTGACACTTCAAGGTCTTGACTCAGATCAGAGTTGGGGGAGGAACAGAAGTGAAGTGATTTAATGAGGTTTTGACAGTTCATTGATGGGTGACGTGGGGATAAAAAACAAATCTCCTGGCTTCCAGCCCATGGCCCGTCCGGAAAGGGGTACAAAACTGCACCAGAGACATTCGAGCTACATTCCAACAATGAGCCTGCTCCTACTTACACCACCGTGGTCTCCCTGGAGCTGCTGGTCCCAGTGAACCACTCTTTCCTCCTCTGTGGCAAACCTGAGAGCTCCCTAAGAGCCAGGACCCAAAGAAGGGACACTAGCAGCATCCTGGGCTGCCGTACCTGTTGCTGGGGAGTCATTGCAGGACCTAGAGGGAAAACTCCAGTTCCACTGGTCACTGCTTTTTGCACTGCAGAATCAGCATTTTTCTCTTTTCCTCACCCTGTGGACCCATTGCAGTTTAGGAAAGACTGTGATAACCCATCCTTGCCAGTCAAAGCCCTCAATGGGACAAGAGCTTGGCTGGGGTTCAGCAGACCTGAATTCCAGAGATAGAGATCTTCAGGAACAGCTCATCTCACCTACCTTAGAGGCATGCCTTTGCAGAGATGGAGTGTCCTCTGGAGACATCTTGTTCCTCACTGACTGTAGAGAGAGCACAACTGAATAGCTCTGACTACAAGCCTGCATCTGACTTAGCTGCAATTAATCCCACCCTTTAAATCCTATTAAAGCCCAGGGCATATGAAGAATTGCCTGTGATTCTCCTTGATGGCATCTTCTGCAGGCACTGCTGGCAGCCTCAGACCTGCACATCTGAGAGGCATCCCATCCCTGCATGCAGTGTCCTGCTCCCTGCCTTGGGGCCTGGCTAGGAAGATGCCCTCCCACCACCTGTCCAGTGCTTTGCCTTGTGTTGAGCACACTTTGATAGGGTGGCTCGGGGTCCTGACACACTTGGTCACAGCTTTCTGTCCTTTCAGAGCTATTGCCTTGTGAAACTTGTGCTTCCACATCCCTCCTTTCCCTCACTACCCTCTTCTTTCTCCTACAGATAAGCCATGGTCCTAACAAAGAGCAGGTCTGTCAGTGGACACGCATTGCCCTTTGCCTCTGCATGGGGGTTGGAGGCTCACAAGTGCCCACTTCAAAGAGAGGAATGGCTGGCTGTCAATCTCTAGGAGAGCCAGAGCATTGAAGTAAAGCTGGATCTGAGCTCCAAGTTCCTCTCAGGTGGGAATATGGTTCCCATTTGTGTCTCATTGGAAGGGAAGCTCAGATCGAGAGTGGCAGGTTGTTGAAATGCTCCCAATGTTGTTGCCTGACCCCTCTATCGACAGCGTGGCTGCAGCTGCCTCTCTGTGACTCTGAGGCTGTGCTGCTCACAGAGAGGGTGGATTCTTGCACTGTGGAAAATGGCCAGAGATCTGGGCTCCCAATAACCCCAGGGTAAAGAGAAAATAATAAAGATAAGGATCTTCCTTGGCTTGTCCCCTCTGTTCTCTGTTGGCCACAAACCAGTGTGTGAGATTGCTCACTCATTCAGACATGCAAAGGCAGTTTACTACACTACTGCAAATGAGTAGTGGCCTCCCCTGGACCAAAACCCAATTCTTTAATCTGATCCAGGTTGGAGTTTTCTTTTTTTTTGATGAACTGAACCTTGCCAAAGCATGAGCCTCTTGGCCTTGATCCCATAATGGGCTTTAGGACGTGCTGAGTTGTAGGTATGTGAAAGCTAACCTTGCTGGGAGCGCTCGTGCTTACAGTGCTTAGCATCCTGCTTGTCTGGGACCAGAAGACTCAGCGCGTTGCAGGATTTATCCCTCAGGCTGCAAGAACAGTGTCCACGAGAAAGGCAGTGATGAAGAGAGATATGAAAGCTGGGAAACTGTAGCTTATGCTGCTCTAAAGAATCCCTTCCAGAAGCACATTAAATCTTAATCTAAAAATGTCAGGAGATGGAGACTTCACACTCCCTTTAACAGCTTACACTAATGATCTTCACAGTTAAATCCTTGTAACACTTCTAGTGTGATTTTTTTCCTCCCAACTTACTCTTTTTTCCTCTTGGTTGAGCACCTACCTATTCTTTTCTTTCAGAAGGGTGGTGAGACTTCTTGCCTGGCAGCTTGTTTATGTACCGCAATAGGTTGGACCCAGTGCTTTAAGCAGATGTATTTTTCAAATCTTGATTAGTAAGTTTTGGTGATATAAATAGGTCTGATTAGTTCCGAGAATAATTATCTTCACTGGCAGGGCATTATTTCTGATCACCAGAAAAATAATGTGATCAACTCCTTTCACATCTGTTCATTAAATGAAAAGGAAAAAAAAAATAGGGCAAAATTTGTTTGAAAAGAAACAGGAAGCATATGCTTAATATCACTTTAAAAAAATATCTTAAGGTTAACATCAAATCACAAATGCAAAACAGCCATTATTGTATTTACTCAAAAAGTTTCTTTCAGTTTACTAGCTCATTAGGTTTTCAATTGAAAAATGAATGTTTTCAGGATTCAATCTATGCTGGCACTTCATCTTGATAAGCTTCTTTCGTCAGATGCTGTATTGTAAGAAAGGCTGTCTGAGTCCACATTTGTTTACATTTATTAAAAATACTTGTCATGTGTTTATATAGCTCCTTTGATCCAGAAAAATCCCCAAACAGTTTGTAAGTTATGCTTAAAAAGGCCACTTCCTCCATCCTGAACAGAAACCATGTTGGGACTGAAAGATGGTGGCAGATTAAAATGCATAGAAATATTGCTAAAATTGAGCCAGTGCTCACCCCCTCTGAGTACTGCCAATTTTCCATCAGCTTGAGAGCAGTTACTGGGAGCATAAAGGTGGTTTGGGGGCAAAAAGTATTAAAAAGACCTAATTGGGAGCCAGAGCTTCTCATGCACTTTCTTTTGCTTAGCAAATAGAGAAGCAGTGGTACCGGCTGCACAAAGCACAGGGCTGGGAACACCTCAGCTAGACCTACAGTTTCCAGTCTGGGGCAGCTCACTTCAGAGAAGATGCAGATCAACCAGACAGTCAGGGGAGAAGGGAAGAAAGGATAGAGAGAGAGCACATGAGGACTTGCAGAAAAAGGCAGAGGGAATTGTTTGTTTAAATGAGAGAAGACTGAGGTGAAACATGGTTAAGTCTTCAAAATATGTGAAAGGCTGCTGAGAAGAGGAAAGGAATAAACCTGTCTATGGGGACAGGAGAGGTCACGAACTTGCACTGTAGCACGGGATATTTGGTGAAACATTAGGCAATAATTCTGGATGTCATGTCTCTCTGCAGAGACTCTTGAATTGCTATCATTATAGTTTGGTGGTTTTTTTTTTGAAAAATGGATTAGACATATATGTCAGGAGGGGCTTAGATCTTGTTCCTGTCTTTGGGACAGATGGGCCAGAAAGTCCCTCCTGGCCCTGTCTTCTGTGATTCTGCTGCAGTGTCACATGTGGTCAGATGTACCCTGCTTATACGAGTAAACCAAGTCACACTAAAAATTTATTTGCGAGCTCCTTGCAAAGTCCTCGCAAACTAAACCAGAACAGAAATTCCCCCAAAGGGCTGTGTGTGTATTTGTTTTATTTTTCAATTTTAAAATGCTCCCACCCTGTCAAGGTGCTTCAACATGCCCACAGCGCAGAGGACTTGACTCATTTAATTGGATTCAGTAGGGTCTGCTCACAAAGCATGTGCCTGGGGCCCTGTTTTGTGGGAAAGTTTTACATGTTCTAATGGTGGTAAGACAATGTATGACTAATGCACTGATTTGAGAAACTGCCCTATTATCTGATCAAAAGTACAAGCTCATGAATATGATAATGCAGGTCATTTGGCTAAAAGATACCTGGAATCTTCCAAATTTTTAAAACAATCCCGTACACGGAAGCAAAAAATAGACATATGAACGGTGGAGCCCATAGTTGCCTGTTCATCACAGATCATGTGGAATGTTGTATTAAAGACATTTTTAGCAGACACAGAAGACTCAAACATGGAAAATCCTGGGCTGGCAAGAGAAGGTGTGATAATAATTTAGATTATTATCCCACAGATCTGTGATTCATTTATATTATTGTCTGTGTACATTTCAGGAATGATCAAAACCTCCCTGAGGACAGTGGAAAGTGTCTAGCTGAGTTCAGGGGACTCTGCTTCTACTTTCATCTGAGGGTCAGCGAGATCCTATATGCACAGGCAAACATGCTCAAAGGGAGTTTGGAGAAGTCATCTCCTGTCACTTGAGCCACTTCTAAGATTAGTTTGTAATCTAACCTGGCTGTCTAGACCTCCACTGTAAACCACAGGAAGAGAAAGACCCCCAGCAACACTAAGTACCCCCTGGAGACCTACAATGGAATGAGGTAGACCACCTTCTGGAGAGGTTTCTCTCCTCATTCACTGTAGAATCAACCTAATTATAAACTTGAACCAGAGATTTCGCAAGGAGTTCTGCAGCGTTTGTTAAAAGGGGTCATTCTCTTTAATTATCTCTAAACCACCTTGGCAGTAGGCTGGCATGCTAGAAGTAGAGTTGCATTTAAGAAAGTCTATTATATGGCTAAACTAAGATTCATTTGCTGTTAGCATGCCTTGTACACATTCATGGAAACAGACCGTTCTTCTCTCTTAAAGCACTTAAGGATTTTTTAATAACAAATAACCCCACCTAACAATATTTATCTTAACAGAGAAGCATTTATAGAAATCTAATGTTTTGAAACCAGTAAATGACCTCACTGACTGAGAAGAGTGCTCAAAAAATTCTCAGGTCTTTTGACAGGAAACCCTAGATTTTAAGTAAATTGTTTTCTTTTTTGCAAAAATACCTTTTTTCAAGAAAGGAAAGAAAAAACAAAAGCAAATGAAAAAAAACCAGTAAAATACTTCTGGCAGTTGTCTGGAAAATGGAAGCACATCATACAGAAATGCAAACTGTTGATTTAAGGCTTCTTTAGGAATCCGTAGAGGTAGTTGGCTGATGAATGGGCTTGGTTCCCAGCCTGTTCCCCCACCACAGACATCTCACACAGTACATCCCCAAGGTGCAGAAGGCATTTTGTGCATGGGACATTTTAGTCTCACTGGAGGATCAAGCCCATAGAATGAGTCAGGAGCAGGATATACCCAAACTGCAAGTCCCATATGGTATTGTGGCAATGTTTTTTAAATTGAAGTTGAAAACCAGACTCTTCTTGCAGTCTGAAATTTAATTTAGGGCTAAATTGTTTATTTCTGTAAAGCAACAAGTCACCTAAAGAAGATTACATGCACCTTACCCATACTTACCAAGGAAAACTAGTACAGGGTAAAAACCCCCAAATTGTGTACCCTCTATTATTACTGCGATCTGTGATCTGTGCACCACAATATCACTCAACAGGATAAATGAGATCCAGATCCAAAGTTGGGGCACGACTGCATTTCTGTCGAATTCCTCCGCATATGTAGTTTTGTCAGAAGTGTGCTTTAATGATGCTTTATATTCGCTGTGGGTATGCCGTTCATAGTTGATGTTACATATATTACAGGAGCTTGAATAGACAATACCTAATCTGGCATCATTCTTGCTAGCACTAAATTAACTGCTCAAAAATGTTGGACAAATTTGAAACAGCAGCATTAACTTATCCTAGATCTACTCTTTATATTAAGAGACTGCAGCAGTTTTAATGCAATAGTAGAAGTTCTGAGGCTGTATATCCTGTGTCATCAATTAAAGATATAAACCAACCACTTACTGTGGGAATTTAGATACGAGCTTTCTCCAGCATGGCTTGATTTCAGATTCTCTATTTACAGCAGTTTGTACCTCTGGAACAAGTACCACTTCTCACTGTCAAGACATTATACTGGTTAGATGGATTATCTGCTCCCATGAAGCAGTTCCCGTGTCTTTAATTCTAGACTGCCTTTTCTTTTTCCTCTAATTCATTATGCATTAGTTAAGATCACTTCTAGCAACAAAACAATTGTCCCACCCAGAAGATGTGATGACAGTGTAAAGAATGAGGGAAGAACTGAAATGAATTACTCCAAAACCCGGGGTGAAGTGTGATGTGCAGTGATTGTCTATTGCATTTGATGTTGACCTGCATGTGTGTTTGCCAGTGCCCTCTTCTGGGCAGACTCTGATCTTCTCACAGTTTATGATTGACTCAACACTTCTGAAGTGTCCAAGCTAAAAGCTATAACTGATGGTGATGGCGATATGCCATCTTATTATTGCTCAGACAAAGACAAAAGCATTCACTGCTACTAAATTCTCTTTCTGTGCATGAATCTGGAGCAAGGTATTGTTCCTTTTAGCTGATGTTATGCAAGACTAAGCCTTTTTCCTCCAACGTGAGGATCTCGTGTACTGTAGCTAAGTAGTTACAGGACTACATAGATTCTTACCCCATTAAAAATTATGTGAGGGTCATTTTTGGTGCCCCCGAATCCACCCTATGGAAGATTTCAGAAGTAACACGGAGAATCTGCAGGTATTAATGTCACATCTTGTTTTCAGAGGAATGTATCTTTTTTCTACTTACTCCACAGCAGAGTTCCTAAAGTCCAAAGTCCACCTTGCACGTTCTGCACGCTCAGTTATACTGCTCTGTGACAACTGGTGGATTATGGATCTTCTAATTCTGGGTGCAAAGGAAGCATTTTATGAAATGGAAATTACATCTTAAAACTTCCCAATCAATTGTAAATGGACCTTTTTGACCTTCAGTGTCATGGGAATCATAATGAATTCCAACCTGCACACTCAAATCAAAGTACTAACTCAAGCTACAATCAATAAGCAATCACACCACTATTGAGGCAAAGCCGGGGAAAATTTCACACTGAGTCTGTTTTTGACATTATGGTAGGATCCAAAATGTCTTAAAGCCATGAAAAGAAATGAAGCTGTTTGGTCTCCTGTGCTCAAGGTTATCAGTTTTGTAAGGGGATCCTGGGAAATTCTTTGTGGCTTTTGAGACAGAGGAAGGGCATGTTTTCTGGCCCCTCCTGGACTTAGTTCCCAGTCCATGTTGGGTAAGCCATGGCTGTGAGACATGCCAGATTTTGAGACCTTTGTTGGCAAGGAGGTATCTGAGAACATAAGAACTGGGTTGTCCTGGGTCAGTACAAAGAGGCATCTATCACAGTCTCTGAAGATGGCCAGTAGTGGATGGTTAAAAAAAGAGTACAATAAATTAAATATATGAGTGATCCCTCCTTTGGTTATATTTTACCAGCAGCCAGAAGCTGAGGGACATCCTGAATCAGAGCTGTTTCCAGACCATTACAGTTGGTATCCCCTGGGGATCTCCCTGAGTGTCTAATACATGCAAATATTATTAATTGTGATTGTCGTGGTTGTTGTTACTACCATGTGGAATGACAGCTCACAGAGCAGAGATAAGGGCTCTCCTGTTTAATTTCCTTCTTTTGTTTTCTTTTAGCACCACCACGTTGCCTTCCTATATCAGGATAACCAATGGCTACATCACAGTCAAACCTCCCATTTGGATTTCAAACCGGCTGGATCAGAGACCACATTCAGATCGCCCATCCCAGCCTCAGCCTACAAGCTCAGCTTCAGCCACCATTTTATGGCCATCAGTAACTTCTCCTCTCTACGTGGCCATAGCTTCATTTCTCCTGAATCTACTGCAGCCTTCCTGACCACATTAGTACTACGTGCAATCCCTTGGATAGAGAAGAGAGATAATTTATGAATGAATTGGAGGTTATGACAACATTTACAAACTGGACCTTCTCAGTGAATCAGTAGTGCCTTCTAGCTGATTTTGTCTCTTTGCCCAGATACATTTTGAAACTCTAAAGCTTTATTGTAACACTGACTTACATCTTCTTTTTGTAGAAGGATCTTTATTTCCCATAGTGCTATGGGGTTTTGTAAAATATTCATGTTCATATAAAGAAAAAAAAAGAAAAAGAAAAAATGTATTTATTCGACTGGTAAACTTATTTTTTCTTGTTGTATATGTTAATAACATCCCCAGTAATCAGTAGCGATGGTGAAACAGATAAATTAATATTTCCTATATTTGTTTTCTAACTGACAACTCTGCAAATGCCTGAACTGACACCAAATGAATGGCTTCTTTGTTTCTTTAACCATTACATTTTACAGCAACTATCCAATAAGTACATTTGTGCTGAACTTCTGTATTTTGCTTTTTTAAAAATTCTCATTAGCTTAACTTTGACTAAATAAAGCAAATCTTGCTCTCTGTGGCCTATGCCCATTAGAAAGATAGGTGCATTCTGTAGCACCTATTATAGCCTATAACCTTTTCCAGCATAAACAAGAACAGAACTTGGTCTGTCTATAGGGTATAAAGATGCAGTATCCTGCTAATCTATAGAACTGCTTTGTACGAGTTAAATTAATGCAGATGGGCAACCTGCAGGAGGGGAAAAATGTCTAGAAATTCATCATCATCTTGCTATTCAGCATCTCCATGTTGAATTATGATTTGTCCAAAATCTTTTCAAGGCCACAGGAACCAAATTAATTCCTGTGTCATGGAGATGTACTGAACTTTCCTCTGTTTGTAGACCATGGTACGTCTGTTGACTTAGATGGAAAACTTATGACAACTTACACTCACTGAAAAATTTGCTCCTTTCCAAGCAACGACTTTTCATTAACTAGATGAACAACATCTATGGGAAAAAACATGTCCATCTTTAAAACTACTGTGCTTAATAAGGCATGTTGATTTTTTTCCCCAACAAAACAAGATGAAAAATCACTTTTGATACAAAAGCTTCAAACAAAAAATTAATTTTTCTTGAAATAGTTTTTTTTTTCTGAAGTCGTCTACAAAACAAAAATCTGAAATCTGTGATGAAAACATCTTAGTTAGAAAGAAAATTTTAAAAATGGGAAAATACAATGCAAACTTTTTTTAATGAAAAAGCAGTGCTTTTTCACCTTGAAAAAAAAGTCAGATAATGGAGACAATTGCAATAATACTGATAAAAGTCTGACTGAAAACAGTTGTCACGTTCTTACCAGCCTTGCAGCATGGTCTTCAGGACTGGAGACAACTCTATGTAATCTTCAAGTCTCCTCAGTGAGAGATGGTTTAGGATTCACCGTTTGTTTGTCATCATACCAGTTAATTCAGGAAAGTAGTTTAGGAAATAATCAGACTGTAGTAAGCACATGGTTTTATTTGAAACCATGATAAATATTGAGCTTTTCCACCATGCATCCCACCCCTTGCTTTGCAAAGAGGAGGGAGAATACAGATTACTTTTTTTGACTTCCTGCACACCATGACCTCCAGCTTTTGCTATGTTTTTGTCAGAAGGATGTGTAGATTTGTGGTCAATTTAAGTGGGTACAGCAGACAGTGCTGTAAGCTACCCCTATTTTTTAAAGTACAACTGTTGATAAGGCTGAATGGAAAACTTTAAGCTTTGCCCCAAATGTGAGCTTTGAGCACGCCTTGTGCATACTTTTATATTGTGTATTTTGGCTAGCAGAAGATTAGAGATGTTAGTTTTGGACAGAAGCCATTCACCTTGCATAATATTTATTGCGCTGGGCTGGATATTGGAAACATATTTTGAGAACTTTCATTTCAGTTTTATTTGAGCTATTACCCTAGAAATGCCTTCATTTGAATATAATGGCTTAACAGACCTTCAAATTAAACCTTAATGCGCTTAAAAAGATTGGTTCTCCTGCTGTATTCAAGACAGAGATCAGAACTGAATAATAATGTATTATTCACAAAAATGGAGCTGGAAATAATGTAGGCAAATCTTAAGGGTGATGATAAGTTACATAGTAAAAGTGAACAGCCAGTGAACCAAAACACATTGAATTTTGTTATAATCTGATTGAGTCCAGAAATTATTCTGTGGTACCATCCCAGAAATACTTCCAGGTTGGGAAACTTACAGAATAAATAGACAAGACCACATAAAGATACGAGAGTGAGAAAAGAGCAGAAAACAGAACTTGTCCAGGACCGTAAGGAAAACCACCAATAGGACCACGAATGGAACTTGCAGTTCCACTCTTCCCAACCTGTGGCTTTCTCCATAGGCCTGTGGGGCTTTTTTTGAATATAATGAGCACAGATATCACCGCACTCACAGCTGTCACTATAGCACACAGAACAGTCACTCAGTTTGTCACTGAGTTTCTCCTGAGTCACTCCTCCATTGGACAGAAATACTCAATACTTATTAGCTCAGATATCACAGTATGTTTGGATATCGCAGTATGTAAATAGCTTGGATATCAGTATGTTTTGACATGTTTGCATTTTTTGGCATTTTGTCTGTAATTCCTGTGAAATGAATGAATGTTGCTGGAGGTCACTGAATTTCAGTTGTGCTTGTGGCCAGTTTGTCATTCTGCAGTGCAGGTTTTGAAGCAAGGAGTCTCCTGAGTTTGGAGTCAACACACTTGATTTATGCCAGCTAAAAGCATCTAGCTCACCCAGTCATCTGAGCTTCCTCTGGTTAGGGGAGAAGAAACCACTTGTGATAGATATAAGATTAAATAGCTTCCCTCAGATCCTAGCTCAGGAACCCCATGTGAATGGCTTCAGTGCAGTTCGCTGACCAAGCATTTCTTTTTTTCTGTTATCTTCCCTAAGGTGTGACTTAGGGTAACTTTTTTTAATCCTTGGCATGTAAGCATAGCAATACTAGAAAATGAGACCCTCACTGTGATTGATAAAACAGATTATTTATTCATCAGCTACAGCAGCTCAGTATTAAAATACACCAGTACTGGTGTATTTAGCACAGATCTATGCACCTGCATTACAATGGATCATGATTGTATTCCACATGAGTTTAGAGTGTGTATCAGATTTGATGCAAGCTCTTGAAGTGACACTGACTACCAGCTGCATGGGCCCTTCAGTTTTATTCTGTGGGTTTCTCAAAAAATGAGGAACCAACGGATTTGTTTCTTACTAAGGAAAGCTCAGATTCCCATGCAATTACACGATTACAGGAGCTGGGGATTTAAAAAAAAAAAAATCCATGCCCACTATATAAAATAGCAAACATTGATTATACTATTTACCTGTGAGAAACACAATCAAGAGAATCACACAATGTCTAGTAATCAAGGACATGATTTTGATGTGGTCGAGTCCGAAGCTGAGTGATTGCATGATTCATCCTTTCCACTCAGCTACAACTGACACTACTGCAATTCACAGTACCTGTAGTGGTTACCTTATAAAGGAATGCTAATTGTCTGCAAAGCTATTGCCCCAATAGAGTAAATATCCCATACTACCAGCAATAGAACTAACTTCTGCTCTTTCATTGTTTTAATGCTTTTCGTGCCAGTGTTTAACTATAGATGCTGTGTTGACATGCATTGCCACTTGAAGAACCAGTTAGTAAGCTGGGACAGAAGGTATATCATATTTTGTGACTGATATAGTTTCTCTGCAATCCCTCGGGCTGTTGAATAATGCAATACCTCTTCTGGAAATAAATGATGAACATGATTTATGATAACTATGCTTTATACATGTGTCAAAAATCTGCTTTGTTGAACTTCCCATTCCTCCAAGCTCCAGTGTGATTTAGGAACACCCATGGTACTGAGTTATGTATTTATCTAAGTTCTTCAATATACAGCTGAGGAGAGAGACAGGGGGAGAGAGAGAAGGAAAGAGCAAAAACTTAACCTATGTTTAGTGCATTGATTAGTCAAACCATCTGTCCCAATCAGTCATTACCCTATACCACTGTTAGGGAGGAATTTCCCATCATCTATTTACGTTAGAGAAACCAAAGTGCCAAAGTCATTATCTCAGCATAAATGTTATTATTCCTAACTTTGCTTAGTACCATAAGATATTTCTATATTATATCCAAAAAGCATATGAGCTTGTCATATCTCTGGTGATCAATGTTCCATAGAGTATGCTAGATTTCAGCTTCAATTTAGGCTTGTTTCAGCTTAACTGGAGCAGAAAGCCGATTTCCTAGTTTTGAGCTCATGGATGTGGGTATGTGTGTGTGTCTGTGTGTGTGTGTGTGTTTTGTCCCAACTCAAATGCAAACTTTCCTGTGACTAGGTTTTCAGGAGGTACCTTAATCTAGCTAAAACCAGTGAGATCTTTCCAATTATTAGTTGATACTTCTCTTCTACAGGAATGGTTACCCACCCTGCAGATTCATGCTCACACTGAATTTTAAATTGCATGTTTGTCAGTTTTTGATTCAAATGTATTTCAAATATTTTTTCCTGTTCCGCCTCCTGCTTTTGTGAACTGTTTTGAAGAGTGTAATAAAAAGATGCTTTCTAATATTATTTTGTCAAAATATTTTTGTAGCATAATATATTAATAAAATATTATTATAAATCCATAGCACAAGAATCTTATATGTCGAAGTTCTTTCTTTTGCCCTACACGGTAGGGAATCACTGAAAAAGGGAACATTCAGTTTGCAGAGTTTCCTTTCTCACAAGACCAAGAGCTGATGGGGAACTTGTACTCTGGGGAAGGTTCTTTGCAAAATAATGTGATTTTGTCAAGTCCATTCCTGCAGAGACTTGGAGAATCTCTCTATGTACCTTTCTATTTATGAGACATTGCTACACCTCGTGTGCAATGAGTCATTCTGGAGTAGTGTCGGCCTCTGATCCATGTCACTTGAGAGAAACCGCTTGGTTAACCTCATTGCATGTTTTGAGTGGGAGCTGGAGGGAGGGAAATGCTGTGAGTGGCAGATGAAGGACCCGGGAGCTGTGTTTACCTCTTCCATGTCAAAGGCTTGGTGGGAAAATGGAAAAAAAAGAAAAGGCTTTTCTGGGCATGTGGAGGGGTGGGGCAACACACAATTCCCCCTGAAATCTGGGGGAAAACTCTGGTATATGGATGAAAATGAGGCGGAGGGAGTTTTTTGGGGGTGGTTCATTCTTACAACTGCCTATTTGCATACTGCCCAGGGTAGTGCATGTTAAGTCCCAGCCCTTCAGCCACACACAGTGTGATGTGAGGCGGGGAGCTGGAGCAGGATGAGCGTGTGGACAGCAGGAAGGTGCTCCGCAGGGCTAAGGACCCTGCTAGCACCAGTAGCCACCTCTGTGCCACAAGCTGAGTCACTTCCCCTTCGGGAGCAGCAAAACGCCCTAGCAACCTCCGCAAGATGCAGTTAATTTCTGCAGTCAACAGAGCTTTGTCAGCCTGTGTGAAAGCAGGCCTGAGCCCTTTCCTTTTAATGACTCCCTTCCCTCACTACTAAATTCATTTGCCTGGATACTGATGGTCATGAAGCAACATTGCAAGCCATGGAGTTACGCCAGCCACATTAGTTACTCTCACTGCTGTTAATCCTGAAGCGCTGCCCCTGGGAAACACAGGATCAGGACTTATGTGGGGTAAGGAGCACTCGGAGCCAGAGAGACAGCCCTTCTGCGCAAACGAGCTGGAGCATCTGCATTCACGCCTGGTGGTAGTGGGAAATGCTTTTCTCGAGCGCAGGCAGCTGGTGTCTTTTGAATTGCTGTTGGTGTTGCTGTCTTTCATGGCTGGCAAATAAAAAAAAAAACAACCTGGAACTCTGTCTCCCTTGGGGATGGAGCAGAAGCTACCTCTCTGCATCAAGACGCACACAGAGATTTGCTCATTTTTCTTGCCATATTCCTCTTTCTGTTCTCACATCCAAATCCTGCCTTGCAGCTGACATTGCAGACTTCTTGCTGATCACGAGATCCTTTTTTTGCTTATTAATCAGGTGCTAAACCTTTTGCTTTTTAACACACTTTTTTGAGAGGACTCCACTAGCAAAACTATTTTAGAAATATCCACCACAGGAAATACAGTGGGACACACAAATACTCGAACCAGTTTGAACTGAGCTAACCATGGCACAAGAAGGGATTGCCATTGAAACACAGAGGAGAGCCTCTCTAAAAACACGGTAAAAAAAAATCTCATCTCCTGAAATATAACCAATCTCTACCCTGGTTCTCCCAGCCAGTTCAGAGAGTCCGTGTGGTCCAGCCACGGCACTAACCATACCTCCACGCTCCCTGCCCCTGACCAGTCTTGCATTGCCAGCTGTTTCTGGTCCTGACCAGTCCTGGTCTGCCAAGTCCTTTTGCTCTTAAGCGTCCTGCTCAGCCACATATCTGAAAACGATAAAAACCTTCAGTCAGCACAGCCAGATATTGGCTCAGTGGTGCCATTTGCTTAAGCTTCTCCTTCCCTTGACCTCCCTCTGTACTCCTAGACTGTAATTGCAGCTTTCTACTCTAACTTGAGATTTTCTTGTTCATAGATTTACACTGGAAAGAGGGGAAGCTGTGACGAGAAAAGTTCAGGGCAGACGGGTGTCTTGTGGAACAGCTCAGTACCTGCACTGCCACCCAGCAGCCTGTCTCCTTTTTGGATCAGTGCTTTCTGGGATTCTCCAGTTCCCAAATCGCCTGAGTGCCACCCACAAGCGTTCCCCACGCTGAAGGGGTTGGGAGATGCATTTAGCTAAATGAAGCCTCAGTGTGACTCCAAGTTTCATTTTGCTCAGAGGCTTCCAATCTTTTCAGCTTGTGAACTCCCAGAAACTTTCCGCTGAGAGTGCAGACCACCCGGCACCCCGACTGACTTGTAATGTGTATAAGTGGCTTTTCTGAGTCATCTATTGCAAATGCTGTAGAATTAGGCCAGAGATCCCCAAGGGCCTGGGGACCACAGGCAGATGTCCCTGAGCCAAGGTGTGCACCATCATCCTTCCCCCCCCCCACCCTTGACCAGGCTAAGGATGGTTGCAGAGCAGCACGGTGCAGTATCCAAACACAGTCTGCTGTCATATGTATCTCTCGCTATTTTTTTTCTTTGACCACTTTGGGCTTAAATTAAAAAGCAGATTATTCTTGGTTTTCTCTTCCTGAAAAGCATTTAAATGGGTGAAAAAGACTCCCAGGAGAGCTTTTACCTATGGAGGGGTGGGGAGTCATTTTCTAGCAGAGAACTCAAACATGAAGTGTGTGTGTATGTCTTCCTTTTTTGGTACAACATCATTCTGAGGTGTTTTTTGTTTGTTTTTGTTTGTTTGTTTGTTTCTGATTGGTTTTGTTGTTGTTGTTTTAAAGTGTTTTGTGCTGTGAGCAGCAAACCTAATGAAGACTTTTTTTTTGTCTTTCCCCTCTACCCCCAGTATTTATTGACAATTGATCTTATTTTCTTACCCTAATAGAGAAATACTGTCTATGTACTAATAGAGCTTCCCTGCTGCCTATTGCCTGCTGCCTATTCTTATGGACCTCCTAGAAATTATTGTACTTGAGACCCCCCAACCCCATGTAAGCAGTTTCAGAAATTGCTGGCCAAGGTGCAGTTCCAGTAGATGGTGATCCCATAAATATTGTCACTCTGGAAACAGGGCTCCATTAGAAGCAAATGTATTTGAGGCAACACATCTGACGGAAAACACATCATTGCCTGTACATCTAATCACTACTGAATCAAGGCAGAGATGTTTTTATCGCACCCGATTTGTGGAGGGACTGAATATGTTATATCAAGCTGGGGGAACGCTGGCGTTTAGCTTACAGTTATGGCAGTCTGAGCCTCTAGCTGCAGACTCTCCCAAGGACTTTCCCAGTGATGTGCCCATCTAAAGCAGCCACAAAAAGGAGCTCTGTAGCATCTCCAGTGGCTTGACTGGAGCAGAGGGGAATGCTTAGTAATATATTAAATGATGAGAGCCTAGCTGGATATACAGATGGAGCCAGAGGAACTGCAAAAATCACAGAGGATGTCCAAAGACAAAAATAACCAGACACCCGTAAGGCTGCTGCCAGTAATAGAAACAATAGCAATGGAAAAAATAGTATGTGTTTAGGTTGCTAAATAGCTGGATGGTGGGAATACGATATTACTTAATTTCACTGGGGTCTTAAAATGTAAAACACAAACTTTTTATTGAGCATTACAAATTCTGTATTAGCTTTTTTAACAGACTGTTTCTCTCACTTTAAATAAGAGCCTTGTAATATCTCCCTGTACATTTAGTGAGTGACTTTCAGGCACTGGGTTTTGGAAGGGCAAATAGTAACAGCAGTGCAAACGTGCGCAGTGCCCGTCCCACCGACAGCCGGGGCTGAAGGTGCCTGGCAGCCAGGGGTGCCACCCCTGCACCAGCCCATGCCAGCTCACGTGCCCAAGGACATGCTTTGTGTCAGTGCAGAAATGTCTCAAGAGCGCTGCTGCGTGAGGCTCGAGCACCACGACTTCAGGCCGGTGACTACAGACCTCAAGGCTTGAGTCCTGGTACTGCCTCCACACTTTTGTGGACGTAAAAAAGGAGTCCGGACTCAAAACCCCAGTGGGTACATCTTTGAGTTAACCCGTGCCTCCGTAACAGCCCATAAACCTAACAAACCATTCTTCCCTCTCTCCAGGTTTAACACCTGGTAAACTGTGAGCAGCTGTGGTGAGAGTCTGAGCCCACGTGCAGGCGGAGGCCTGCCACTGACTGCAGTGGGCTTTGCATCAGGCCCTGAACACCAAATGCATTTAAGCAGTGTGTCCCAGTCCTGCAAGCTTAAACACCTTGCTCTGAAGCATACCAGCACCTCGTTAGATTAGGTTGCACGTTTAGGTGAAAGCCACCATCCCAAGCACTTCACTTTATTCCACTTTCACATTTAACATGGATTAGGTTATACTGGCAGAACAAATTACACAGAGCCAAACCTCCATCAAGCTGATTTTCAGAGGAATGATAACAATAATAACAGCGACAGTGAGTTCATGCTAACAGCCCTCATTCACACCTGGAGCTCCCTGCCTTCTTGGAATGAGACGCAGTTTGAACAAAGGGACCAAGATAATGTGAGAAAACATCAACAACAGGCAGATAGAGGCAAAGCAAATGAAAGACAGATGTAGGAAGGAAAGTGGGAGCTTTCTGCTTTGATTTGCACAGACCCCATATCTTTATTGTCCTAAGGAATATCAGTTTGTTGTCCTAATGATATCAATTCTCCAATCCTCTTGCATGACTTATGGTGCACCTTTTCCTTCTTCATGTGAAATCCATTGGTTTTAATTATAGTGTGATGGATACACGGCCCAAGACAGTGCTATGTGGGTGAATTATTTGAACAGCAGTGCAGTAGGGCCCTTTTGCTTTTCAGAGATTTCTGCAGCTGTTTATCTTGGCAAGGGTAGGTTTGTCCCCAGCTTCATCCTGTGTGAAGTCCTTTCCACCCACTCAAGTCAGCCTGTGCATTCACCTCATTTTTAATGGGAGCATCATTATCTTCTACTTTGCACTGGCAAAAATATCTCTCAAAAGGGGAAACGACAGAAACACACACCTACCCATCTTTCTTGAACAACTGTCTTCATTCACATTATAGGAAGCAAGCACTTGGAGGAATTTGCCAGGAATTGTTTTTCTCTTAGCAATGGTCCAGACCAAAAGTGGACACAGAGGCTGTGATATCATCACTCAAATAGAAGGATCCTCTTGAACACACGTTAGTTCAGATAACGTGTGCACTGCAAGCACAATAGTTGTGGTTGTGTGGTTTTATAATGGACAAAGCTAGCTGTGTTTTCTGGCTGTGCATGGGTCAAGCATGGCCCTGAGAGCAGGATCCAGCCCACACAATGACTCCATCCTGCTGCTGCCTTTTCCTCTGAGGACAATGCAAATAGTTCATGAAGATCCAAACTCATTTTCTTGGCCCTGCTTGTGGCCATGTGTGTTGAGTCGATGAGGGAAAACAGAGTTGGATTGGAGACATTCCCCTCCTGATGTGTATGCAGAGCCTGGGGCTAGAGATAGTGCTAGGTTCCCCACCACTGTGGGTTCGATGAAGACACACCAGTGCCTGTGCCCTTCCATAAGGCTGAGCGGGCATGTAGAAAGACATGCAAAGTAAGATCATGATATACGTGGTGACAGTAAAATTCTGGGACCTGGATGGTATCTCTTTGTAATACTTACCTTAACTCTCCTTGAAACCTCAAGCTTCCTAGGTCATCACTATCCAAAAGTAATAACTCTAAGGGAGGTGGGAAAAAAAACACTGAAGTGTTGGTATTAATGGAAGACTCAGACATGAAGACAAAAATGCATACCAGGTTTGGAGACTGTAGCATGCTGCCAGCAACAGGCCCTGCTTGAAAGGAAAGTACCTATCTATCTCAGCATGCAGTCAAGAGTAATAATAAAACTAGTCATTCAGAGGCAAGGAAGAAGAGAAAAACACTCATAAATGTGCTGGTTTATGTTTCTCTTGAACTTTGAATATAATTTTTCTCTCCTGCCCAGATATTAGTCACAGAAGCACATGATACTATATCTGGGAAAAAAGTTGGATGGATGGAAATGATCTTTGGGGAGAAGGAGAGAAGGAAGGGAGCAGCCACATATTTCTCCGTGTGCCTTTCTCACCTTGCCCTTTCTCTGAGCCTGAACATACAAATGAAAGAGCTGGGAAAAAAAAAATCAAGGGCTTGGGTCTAGCCTGAAGCCAGTGGGAGGCTTTCCATAGCTGTCTGGTGGGTTCAGGGAGCTGACCTCACAGCTCCACAATCTCCCAGTGCTCCCACTCTGCAAGAAGTTTGATTTCTCCCATAGGCACCAGAGAAATCATTTTCAACATATTTTCCAGTCTCAAAATGAAAGAGAAAAAACTGAGGGACTAATGAAAGTATGCTCATAAACAACACTGTATGGGAAAGGCTAGCACTTGCTATGGCTTTAAAAATAAAAATTCCAGTTCTTCCAAGCACTTCTGAAGCATTGAATTAGACTTCACAACACCCAGAGGTGTCAGGTAAAGAAACAACACCAACCCCATCATAATAAGGTGAGAAAATGAGGTGGGCAGGGGTTTTTATGACATGCCTGAAATCACAAGGGACAGGTATGGGAGCAAGACTCAAAAGGCAGCCTTTCCTCTATGGTACACTGTTCTCAGAAGCATGGCTCATTTATTTCAATTAATACAGCTTTATAAGAGCTCCCCTGCCTCCTTTTTTTTGGCATGAATTGCTGCAAAGACAGTGAATTAAAAGCACCAAAGGGCATAATTTTTATTTAGTGTTTAAAGAAGCTATTTCCATAAAAAACAGAATATGTGAAATTTGCCCAGAAGAATAAATTTAGAAACAACCTAGAAGATTAGAACAAAAAGGAAATGTCTTAAAAATCTTTTCTTGGACAAGGCTGACGTGACAGTTCAGCTCTGGCGTGGTTTTTCTGTGTAATACAAGTCAAGTAGTTCAAGCTGGGACTGGTGGCTGTCACAACATCCACTCAAGCACTGCAGGAGTATGGGTATCTCCAACTACATGAGGTGAAACGTTTTAAAAAGTATAAAGCTAACACATGTAACCCACTGCCTCCTTATTTTCTCTCTTCAAAAACATGCAAGGTGGGATTCAGTTCACCTACCATGTGTTGTCTGAAAGCTGATCACCTAAACTTCCTTCCTTCAATGGTGCCACCCAGATATTGACTCTTCCTTTAGCCCAATATCTCTAGCTTATGTCATTTGCTTAATGGGTGCTGCTGTGCTTTGTCCGAGCCAGCTTATGACCTGAGAAAGCGATTATGTGTAATATTTGCAAAGGCATTTCACTGTTTGTTTCCTATAAAGTGTGTCCAACTTCAAAATCATTTTAAAAAAGAACCAAACCCAACCACAGCTGACTAACATTCAGTGTTTGTGCAGCTCCAGTGTTTGGTGTGACCATGTAAAATATCTCTGATGTGGCTAGGAAGTGTTACGGCAGAACTTGCCAGGCAAGCTAGGAAGTGGACAAGGTGCAGAATGGGCCATAATCCTCAAAACACTAGCCCTGCAGGCTCTATCTACCTGGAGCTCAACCAAGACAACACTCACAGTTTCCTACAATTAGATACGCTCATCATCTTCCACGCAACATATTTTGGTGGGAACTGCAGCACTGAGCGATGCTGCGACATTCAGCAAATGCCATTATACATATATATAAAATGTCTGCCAAGGGTGATATATGTATATATATATCACACACATACACACACACGTATATGTATTTATCTCAGGTAAACTTAAAAAGGTTCCCTGTGACAATGAAATGTTAAATTTTTAAATTTGGCTTGGAATGACTTCTTGTTACAATGAGTTTTCATACTCAGTTCAGAAAGAAAAAAAGCAATGTAGCTTAGCTTTGTACAAAATATATAAACTTACCTGAAACAAACCAATTTTCAGTTTTTTGAATTTTTGAAGTGCCAAAATAATATTACATCTTTTACTGATTAATAGCAGAAATGTTGAAATGACAATGAATGGAAAAAATTGACATTTCTACTGTACAGGAAAATGTTGCTAACACTGGTGATATAATTGTTTCATTGTTGACTCTCCTAGCAGCAGCATCTCCCTGTTTGCCCTGTTTTTGAGGCCAGGAACTGGATATTGCTTACCTTTTGTACATGCCTCTAGAACTAGACCCCTTTAAGTACTCCCTCCTTCTGAGCTTATAAGACCAGTCATTAAGAATAACTGCTAATGGATGGTCTCTGTCTAAATCAAACCTGTTGTAATCCTTCCATACTTCAGGCTGCTGAAGACCTCAACTCAATTTTCTGTTAGCAAACATTGTCTTGAATGCCATTTCTATGTGGAGCAAAATGTCATTGCAATGTGATAATTTGATGATGATGTTGCCGAAGTGCTGGACTGCACAAAGTAATAATCTTTGGTTAAACCATAATCACAGCACTAGAAACCATTGGTTAATCATGGAAACTTCATATTCAGTGTGGTCTTCTGTGCTGTTCCAAGCTAGTATGAGAAATGACCATAAGCAGGCTAACAGGAATGTATTTGTGCTGTTATTCACATCTTGTGGCATGCACACCACATGCCAGAGGTCATCGGATTTTGGTTTGTTTTGAAAAGCAGAGATCATGAGCAAGACTCAGTGTTTGAAGATGAAGAGGTCTGCAGCCCTCTGTTCTCTTTATTAGGACAAATGAGGTGCTATGTCCAGCTTCATTTAAATAAATTGTACTCTCTTTGACTCATGATTTCTTCCAGGAGAGTGGGCTGGTGTCATGCCTAGAGCATCGTGTTGGGTGATGTTACAAGGTGCAGGTGATGCTAACGTGTTCTGCAGATACCAAAAAGTCTGCCTGACCTGTGCAAAGGCAGCCCACGTACCAGGCTTTCATCAGGAAACAGCCTGGCCATGGCACTGGGAGGTGGTAACCTAGGACGAGGATCTATAAACTGTAGAAGATCCCTGTAAGGGTCTTGTTTTACTCTGAGGGCTCTGTGCGGTGTGAATGAGCTTTTTGGGAAGCCGTGTGAAGGGCTATGGACAGCCATGATGGCCACGTTAGGGTTGATCAGACCCTGCCATGACTAATACTAGCACGGCAAGAGCCCTAGGCCGGCAGTGATGGGGAAAAAGCAGAGACCTCACCCTAAATTCCCTGAATGCACAAGTGTAGGGGTTTGAGGGTTGCATTCTTGTATTGAAACAATGTTCTGAAAGCCATGAAATGATCAAATGGGCCAGTCCTCCCCACCCTGAAAGAGGCCTCTAAGTAGTGGGGAAGAGTCCAGGTCTGGTCTGTGTACCACCAGGCAGCACAGGTGGGTAACATCCACCCTGCCCCAGCTTTCAGACATTGATTGCCATGTGGGGGAGCTGAGCCCCATCCCCAGACACTCTCTGAGGCAGCATTTCAGCTGGTCCTGCTTCCTCCTGCCTCTCCACTGCGCTGGGACACGCACACACAAACCCACGCAAAGACAGCTCAGCACTGAAAACACAGCACAGCAAACTGCCTCTTGCCTGGGTGGTTCTTGAACAGCTGTTTCAGCTATGACATAACTGCTTTTAAACTTCAAAAGAAACCTATTTCTGAGCTGGAAACATATGGATCGTTTCATAAAAAAGCAAAAGCGAGATGTAAGCAGGCCATGTAGCAGGTAGTGGACACAGTGGAATTGCAGAGTACACATAACATCCTGTCAGCCCTGTCTTCTGCTCAGCTTTCACTCCTTAGGGGTCCAATCCTGCAATCTTTTCTCAAGCAATAACCTCAGCCATGCCAACAGAGTCTGCTGTTTCATCTGCTGGTAGCCTGACTGGAATGTGTTTGCTTTGGGAGTGATTGTGTGCTTTGCTGGTGGGCTCAAAGGACAGATATAAGATAGTGCCCTGCTCCGCAGAGTAGTTTCTACTGGGGTGAATGAACTCATTAGTAACAAGATTCCTTTAAAAAGCTGGGTCTTTTGCAAAGCCAATGTGGATTAGACCTCTTCAGGGGTAGGTGGTGTTGAAGCATGACTAGGATCAGCTCAAACCTGTTTCATGCTGTCTGCTGCCCCTGTGAAAACATGTTACTTTCTGATGCCAGATGGGAAAGGCTGAGAGAGTGCAAAAATCATTCAGGCTCTGGAAATGTTACAAAACTCAGAGGATGCCTGTCTTGTTCAGGCAGTGTTGCCGCAGCAGGTCCCACAGATGCTGTGTGACACTGGCTCTGCACCTGAAATTCTGACAAAAAGTGATGAAACAGTCTTGCTGTAAAACCTGATTATTTTCTTACTGATATATGCAAGGAGGAAGGAGGGATTTCATCAAAAACAAACAAACAAAAAAACCAAATTCCTGACTGGGGCTACATCACCATTTTTTCTGGACCGCAAGCTTTCCTGCTTCACTGCCATGGGAATCATTTCCTTCCCATGAATGATGACTTGAAGCTTCATCTTGCAAAGAGCTCTCTGAATTAAATGACTGTCCTTGAATTAACTCGTTGATGCTAGCAGCTAGAACACAGACATAGGAGAGATGTAAGAGAGAAAAAAGGAGGTGGTATGTTTAAAAACAAATGAAAAGTCTCTTGACTGCCAAAACTACAGTCAGTGGAGAGATGTGATGGTGGTTCCAGACCGTAGAAATGAAAAGAAATGATTGTTTAGCTGCTTTCAGGGAAGGGAAACACACTCCAGCAACATCATTACCCAATTAGTCTCGGTGACACTGCTGTGGAAAAGGACCACTCGTGCGTGTGAAGCAGGATGAGCTCCTGACAACATGGGCAGCAAACTGCAAAGAGTGTGGACCACCAGTCCTGGTGGGTTCCTCCTCTCCTGAGTTCAAGGGGCTGGAGGTATCTCAGGCACATGAGAGTGAATTTATGCAATCTGCTACTTCACTCCTACCTTGTAGATCGACACCCTGGGGAGCAATAGGTGGCCCCTTCTTCCAACCCAGAGCCACTGGGGACAATAAAGCAGACAGCATGATCTGTTGAGTGTAAGTGGTTACAGTCTAGACCAAGAACTGGTGGTGCTAGTATGTATTTGAAAACTTGATGTGTAATATCTTTATGTTAGGAAACACATTAGTGACTAGGGGAGCTTGAGAGAAGACTCTGACGTGAGTCATCTCAACACCTGTTGAAATCCTCCTGCTGGCACTGATCAGCCCTCAGATTTTTAAGGGCAGACTCATGAGCTAGGCATCCAGTGCTCCGTTACGAGATGAGCAAGTGAAGAAAGCCTCACACAACCAGCAGCCCTCAGGAATGGTGCAATTTCAAAAACATACTGGGAAATGTTTCAACATCACTAAAAGGATTTGCTCGGAAGTCTTACACTGCTGTCAGGTATTGCAACTCCAAAAGATCTTTAATTAGTCCTCAGTTAAATCACTCTGCTTCTAGATTAAGGATTACACTGTGAAGTTTTGTCCTGTAGGCTAAATATCCTCACGTAAGGGTGTTCTGGTATCAGAGATTAGTGTAAGTGGGTGGCTTGGAAAGGAGCTCATGCTAACTCCAGAGCCGAAGACTGTGTAAAGAGCTATCCCAAGAACACATTGTCCTTCGCAAAAAAAATAGAAAATGGATGATTCTTCACTCCAAAACCATAGTGCTCCTCAAGGCTAATTCCAGCACGAGGGTAGCTGAAGTGCTGTTCTTTAAGTGCAGGTTGCTGCAGGCAGGACAAGAAGTGCTGCTGCAGCCCCAGGGGCTGCCAGGTACTTTGGATCCTTGGCTGAGGGACTAAGTGAGTGGTGGGAGCCGATGGGGACAGCAAAGCACATGGATCACCAGCCCTGTTAATAACCTGGAATCTCCAGTGTGCTGCCCTGCAGATAGCCTTTAGCCTCTACGTCTCCCATTTTTCACTTGCACTATAATAGTGGGAACCGCAGCAGCTCTCAGACAGCAGTTATCAGTGTCTGCATTCCCACATGCTCGGGTCTAGCACCGGGACTGGAGCAGGTCAGAGCCAGACATGATCTACACCATGACCTGTGACACATTATTTATCCTTTTGGCTACCAGCGACTGCTATGATATTAATTGTCACTATAAACTGTGTGCTCTGTGTAAGGATGAGGCTTAGCTGTTGAAAAGAAATTGCTTTAGGTTGCAGCAAAAGCAACAAAATAAGCACTCCAGAATTATTCCATATAAATGCTGCACTGATATACAGCAAGACTTTATTTATCACTTATGCAATTAGATTTGGTTTCTACCTTTTTACAGGAGCATTTCAGTCCAGAGAGAAAAATCAAACACACACAAGCAGCAGGAGGCCACAGTCAGAAATGCTCCCTTCATCCAGGGAAGAAAGGGCTCTTACGTTGTGAAAGGGAGCCTCCTGTTGTTTTCCAACCAGCATTTTCTGGCCAGCTGAAAGCTAAAATAACCCTTCTTTTATGCGTGTGATACTGTGATCTAATGGCTAAATGGATTTTTAGTACAAAGCATAATTTCCTCCTTTGGTTTCACTTATCACTTAATGGAAAGGCCCCCTAATGTACTGACCACCAAAACATTCTGCTTACATCCCGGACAGGAACAGCTCAATGGAAGTGAAAAACAGATCGTCTTATAGCACTGCACTTATTTAATAATAATAATAATAGCTTGCTGCCTGAAGCTGCTCCATGCTCATGATGTGCAGGCAGTTTCAGAAGACCATCAGTAGGTAGGCACAATTAATATCCGCATGACACATGGTTCACATCTACTCACATCTTGCTGAAAGGCAGGCACTGTTTCCCAGCTCTCCCCACTGCAGCAGAAGCATCATCTCTCTGAAGGGGTGACTGAGGGGTGGGAACTAGATGGTCTTTAAAGGTCCCTTCCATGGGATTTTTTTCATAGAAAGGATCACCTTTCTATGATTCTAAGATTTGGAAGGATATGAACTTAGGAAGGAGGAGCAGCCGTTTCGACATTAAAGCGCTAAATTTGGATGTTTTCACCCACAATCTGGAAGCACCTACCTGCCTCCATTGATTACCTGAGGATATTGATGGACACACATCAGTTAGATTTCTACTACTTACTGATGTAATTAGATTCTCAACCTAATTGTGAGAAGAGTTCATCATCCCAAAGCTTGTCACAGGACACCGAAACTAAATCCAGCTCCGCTGATGCAGCAGAGAGCCCTGGAGCTCTTCGGCGCATGGTGACACTGCTTCCTCTGCATGGAAAGGGCCCAAGACAACTGATGCACTAACAAGTCTGCTGTCCTGGCCAAAGACAAGCACGTGCTTCAGCTTCTTGCTTCATCCAGCACTGACATTAACAGACATAAATTAAGATCCTTTAAAAAAATATACGAAAGAAGTAAAACAATTCATTGTTTTGGGGGAAAATATCCCTTGAGCCTAACCACTGAAAAATCAAACAGCACTTGAAAAACAAGACATTGAAGCTAGCTTGAACTCACAGAACATTAGCATTGCCTTGGCAGGAGCACAAGAGATTTTCTGAAAGATGCAATAACAATGCTGCAATTTTATAAAAGAATATGTAAACTGAAAATGCAATACCACCCTCCTATTTCTACACTCCCTGTTACACTGCCATCCTCTTACTGTTAGCTCTTTAAATATTGTCTCTCTTAGGTTCATTAGCATCATTTGCCACCAATCTTTTTGTCTTGAAGAAGAAATTTTTTTCCACCAGAAACTGTAATGAAGCCAATTTTTAATGTGAGGGAATTCAGGCTTCAGTGATATCTCCCCACCCTTGACGGTTTAAGTGGGAAAGTCACAGAAAAGCACTTGATACTAGCAGAACAATAACACTTGAAAACCTGATGTGAGGTGGGAAGTATACAAAAATGAATCCTTCCCTGTAGGGAAAAGTCTCTGGAAAAATTGTGAAGGATGATGAAGGTGAAACAGACCTATCTCTGCCCTACTCACACCTATGAAGGAGAGCACAACCTGTACAGAGAGATGCTGTAAGAAATGGATATCCTCTGGATCATAAAACTAGTTTTAACCCCTGAGAAAAAATGAGTTGACGTGTTTTGATTGATTGTGGAGCACTCAAAAAAATGGTGTGATTTCTTTCCCTCCCAGCCCAGGAACACCGTAGGAGAGGGCAGGATGCGGCAGCCTCCCGGTGCCTGGCCTGTTCCCTTCAAATTTCTCCTTATAAAACTTCTACTGCCATAGTGCCATCTACAGACAGTTACAGAAATTAAAACTTTCTGTTGCTGCTAAGGCAGGTTTTAGTATTTTTTGAGGATTTATATGGTTATATTACAGCAATAATAGTTGCTTACTGGTACAGCAGCCCTTAATTTTGCATTGTGTTCCAGTGGTTTGATACCAAGCCCCACTGAAGCCAACACAAAGACATCTGTTGGGCTCAGGGCTGCCAGGATTAGGCTCGTCCTGATTTGACGGGCTGGGGATCTCAACACAGTTATTAACATAAAAGTGTTAACAGGGCACACACTGTAGCAAACAGCTTCAGACACTTGAGTGTGTGACTCCGGGTACAGTGGTACCTGAACTAAAAAATAACATTATACTCCTGCAGTAACTATACCTTCCCTGAAAAACATTGCAGACACAGAGAGAGAGAGAGAGGGAGAGCAAACACTTGCTACTTGTTCTGATATTTTAACGTTGTCATATCTTTGTGACAACCTGAAGAATTGCAAGCATTTTGAAGAGTAAAAGAGGGATGTCACAAAAATGAAAATTAAAAATCTGGTCACACTGAAGAGAAAAATTGTATGCAGACTTTTAACCATTGGCCTTGTAAGGATGATAGACGTTTAATTTCAGATTTCCAACTGCATCACAGACACTGCAGGACCTGGAGAATTTGTGCCTTTGTTTCCCTCTTTCTTATACATGAGTGTGTTAATGACTCCTCCACTCTCTCTTCATCTCTTCTTTTTTGCTGTCAGAGCTCTGCATGGTTGATCAGTACCTCATCTATGGCTTGCACTGTTACAAAAGTAATGAAAAATATTCATAAAAAATTTTTTCAATTGTCTCTCCACATAAAGATTTACAGAAGTTGTTTTCTTACACTCCCAGCAGAACAGATTTACAGGCAAAATTAAGCTACTAAGTCAAAGGCAAATTACTGAAACCTGCAAAGTTAAGGAGAGAAAAATTATAGGAGATAAAATTGATGATCACCTTGCATGCACCGAAACACTTCTACTTATAATAAGGCCAATGGCTTTGGATGGCCAAATATCTATTTTCCACTGTAGCTGTGTGTCCCAAGAAGTAAAAGCTAGATTAAACAGAGGGCAACAAAATGCAGATCTCACTCAATTGCTGATGAGACCTAAATATTCATTTTCCATACACCCACAAAAGAACTATTATTACCCATGGTCATAATTTTCCCAATGAAAGGGTTTTGAATTGAAAATACCTTTTTGGTCATTCGGAAAGAAAAGACAGTAACAACATCATCAAATCCCACTGACAGGCTGGTTTTGTTGGGGAAAGGTTCATTCTCCGAGAACTATATCTTGTCTAAAAACAATAGGCCCACAAATAAATATCTCCGCGTATTTCCATAGGTCAGAGTGCATGGGGACATGGTAGAAGCATCTGGAGATGTGATTTTTGAGCCTGGTTGTGCCTGTGAGGCTAACATGGGTGGACACTGCTGCTATAGATGGGCATCTTGAACATTTAAATCTGGGCACTTAAAAGTGGGTGGACATGATACTGGCAAACCACTCTCTCAAGAGGCTCTACTAACACTGGTGTTGTGGAGTCCAGCATTAAAAAAAGCAGACAGCTAAAAGGAACAGTAGTGATTTTGTTGTTTGTTTTTCAGCATTTTTGTCATTTTAACTATTTCTTGCGAGTCATCTTTGAACAAATACTCCTCTTCCGAACATTTCACTAAAATTTGGTAGCGCAAACCGTCTACTAAGCAGTTACAAAGAACACACAGAGAACTTTAGCATTTGCTTTGGACTTTGTGGGTTGAAGTGAGGTTACAAATCACTCTCTATACAGAAGGTCTGTCTCTGAGACAAAAATTCAAGTCACTGACATTTGTGCGCGTTTATTGACTGCTCCAAAACCCCCATTGCAAGTGACACAAAAAATAAGAATCCAACCAAATGATACTTCCCCACATGCAGGCGGAAGATCCTCACAGAACAATTCCTAAAAAACAACAAACATATGGGGCAGATTCCACTGCTGAATCTACCCCAAATCAAAGCAAAGATGGAGATGAGGACCTGGTCCTCAAGGAAAGTCCAGAGTATGACCTGGAGATGGGTCAGAGGGACTGATGGGGCATGGAGAGAGCCTCCTGCCCTGACACAGAGAGTCTTGGTGGATGAGATGAGCAAACAGTACTTGCCCATGCAGTCCTCTGGGGTGAAGGGCTCAGGGCTAGGGTGAGGGACCTGGAGGAAGGTGGTAGATGTGCAGCAGAGCCAAAGGGGGGGCTGTCACCATCCTGTCTGCCGGCGTGGGGCTGAGTCCTGCTGATGAGACGTGCCCCACTGCACCCCAGTGGGACACGCAGGCTGCAGTGGATTTCTGCTGTGGCACTGCTCCGATTTGGCCTTCTGTAGCAAGCCAAGGGCCTGATGCAGTCATCAGGAAGGCTCCCCACAGCACTGGCTCATCTCCTCCCCCAGGAAAATATCCCCCTCAGCATCAGAGGGGCTCAGACCCTCAAAGAGGAGTGGTGAGGTACAGAATAAATTCCTCCCACGTATTTTCTCAAACACAATGAAATAATACAGGCCACAAATCTGACACTCTGCCTCTCCTATCAGAAAAGTGAGAAGATAGCTATGTTTTAACATTAGCTCCTAAGTATAATTTCCTGTAATTGTAAAGCGCTTTAGAGGTACTTGTGAACTCGGGTGGATAGCTCCTAACTAAGTTGATGAATAACCCAGGACTGACTCATCTCCTAAACAGACTGAGCGCTGAAGGAGGGAACATGCAGAAAGGTTTTGCCTTCCATTAGCAACACTATCCAAACAACTGACCCTCTCCCTGAGAGATTAGTTCACAGCAGGTGAACTATAATCTGCTCTGATCGGCAGGCAAGGAAAGCATTCATTCCAGCTTCATTACAGCCAGAGCTTTTCTTCTCTTTTTTTTTCCGCACATTGTGAGCGCCTGACAAAGGGCTCCAGCTATCAGATCAAGCAAACATTTTGCCACTTATTTGTAGAAATGGTTCTGGTCTGGAGTTGGAATGGTAACCAACTAAAGACTGGCTGATGAGTATTTTTTCCTGGCATCACCCCCAACACTTTCTCTGCTGGAAAATGGTCATCTGATAATGTCCAGAACAATAGGCAAGCTTTTGATCAGGGTCAATTTTGTGCTGAGAAGCTGTTGCCAATTTATGATGCTAAGGATAATCTGCTGGAAACTATTATTTGAACATTACTTGATATTACCATCCATCTGATGCACTCAGTTGCCAATTGAAGGACATTTTTCACAAAACAATCACACCATCTCTGGATTTCTGGTCCAGAGCCTCAAGAGAATCCTAAAAAATACCACTAAAAGAGAAGTTTAAACTCCCCTATTTGCAGTATATTAGAACTCATGGACTCATTAGTTTTTATGGCACATATATTTCCCTAAAACCAGCAGCAGTAAACTCTTCATTATCTCACAGCCAGTAACCATCCATCCCTCTTTTCTCCCTTCTTTTTCTCTCTCTTTGGCCAACAATCTTATCAATTCTGTCCTTGCTAATGTCGATGCCTCTTCTCCACAGGTATCCATCAGCTTTTTCTTCCCAAGACTGAATAACTAACAAAAAACGAGTTAGACTCAGAGTGATTGTTCTCAGCTAAGATTTAGTTTGAAGATGGTGGCTTGTATTTTTGGAGTGAGAAAGATCTTGAGTGTTTGAAAAGTAAGCTGTTTGGGTTTGTGTGTTTTTCCTCTCCCACTTATACCTGCAGGTCTGATAAAAGGTGTCACCTCTGCTTGCACATACAGCTTTGCTCCCCAATCCTGTATACTACAGCAGGGTATGTTTACCAGGGATGGTGCCAGCTGTTGGCCCCAGAAGCTTCTGCACAGCTTGCGATCCAGTGTGGGCCCAGTTTGCCAGGCTGGAGTCATGTATGGCTTGAAGAGACATCTCGTGGCCATACCATATACTGCAAAGAAGTTATTTTGTGCATTCAACATCCCTTTTGTGCAGAGGGACAAGAGCAGCCCGAGTATAACGACTAGCCACTGTGGGCCAAGCAGAGCAGAGGGCACCAAAACACAAACTGTGCACCTAATTCAGCATCCAGCCATTCTCTCCAGCTGTCTTCAGAGCATGAACAAATTGTAGGTATAGACATATTATGCTCCTCTGTATTTAGCTGGAACTTCTGAGTATGTAGGAAAGAAACACCTTGGCGGGGGATGGCAGAAATCTACCAAATTGTGAGCCACTAGGAGTAACCAGCAAGGGAGCAGATGCTCACCGTCCTCTAGCACATGACCCAGAACCACCACGTGAAGCCTTTGGGAGCCACATGCAAGCAGGACGAGGAGGAGGTGGTTTCTCCTGGGCAGTCCTCCTGAAGAGTCTCTCAGAAGAAGGAAGCTGAGGGGCTGCCCGGACCGTCCAGGAGATGAGCTAACTCATCGGCTGTGAGTGGTGAGGCTCTGGTTGCTCTGTGGTTTCTGGCGGCTGCGTAAAGAAAGCCTCATTGTGCACTGCTTCCTTGCCAGGGGCATCTGGCCAGCCTGACCCACAAGTGTCCCCTCAGCGGGTCCAGCACTTGGTGTGGGACAAAGGCTGTGGCAATGCAAGGCAATGGTGCTGATTCGGGCTTTCAACAGGGCCCGTCCTCCTGATGCTGTCCTTCCTCTCTTGCGTGACTCAGTGGTGAGCAAGAAGGGCCACAGAAGGTTGGATGCTGGGGGATGTTGTGGCCAGGCATCACTACTGGTTTGTCATGTCCCGGGTCTGGCCCCAGTGGCTGCTGTTAGGACCTGCTGGAGGTCCGGCTCCTTCGGAGCCACCCATCCCTGGGCAGGGGAGGATGGGAGGCAGGGGAGCTCTGGCTTCACCTCCTGCGGTCCTTGTTCAGTCCTCATCCCCACCTGAGCACAGTGAGACATCCAGACATGTCCACCCCAGTTTGAAGGCAAGCCCCACTGCCCTGAACACGCTGCTGTGTGAGTGAAGCCCCAGGCTTCCAGAGATACATGGCTCAGCCCACAGCTAGTTAGGAAAGGGGTTTACACTAATCTTTGTTGGCTCCTGCTAAATGCTTCCTCCACGATTAGCACCAGAGGTGATTTTGATAGCAGGATTCATTGTCAAAATAGCTTATAAAACAATTCTATAAAACTGTGTAAATCTTGTGTTGATCTTACGTTTTACAGGGAGTCTTAAAGCCATATATCCCAGTGCCATTTACAAGGTTGTTGCAGGTGTGGGACCAGCCTCAGAAATATAGCTACTACTTAAACTGTGTATTTTATGAGCCTGGGGAAACATCCGTTTGGACTGTAAAAGGAGCTTTCCAGCCCACTTGCTGCTTTGTGCGAGAGACTATGCCATTGTCCATCAGACTTCGGTGCCTCCTGAGCTACAGCCAAGGTGTGGGGACAGGATTCCTTTGTCAACACACCTTAGCAATGTTTTCCATTGCATTGAACTTTGGCTTCAGGAGGAGCTGGGCTCCCCAAGCACAGGTTTCATTGTAGGCTACTAAGCACATTCAGACCGCTTGCCGCTTGCAGATGTGGGGCTGTTTTGCTATGAGCTTCAGTCATTCCTTCAGTGAAGCTTGCAGGCTATTTAGTGGTTCTCTGGAGCGCAAGGAAACAGGTGGAAAAGGGAAGAATAAATAGTCCAATCATGTAAATCAGATGACAGAACACATTTAAGTAGGCAATATATACCACAATTACATAATAGGTATTTAATAGGTCTCAGGCTGAGTCCGCTAGGGATAAAGGAAGAGCCAAGTGAGATTTCTCCCCTGGAGTTAAAATTGATCAGGATTGTAACCCCGTATTAATACTGCAATCTGTAGCAGCCCCTGACATCCCATCTTCCACGCCCTCTGAGCTCTCCTCCAGCTCCCAGCACAGCAGTCATGAGATTGCTCATATCACAGCAACTGAGCCCTCATGCTATAATGTCTACTGAATGTAGTATCCGTTACGTCCCAAACCATCCCATACCTCTGCTTTGCAGGGTACACGGGCAACCAGCTGCCTCGCTGCACTCCACAGAACACTACACTTTGGATACATGGGCTCTGAACTTTTAATCTGGATACATGGGATCCCCATTTATAATCTGGAAGGTGGTGGGTTGTGCTTGGGTTTGAGGCTCAGGGACTCTAGGTTTGAACAAGGATGTGTTCTTTGACCTTGGCCAAGCTGCTTATCCCTTCCTTTACGGTGTAATGAGACTTCTCCACCTCCATGTGACCT
Source organism: Chauna torquata (assembly GCA_013399475.1). NCBI lineage: Eukaryota > Metazoa > Chordata > Aves > Anseriformes > Anhimidae > Chauna > Chauna torquata. The sequence continues at coordinate 213,434 of VXAL01002037.1, read as the reverse complement.
GGAAAGGGAAACATGGGTGAGCTGCAAAGCAGTGCCTCCACTGTGACATGGGACTATGGGCAATCCTTTGCCCCAGTGAGCCCACTTTCATCCTCCTCATCAGATGTCCAGCACCTCCCCTTCCCAGCGGATGTGTCATAGTGCCCTGTTATCTCCTGCTCATATCTTCTCTGTAAGACCAAATATTGACACTGTTCAGGAATGCCCCTTGGCTGTGGGCACATCTCCTAACCTTCAAGATAACCCTTGACCTCTCTCCTGATCCCTGAAATGTGCAAGACAAATGCAGGAAAGGGTCACAGTTACACACTCAAAAAATATTTTATAGCAGTTGGAGGGTTAAGCCTAGTATATGACTTCTGCTTTGCAACAACTCATTTAGAAGGGTCTCAGAGACATAGAGATGCAGACCGATGGGTCAGTATTGTATCATCACCCCCCACCGAAATGAGCTCTTCTCTAACTTGTCAATGTTCTAATTCATGATGTCCCTCAGATTTAAGAACAAGCGAAAGAAAAATAAAAAAAAAAGAATCCCTCCCTATTTTCCTAAAATAAGCCTTCTAAAATACCTTCCAGCTCCAGAATTTAACAGCATCATAAACCAGTACGGTGGCTGTGACTTGTGATGCCTGAAGAGACACGAAGCTGCCTGCTCTGCCCCAGGAGCGGGGGCTCAGGTCACAGGCACTGAGCTGGTGCAGTCCCCGGCATGAATCACCTCTTCAGCTGCCACAGCCAAATCTGGGAGATCAGGTGTTAAACGGTCCTGGAGAGCATTTGGAGGGGCTGGGATCATCTGTGGGTTACGTGTTTGTACCTGACACACTGGATCTCCTTCCTAACCAGGTGTTGTTAAGATGTTGTCAGAACATAATTAATAATACAGCATTATATGCAATGTTTTATGTATTAAATTTAGTACACTAATTAACTGTGATAATAATAAGTAACTTAACTGTTGAATTTATGAAACCCCATTTTCTGAATCCCAGTTGCATGTGCTTCGCCAGGACTTGATAAAGTGCTGGGCTCATGCAACAGCCCTCCCTTCAGCCAGGGCACTGATCTGGGGTCCGTCCCTCTCCCCTGGCTGTTTAATTCCACAGAACACAAAAGGAGTCTGATAGAAGACTACTCCACATACAAACCTTGCAACCCGCTTGAGTAATTAGGCAGGGACTGATAGACAAATGTGGGCAGAGCAATCACACAACCCCCTGTTTCCTTTGGAAACCAGGCTAAAAATAGGGGACGCACAGTAGAAAACCAGACAGGAAGGCAGGAATGGGTCTGTCAATAGCCCCCCACTCCTGGCCTGTTTCCTGCTCGTTAACGTCTCTCAGCAGATGTCAGGTAACCTTTAGAAAGCCTCCAAAGAAGCATTCATTTGTCAGATGTTTCTTAAATTGTGGTAGAGGGAATTCGGACCCTATACATGTATGGGCATTCCAGGAGAAAAAAAAACCAATCTCTTCTGATCGAATGCATTGTATATCACAGAGACTTTTGTTTCTATTCTTAATATGAACGACCTGCCATGGACAACCTGCGGACTTCATATTACATATTTAGCTAAACTACCACGTCGCACTGATCTGTCTCCCCTTCCCTTGATTCTGCCATGGCTCTGCCTGCAATCCCAAGCAGAGCAGGGGACAAAACACATGCTTTAGCAGCGGTGGTCCTTCCAGGACGTGAAATGCTTAAATTCTGGCTAAGACTAATTCGCAGTCTATAAAAGCTTGTCAGCAAGATGTCAATGGCAGTGGGTAGGAGAGTACTGTATAGATTTCAGCATGGTATGTTAGCATGTTCTTTCAGAGGCGAGAAAAAGGGTTTTTCATGCGAGCGATGGATTGGCCCTTTCTTCAGCCACAGCTGCCGGTGATGGTGTGCGATGCTCACTAGATGGCGAAGGCTGCCTTCCTCCCTGCAGACCGGCCGCCCTGCAAAGCTCCGAGGGAAGCAACCATGGATGCTGCTGGGGATGGAGAGAAGGGCTTGGATCACTGAGAGGAGGTGTAGGGGAAACATTTGGAGCCTGCTGAATGCAAACTGTGGTACATTAAGGTTCAAACGGTGGCAAGGTTCTCCCTGAAGAGAAGGTGCCACGTGTTGGAGGACCTCCCTCTTGAAACGGACCTTTAGGTGAGGTCCCAGCTACCAAGGACTGGTAAGGAAAGAGATAACCCCTGTGAGTCTCTCCTGCAGATTTCCTCCAGCCTTCAGGAGTCCCCCTCTTTTCACTAGCAGGACCAAGCTGACATGTCCCACAGTTGTCCCTCAAATTTATCCAGTGAAGACACAGGATGATAGAGGTGGTCTGTGACGATCCTGAGTGTCCGAAGTGCTCTAGGGGCAAAAGACAGCCTTTGGAGATGACAGGTATGGTGCTCTGTGACAGTATCCATAAGCCACAAGAAGTCTCAGTGCAAGATTCCTGCTGCTGTCATGAGCAGAGCCCTGCCCAAGTAGGAAGCTTCGTGCCACCTTCACAGCACCCTTCCTCTGCTGCCCCAAGGATGTTTGGCAGACACAGGATTGCAACAACATGGGCAAGAGAACAGGAGCGTGGCAGAGCCTGATTTAATTTCTTACGCAGAGGCTGTGGATGCTAAAGCTGAAGAAATCTCATGACTTGCTAGGTTGGGAGACTCAGCTGCCCCAGGGATCTGCAGTCTCTCATCCACAACCAAGGAGGCATGAGAGAGGACAATGATCTATGAAGAGTACTTGGCTACAAGCCAAAAACATTCCAAAAAAAAAAAAAAGGGGGAGATGAAGCTGTAAGCCAAGTAAGACTGTTTTGAAAGGGTTCATCTGCACCAATGAGTCATAAAACAACACAGCAGCTGTGAAAGTGAGTTAGAGGAGGGTAATTTCAGCCTTATTTTCAGCAGCTGCCAGCTTACAGCAATGTCCTACTCTTGCAAGTCATCACTGTTTACCAGGCAAGTTTTGCACCATAGTAGCCAGTCTCTTACACATCCTCAGCTATCTCCAACAGCTCCTCACCCACAAGTGCCAATATGTTCAGTAACACCAGCCTGAGAGGAGGAAGAAAGCCCTCTACCAGATGTCTATGTTGTCAGGCGAAGAACCACCTGAAACAAGCTCAGCCCTGTTATTTCCAGGCTTCCCACCTGCACTGCTGGCTTTGCTTAGGCCATGGCTGGTCTGTAACGCAGCTCCCGAAAAGCCACATACAGACATGAGCAGCATACACTTCCTGGCTGTAGTGGGCTGGAAAACCTCAGCTCAGCTGGTCTCCTGGGTGAAGCTGGCTACCTGGGCCCAGGTGTGCTCAAATTCACATCTCCTCTGCCTGCCCAGACCATATGAGCACGCAAATGAAGTCTGCAGAGAGGGGCAGAGCGTGTGCGCGCTCTGACGGGCACCCAGCTCTGGCTTGAGTGCGGGGTTCATGGGAAGGCAGGGTGTACGGAACCAGCTGTTGCCAGCTCAGGCAGTGGAGATGTAGCTTTACAGAGTGGAACATCACCCATCCCTCCCCGTGAGATGCCCTCGTGAGGGTGAGAGCCTGTCCACACAAACCTCTCAGCAGCAGCCCCAGCAAGTCCGCACCTGAGCTGAGGAACATGTGCTAGCACACGCGACTAGCGATGTGTGTGATATATGCCCAGACATGAATACATAGGGCAGCCAACAGGTTTTCTGGACATTGCTCACAGCCGCTTGGCACAGAACTAGCCCTGAGGGTAATGTTTAGCAGCCTGCTTTTCTTCGTTGTTTCCAGGATCCATTATACCCCATACTACATCTTTTGCAGAATAATGCAAACATTCTGCTGTTCAGAAACCCAAGGCTGTTCCTTCCCAGCTCACTGGGATATGGAAATACCTGGAAGGTGGTACTGACATTTTTCCTGAAGCTCTTTTCTATTTAACAGAAGCAAAGTCACGTTGCTGAGAGACCCCTTAGTAACAGGAAGCAGTTGTCCAGTTTAAAGAACCAGCTACAAAGCAAACAGCTTTGCCTCCTTTTTAAAGCCCCTCAGGACAATATTTACCTTTCTAAAATATCATTGTGCCATGGCTTTGGGACTTTGCTTGACAAACTTGGGGGTCTCTGAGCAGTTCAAAGTGGGCTTGACCTATAGCTGAGCATGGAAAACAGGAACTGCATATAAATAACTAAATTACAGAGAGATCAATTCTCAGTCAACTCATTAGCAATGCCCGGCGTCTTTAAGTGATAACTCCAGTCTCTAAGACCTTTACGTAATTACTTGCACAAGGCACATTTTACCCTTTGGTTCGCAAGTTTCATAAATGAAGGTTAAGTTTACTTAACCACCCAGGATTTACCAGCCATGTTAAAGCATAAAATGTGCATGCTGCCAGGTGTCTCTGCAGAAACTGCCTTGTTGATTCAGAGACTCCAAGGTTAAATGGTGGCTCCTGAGTCCAAGTTAGCTTCCCACTGGGGAACAGCAGGATCTGCGCTGTAACATTGTACCACAGTTCAGCTGAGGTTGATTTAACAAGGCTTGGAGTTAAGATAGCAGTGACTGTGAAAACCTGAATGGAAATCAGGGTTTTGCTGTACATTGCACCCATAACAGGGTTCTTGAGTATGTCACATTATAGTCTGTTACCAGAAGATGCTATGCATTTTTGCCTAGCTAGGTAACCGTTTCTATCCTCCATATCGTGCATATCTTTTACTCCACCCAATCCGTACAAGTTCTCAGCTGACGTAAATCAGCACGGTCATATTAACAATTTGGCAGGTCACATTAGCCAAGGATCAATTTGGCGTTTTCAGCGTGGTGGGTTTGTACCTCTGTTTAATCAGATCTTTCCTGAGAGCATTTTGGGTGTCCTGGTTGTAACCTCCTCCCTTTCGCACACATTCAGATTAGTTAAGTTTTTCAGCTGCTTTCGGAGCACCTAACAGTTCCTGACAGAGGAAGGATTGGTCTATCTCGTCTTCCACTGCCTTCTGATGAAGTGAGATAGACCACCCTGGTTAAAAATTTGGTTCTTGTGGCCTTTCAGCCATACCATAACTGATCTGTCACTCAGAACAACTCACTGGTGTTCTGACAACCCCGTTATCAGCCTCTGATCCCGGGGAAAGCGCACAAAAGCATATGGTAATATAACCTGCCGCTCCTTTTTACCCTGACAAAACAGTGACCTACACTCAGTCAGCCTCACAGCAGTAGAAAGCTCAGTTTTCCTGCTTCCCCAAACCTACAGAGAAGGTTCAGGCAGCTGAACCAGCAAAATGTTAACCTAACTGTATTCTGTTCGAATTCCCACTGCTGTCCTCTTTTTACTAGAAATCAAAAGAAGATCAATGAATGAGGGGGTTCTTTCACCGTGCTTGCCCACAGTGTTGACCATACAGGGAGGTCTACAGTCCTATTGCTCTTGTGTGCCCAGAGTTATGTAAAAAAAGAGTATGCATTAGACATCTGATGGCAACAACATCCACTCTTTGGATGCTGGAATATCACAGGGAAATTCATATATACCCAGTAATTCCTTCCAACAATACAGGAGAGTTCTACCAGGTCTTATTTCTGCCTCCACTTTCCCCAAACCTCACGGAGTAGCAGAGTTATCAAGAAAAGAGGACCTCTATCTCCAGGTTTCAAAGTAAAGCAGATAGATGGCCACCAAAGCAAAGCAGGTAGATGGTCACCAAGCCCTGGCTGAAACTTTTCATGGTCAAGGAAAAGAGTCCAAACTATTTTGATTCAGCTGTAAAACTTGGCTTTGTGACTTAGTTAGGGCGGTAATCTGTTCCCAGGTGGTGCCAAGTTTCTAAGTTATTTGGAAAGGCAGTTTTTAAGCCATAGTGATCAGTTTGGCCACTGCTGATTTGGAAATGTAAGCTCTGCTCACACTGCCAGCATGGGATTGGCACTGTAGGTGTCAGTGCACAGGTGAAAATGGCTTTAACCAGTTCTATCTGCATCACTGTTAGACCTGAACTCAAGCGTGAGTCACGCCCATTCTACTGAAATTTCCTTGCAGTGGGCCTAGAAGCAGAGTTTGAGCTGATATACAATAATGTGAACTGGTATAAATGTAGAATGGTCTTGCTTCTTTACGCACCAATAACATGGCCAATACTCTTTTTACATATTTAACACTGTATTTAATAATCTATAATTGATCTATAATTGTTCCAATTATTGTGATTATAACCACTGATGAAAAACATTACTCGTATCTTAACAGGATTATAGCATCTCACTACCACTGATTAACCATGTTTATCAACGGAAACTTGATAAATGTCGGGCAGTTATCCAGGAACTGAACTTCCAATGCAATCAATAGGGACAGGTCAGAACTCCCAGCCTCTACATTTCTCGGTGTTTCTGTGCTTAATGTTGTTCCCAAGGGACTGTTGGTGCAGCCATCGTGGTCTAGGGGTACAAACAAGGCAATGTTTGCAAGGGGAGGCACTATCTTTTGTTAGAACACACATAACCGAAAAAAGTAGGTCAAGCAAGCTTTAAAGCACAAGCACAGGCTCTGACCATTCTTCTTGCAAATCAAAGTGCGATTTTAAAGGCAGGGTGGAAGTGGTGATGCAAAGATTTTGTAAAGGGCTTAACACAATAGACTATACATTGCAACAACTAACCGTTAGTTTTGGGGAAATAGCTCAGCCTCTGATCCGACATTTCAGCAGCTAAGAGCTCCGGCTAACAGATCCCACTCTGAATTACTCTCTCCAAGCCTTATCAAAAGGAAACGGAGCCTTTTGAAATCACTGGCATCTCTGGAAGACTGGTTTATCAAATTTCGCCCGGTTCAAGCAGAAAACCTCTGTTTTCCTTTGCTCTTTAACCTCTTATTTTAAATGTCATTTTACTTTGAACTGTCGAAAGAGGCAGTGAGGGAAGCAGCTTGCTTACCATCAGATGGAGGTGAAAACTGAAACTTTACCCGTCCTTAGTGAGCTTATCCACATATCAATGGCATGCTACACCAGGGTGTTTATTTTTATGACCAGAGCATATCCCTTAACCTCAAGGATCCGAACATTTCTCTGGAATGTACAAACATTTTGTATCCTTTATTTCCCAGTGGCCCTTCCCCACACCAGCTACACACATACATACATAAACACACTTCTATTCGGATTCTCTTGATCATACCGGTGCACACAACCAGACATCAGCTTTACACACACACAGACACATTCCTATCCATAGCATCAGTCTTATCTATCCCTCTGTATAAAATACAATTGTACACGCTCCTGTATTTGGATGTACATATTTACAACACATATTTGAACATAAATGGGCATGATTGGTGCGTGCATCTGTTTATACAGGCATACGTGCACATATATGTACCCAAACGTTTGTGTGAAAATGTACATATATGGAAAACCAAGACTGCAAAGGGCACTAACACGTGCCTCTGAGTCCCATGGCTGCTCAGGACCTTGCTGGATTGCTTCTGTAACCAAGGGAGAGCATTTGGATGGGATCCAAATGACTTCCATCAGCTGAACATTTTAATTTCACTTACTTCTGTCTTTGCGTCAGTTTTAAGGGGGAAACTACCTGTTAGAGGTAATAAGCAAAATAATGGACCAGATCCCCCTTCAGAAGCCCTGTAGCAATTAGGATTCTGTGAAGTTCCTTCAGCATTGCTCTAGTATAACTAAGTCCACTTGCCATATTGACTCAGGATCTAATGGGATATTACCAAGCACTGAGGTTGCATCCAAGCTCTGATATAAGTGGCCAGCTGAGGATTGGACCCTTTTATCAGTTTGTGCTGCTTACTGTGGGCCAGGGTGTTCAGCTGGTGTAAATCAGCGCAACTCCACCGAGGCCATGAAAAATGAGGTGCATAAGTTAAGCATCTGTCTCAATGGCTGATGTTTATCTTTGCTCCCATGGCCTCAATTGCACTTATGATGAACGTAAACCCATGAAAACAGAGTTTAATGGGGCAAAGGTTTTCTAGCTATCATCTGCATGCAGCTGAATTTTACTCCATTTGATTGCTAAACCAAGTTCAACTGATATGCATGTTACAAATAATCTGTCATGCTCTTAGGCGGGTTCCACCCCAGGCCACAAAATGTTCACAGTAATTGAAATATACAGCCAAATTCCAAGCTAGCATAAATCTCCACTGATGTCAAGTCATATGGAAATCCATATGATTTGAGGGCTGTACAAAAAAAAAAAAAAAAGCAGAAGAAAAGAACATGCCTTCTAGTAAGAGACTTACGCAGCTCAATCTGATTAGTCTATCGCAAAGAAGATTAAGAGGTGACTTCACTACGATGTCCAAGTACAGCTGGAAAAAGAAAATACCAGGTACAGAACGGTTCTTTAATCTAGCTGAGAAATGCCTACGGAGATTTGATGCCTGGAAGTAAATGCCAGCCAAATTTGAATAAGCGATAAAGCATAGATTTTTTTTACATGGAGTCATCGATCAAAGGATAGGGTGGACTCCCTCATTGAACGTCTTCAGACCAAGGTCACATGCTTTTCTTCACAAGATACTTTTGTCTAGTATAACTAGTTGGGTTCAACATAACAGTATCAGTATCAGTTGTTTCAACCCGAAATCATCTGAGGGGCTGTGACTATTGAAAAGAAGCTAATGAATTAAGATCGAGAAGAGCCACTGTACTACTGATACGATTAAATTTACTACAGATTGATTTAACTTCCTCTTGAAAATGCTTGTGGGACTGCTAAGTAAAAAATAGAGCACAAACCACTGAACCTGATAAAATAGAGAACAGAAGGTCAAACTAATGATCCCTTATCTTCATAACTACTTATTTACTTTAAAGCCTGGTCAGTTGGTTGGTTCCTGAAGTCACATCAGTTTTAGAGCTGCAAAACTGAATTCTGTTATTTTCCTTCTAATTATAACGCAGGAAAAGAGATGAGCACTCTCAAACCTGAAAGAAGAAATATTACTTATCACACAAAAAGAAATGTGAATCCCTTTCAATCTTCCGTATCTTGCTAGAACGGCATTCCTCTGTAGCAAAATCGCTGGTTTTCAATAGATCCCAACTGCCAAGTGCTGTGGTTGCTCCAAGTTAGAGCATTTACCCTAAGAAAGGCCCAGGTGCCAAGTTCATTTTAAAAAAAGTTTCCAAAAAATGTCTTTGCGCCATCTGTTCTCTAGCAGTGGTGCATTCCTCAGGCCGCGATGTCATCAGCTTCTCGTTATTATTCTTAACAGTTCTTCTAAGTCAATCAAAATCAAAGACAGAGCAACAGATTCGGGGTGTTTGTGCTCTGTTTGCACGCTACATTGTGCAGGAGGTACATACGGTTATTTGGTTATTTCCATCCATGGCTCTTTGGCAGCAGAGCTTGAATTCAGAACCCCAGCTTGTCAAATAGATTGTGATTATATATCATAGTAGAAAACCTAAAACTGTGATGGGGTGGGAGTGAAACCAGCTCACTGCAGGCAGCTTTCTAATTTGAGTTATCGATTCAAATCCCACCCAGAACCCATGGTGCAATGCAGGATCCCTGAGTCTCTTGGGAACCAGTCCCATCCTTTCACCGAAGTCAGCGGGATGCTTTGTTGTGACTCTGCTGGAATTTTGGGAAAGTTTTAAGCCAGAGGCATCCCAGTCCAGGATGCACACTCACCCTTTGCAGTACGTTACAAGCACAATGGGGGACTGCCGGTGCTGGGACCATGCATTTGCTGACTGTGCTTTTGGGAGTGGCAATACCTGCAAAGGAAGAAAAGGTTGAGGGAAGCCATGCTCCAGATGCAGAAATAAATCCCCCTTCCCAGCAGCAAAGCCCGGAAGTCCAGACCTCACAAACTCATCATTGGCTTCCCATGGCTCTGCTCTGCTCAACTAACAGCTATGTGAGTAGCAGCTGCTTTACCTGGCCACACTGGCTAGCCGTGATTTAGGAAATAAACCTGTAGAGACTGGGATCAAGCAGTGAGGGTGGAGGTGCAGGGCATTTATTTCCCTGGGATTAGCAGCTGCCTAAGAGATTGGCTGGTGGCACTTGGATGCCAGATAAGGCTCAGCAGTACTGCTAGGGCTGGAGGGAGACTGGAGCCAAACTCCAGCTGGGGGAAGTTCCCCTGCCCTAGGAAAAGACCCAGCCCCTGAGGACATTTTTGTGGTGTTCACTGGCCTATAGCAGTGATGAATGTTGGCGGACAGAGCCATGACATGGGGCCTGATGGACCATGCTTCTGGTGCCAGAATTGACCCCAGCCCTGTCTGATGTGCCAACCAGCACGTCACTCACACCTCAGTGAGTCATGACCAGGGGTGACCAAATCATGTCAGGGCCACTCTCCGACAGGGTCACTAACCTGTGACGTAGTATCTGATGGTGAAATGCCTAAAGCAGTATTTTGGCTTCAGATGAGGCTACATCATGCTGGAATATTAATGATGTTATTCTAATGTGGCCACCCAGTCATCTTGCCTCCACAGAGATTCCCCATCCTCGTAGAGCAAAACCTTGAGGCTGTCCAGAGAGCAGTGAGAACCCCAGGATAGAAACAAGTAACTGTTCCTCAGTTTTGGCTGCAATATGGCCTTGGGTGTTCTCCCCCTCAAAGAGAGTGTGAGGAAAACGAGGGGCAGTTAATACAGAATAGGTGTACACATTTTTCCCTAGCAAGCTCAAGCTCAAAGCAGCAGGATTTCTCCACTATATAGTGCTAGAAAGCAGAAGCAGATAGAAATCACTCCAGAGCAGAGACCATGGTCTGCACTGGGCAAATAGGACATCTCCAAACATTTAGACGACAACAGTCAGGAGGATAAATCAGACTTCATGATCCTACTCTTTAAGCCCTTAAATGACCGGGAGGTAGTAATCCAACAACTGTTTTTATCACAGATCCCTTATTCCTGAGCCCATCAGACAGATGAGCATTGAATACTTTACAGTGTGTAGCTGAACGGTAGACCCTTGGGGGAATCACTACATGGCAGAAAATAACTTGAAGAGTTTGTGAACCTACAGCCAAGGTGCCATACAAACCCCACCACAAACCCTCTTTTTAAGAAATATAAGCCCGAGTCAAGGGTTGGCAAACTGTCTGGTTCTCTCCCCTCTCCCCCACCAGTTTGTTTCTGATTATTTTGCACAGGGATCACAAGGGAAAATAAATATGCCTCATTTCACGAGAGAGGGGAAAAAAAAACCACACTTGATGGTACTTTAAAGAAACTTTTTTCTTTCCTTTCAAAAACAACTGTTCAAGTAAATTAATAGGTCCAGTCTGACGAGTATGAGTCACTTTCAGTACAAACTAACCACAAAAGCTGGAAATCTGTTTTTAAATTTAGAGGAGAAGGCAGAAAAGAAAAGAAAAAAAAAACCATTCATGGATTTTTTTGAAATACACAGTGTTACCGGTGATCAGAAGAGAACTATAAGCTTCCAGCATCAGAGATCGTAATGCAACCTTTAAGCCACGGCTAAGCAGTAAACAGAGCTCTTTAGTGACCAAAAAATTACAGAGTTTGAAATCGAAAGATTATATCCTGTAACTAATGCAGAGAATAAACTCCACTCCACATGTTTTTACAGCTTGATATTCCATTAACTCCATTAATAGTTTTTTTCTGTCAATTTGCATAGGTTAGCCTTTGCAAAATATCTCCCTTACTGACTTCTCAAATTATTTTTTTTAAACCTGTGATCAGTTGCTGTGTCTCTGTCTACCCACACCCTATTTTTCTGTGTTTATCTCATACATAGATATCCTCCCCAAAACATAAACTGATTTTTTTGTGGATGTACATGTGTTTGCTATTGGCAGCTGTGGGATTCATGTGGGTGTTTGTCTGTGACTTAGAAACACACACATGCAGACCCATATGCACTTAGCACTACTACTCTCTGGGAAAACTTAAGTTTAAATTATTTCTCCAATATCATATGGGGAATGATATCAGAGACCAGGAGAAAATGCAGTTCTCTAAAGCAGCAACCCATTATGTTAGTTAAGAGATGTTTTCTTTCTAAAGCCCTAAACAGCTACAACAGAAAAAACTGAGCAAATAAGGACGATAGTAACGTGCATCCGTGGCTTCAGATCGCAGTCTCTTTAGCAACATACTAAAAGACACGCTAGCTCTCCTCTTCTCTGGCTTAGCTCCCATAGCTTTCTCCTCCGTGTGGACTGGGTCACTAAAGAAGCTGGAGAACGAAGACTCCAGCATTTTGCCAAGTCCTAGCATGGGCACCATAGCCCAGAAGTGCAACCAGCAAGCCAGCTTTCCTTGGGCTCAGCTGCAGCTCTCCTCCAAAACGATTCTCCTTTCTTTCCTGGGCTTTAAAAAGCAGCTTTGGATATATTTCAAAATCATGCGCATCCCTAACAACAACAACAACAAGAAATTCCCAACTTTGAAATTCTACCTTTTTACAGAGAAATAGTATCTGCATAAATATACAATGACTACATACACACACAATACAGCTTTGCAAAGAAACAGTCAATATATATTGTGAGTACACACACACGTATATAAATTAGGGACAAGACGCAGCATTTTCCCTTGCCTCAGCCCCAGAGACAGCTGATGTATTGGGGCTGAAAGATTATGTAGATATCGACCTGAGGCAGCAGTAGTGTGGGATAATTTAGTCCCAAGGGTTAATTGACTATGAATGATCTTAAGATCACCAAACAACCTAACTAAGAGCTTGTAATATGAGCTTTACTTACAAGACGCAAGCGAGACGGTATCTTGCAATGTCCCACACATTACTATATTCCTGCCATTATTGCAGTTTCAATGTTATATGGAATATGGTGCATGTTTTATGCTGTGTATTGTTTCTTGTATATATTACACATTGTACGACATATTTTTCATTATGTTACATATTGTGTAAATTTGTACATAAAGAAGGACTGGACCATACTGACGACAACCATACCATATCCATTAGAAGCAGAACACCTGGCACTGCAGCAACGCTGCAAGTACCGCTGGCAATGCACTGTGCTGGGGCACTATCCTGCTGGTGCAGTCGGGACCATTTCCCCTGTCTGCAGAAGGAGAAAGCGGGGACACGATGTGCTTTTTTAGGTCCCTCGGCCGCACTGGAGCTCACGCTTCCAACTTTCTGAATTTCATGGATGGATTAAAACAAAATCTGCGAGTGGATTTCGGATCTCGCTTTTCGCCCCCCCTCCCGCCCCCTGTACTCTCCCAGCGGGCAGCCTGCCTGCCCGGGCTCGGCTTAAAGTGCATTTAGCTGCAGAAATGGGGAGTTTTGCCTCCCCTCCGCCAAACAATTTGCTGCCCGGCGAAACTACCGGCTGCCAGCCCGGGCGGCGGCTGGACGGGCACTTTCTGCCTCGCTAAAGGACACTGAAGCACCTGAACTCCGAGTAAATCACTGGCTCCACGTTTAAGCCCTTGGGGAGGGAGAAAAGCAGGAGGATGTGGTTTTCTGGTGATTTCGTGATTTCCCGCGAGGGGCTTTGGGGAACGAGAAGCAACAGCAGCAAGCCCGGAGCCGGGCGCCCACGCGTGCGCTCGCGTTTCTGGCCGCGAGCACAGGGCGAGCCCGTGGCTCTGGGTCTGCAGCCGCCCCCCTCTCCTAAAACAACGTTTGCTTAACGTTGCACACCGCCGGCTGCACTTAGCCGCGGAGCCTCGCCTCGCTGGCTCTCCCCCCTCCTCCTTCCTCCTGCGGGGGTCGGCACCGGNGGAGCCCGGCAAGGGGCGCGCCGGAGCGGGCGCCGCGGGGAAGGCGCCGCGGGGAGCGGGCGCTCCGCGGTTTCCCCCGCGTGAGGCGTTCTCCCGCAGCCTGCCGGCCCCGCGGGGCCCCGGGGGGTGAGGCCGAAGGCGCAGCACGAGGGGAGCAGCTCCGGGAGGAGCCCGGGGCTCTGCCCGGGAGCTGAGCGGCTCCGCGCCCCGGCACATCGCGCCGGCGGGCGGGGAGCGGGAGGAGGAGGAAGAAGAGGAGGAGGAGGAGGAGGCGCGTTTCGGTGCTGGGAGGTCGGAGATCAGAGCGGGGCCCGGCCCCCTGCAGCACCCACGGCTGCCCACGCTGCGTGTCTGTGTGCCCCGCGTGGGCGTGCGGCGTGCACGCACCCGCCTGCGTGCGGACCGTTTAAGGAGGCGTGCTATCGGTGTCTAAACGGCCGTTTCAGCAATTGCATGCCGCTCAAAGGTCGCTTGGAGATACAAACACACACGCGAATATGTAAATATGTATGAATTTAGAGCTCATTTCTATAAGCATGGACATACCTGCGTAAACGGCGGTATGTTTTATGCACTCTGCGTGTGTACATCGTATGTGTACGTATCCAGCTACGTTTTAAGTCTGTTCAAATATACCTGTAATTGTGCGTATCGTATACAAACGTATCGATGCTATACATTCTAATTCTCTAAGTTCTCATTTAAGAACTCATTCTTAAAATTCATGTATTTCATGTAAATATGTGTAATCAATTTAGATGAAGAGTACACAAGGATATACATAAATTTACTTCGTTTTTTTTCTACAGTGTGTAGAACAGTGTATAAAACAATTTCGGGTTACATGTAATGTCTATATAATGTGCCTCATACTTATGAGGCATATTTCATCGCATATTTCACAAACGTACTGTGTAATAAATTCCGAATTTGTCATGTGTGTCATATGTATATACAGGCATAATAGTGTGTTTGAGCTTTAAACTTTATTGGGGAACGAACCGTGCGAAGTAGGAAGCTCAAGCCCCAGGAAGCCATCTATCAAAGAGAACCCACCCTGGGGGACATAAACACGCTGATTTGGTTTCGGAGCCTGGCTGGGCTCACCGACAGAAATGTCGCTTCGAAACCACGGGGCAGCGGGGCTGGTCCGGCCGGCGGAGCAGCCCCCGCCCCGGGACACGGCGGGGCAGGAGGGGCCCGGACCCGCAGGGTCCCCCCCGGCCCTGGCGCAGCTGCCCCGGGGCAAGGAACGATGCTCGCGGGGCTGCCAGCGCTGCGTTTCCGCACGCTTGTCCTCGTCGTGGGCGGGGGGGGAGGAAGCGTGGATGTCTGCAAACAAATCTTCTAAAATAAAGATGTGACAGAAACAAAATAAAATGAAAATCGTATCGAAACGGAAGTAATAGCCTCCCCCGGCGGAGCCAGCCCGATACAAAGCCCCTCCTTGGCTGCAGGAAAAGAAATCAATCGGAAAAAAAATTGCTGGCTTTGGTTGAGTCGGGAAAAAAGTTTTTCGATATTTCTGCAAAATTATTGTGCATCAGCCGGTGTGATTGTGTAAAAAACCTTTCGGGATCCAGCCCACGAACGTCTCTCCTGTTCCGGCAGCAGGAGGGAGGGGACTGGAGGAAGGACAGGAAAATTAAAAAGATGTGCCAAGGTGTTGCTAAATAGAAAGAAGGAGGGAAAATGGGAGATACTAAAAGAGAATGGGAAAAAAATATATGGCAAATTACGAGAACGACAGCCGGAGAGGGGCTGTGCGGTGGAAAGGGTCGGGGTGTTGAGCGGAGCTCCGGGATGAAGCGCATTTTGCCTCAACTACAGCAACCGTATGGATGGAAAAAAAATAAAAAGAGAGAGAGACAAAAGGAAGGAAGAAAGGAAAGGAGAGAGGGAGGGAGGAAAGAAGGAAGGAAGAAGGAAGGAAAGAAGGAACGAAAGAAGGAAAGAAATAATACGAAGCAAGAGAGCTTCGGCTCCAGCTGCGCGCCAGGTGACGGCTGCCGGGGAAGCGGCCCGGGACGGCGGGCAGGATGCAGCCCTCGGCTCCGAGCGTCCCGGGGAGAGCGCGCCTGTCTTGGATGTTGCTCGCTAATGACCAACATCTTTATTTGCTAATTAGAAGAGCCTGGCGATGCCGGCGCGCCAAGGCGCCGCCGGGAGGGCACGGCCACCCCTGTCCCCCCGGGAGACCACCCCGCTTGGGGCACCCGGCCGGCCCCGCGGCGGGAGCCACCTTCCTATGCACCTGCCCCGGGGCGGGGGGAGCGGGAGGCAAACACGCTCCCGGCCACCCCTCCCCAAACCTGACACCATCCTGACACCGCGCTCACGCACCGGGCGGTGCTCTTGAGCAAGCCCTGCGGGATCCGGCCCTTTTAAGCTAATGCAGCGAGATGTTTCTTTTCCCGATTTTTTTTTTTTTAATTATTTTTATTTAATTTTCTTTTCGCAGCCAGGAGCGGCGCGGTTCCCGGAGGACTGCCCGCAGAGCCGGTGCATTTCCCTCGGCGGGGCGCAGGGGGTGCAGCGGCACCGCACGGCGCTGCGGCCGGGTCGGGGGCCGCGGCGGGACCAGGCGCAGAAGACCGGCGGGGCTTTTACTCGTCGTTTCTCTCCTTCTTTTTTTTTTCTTTTTTTTTT